>JAMXBB010000008.1:63049942-63065594 GCA_024138015.1 Lumnitzera littorea
TTTTTTTTTTTTTTCCCATGTGTTAAATGTTTAGATAGAATGAAGATATAGATAAGGATCTTATCAAATCTCTTCATTATCTTATCTTACTTTGTCTTTTTTTTTTCTATTATTCATTTCATTTTTCCTCTTTTCCTTTTGATGTTGTGCTGGCTACAAGTATATCCATGTATTTCTTTTTACTCTCTATCATTTTCAAAGTCTTAAAATAAAAAATAACACACATAAATCCCCCTCTCCAAAACCGAAACTTTCCCATCTTCTTTTCACTTCCATCTTTTATTTTTCTTTTAATTCTTTCAACAACAATTAAAGCAAGCAAGCAAGAAGAAGAATCCTTGGATTATATATATATTCAAGACACCAAAGTAAGAGTATTTATTGTGTATATGATATTTATTTTACAATAATCATTTATATGTATTTATATATATATATGTATATTGTAGTATCTTATGTATATTAAGAGTATGTACAAATTTTTCAAAGAAAAACCCATGTATATGTATTAGAATTTTATGAAAATGGGTATTATGCCATGTACATGTACTTATAGGTATATTTAAGTTTACATATATGTCATATTTGATTAGTATAATGATATGTGTATATGTACATATATATATGTATACTATGTATTTTCATTATATATATGTTGTATATGTAAGTATAAAGTACAAAAACATAAGCATAATATATATATGTCATGACCCTAAAGGAGGCCTAGTAAGATTATCTAAAATTTTCATATTACGTATGCACCTATGATACGAAAATCATTTTGCAAGTCAGAGATTGCAAGATTCTAAAAAAAATAGTCACTAGAGTTTTTGATTTTTAATTTAATTAACCTATTATAACATATAAGTGACTATAAATATCCAATAAGCCATAATCCATTAGAAGTGTAAAGAATTTATATCTCCTACTAAACAATAAGATTATGTAGTAAAGTTCTAAAACTCAAACTTACGAAAGTCACAAAATCTAAATGTAGTATTAATAACTATATATAATAATTCAAACCAACCATATAGTCTGTCCTCAAATTCTAACTTTTATGTATCCCGACGATGGCACTCAACACTTAGCTCTTAACCCATGCTCGATTATCCGTTAACCTATAAAAGAAAACTAATGGAGAGTAAGCCACAAGAGCTTAGTGAGTTATCCCTCATACTATATTAGTAAGTAGGTTATCAAACAGCTTATTAACAAACATATAAGTGTATGAACAAGCAATATGCCAAACAGTATATATACAGTTAACCGGTGCTGCATACAAAACAGATTTAATGCCTTCCAAAGTAAGGGTTGGAGATATATCGGCACCAATCACAATTAGGCTCTAACACTTGGGTTTTTAACTATATATAAATATATATAGAAATTGCTTGTTTCATGAAACAGGTTTCTATTTCCAAAAGTTAGTAGTATACACATATCCAGGTTTAGCGGTGAGGTGGCTCCCGTAGTTTATGCATACACTTTATAGTGGTGGTCTCTAGACATAACCCTTAGCCACCTACGGTTAACGGCTCTGATGCTAGTAGAACCCGCGAGCTAAGGGTAGGGTCTTGTTGTACCAATGCTCTTATACTGTACTAATCAAATCATGTGAGAATCTATCCTTCTAAGGCCCTTTATTACCAACTGCATGAGGTGACGGCTGGAACATTATATGCAATGTTCGTACTTTATGCATGATCCATTTAATTTAAGTTAAGTCGAATATGATTAAGTCGACTTATGAGGTGTTCAACAAATATCAATAAACCATTCAATTATGCAGTAATAAATCAAGCAATCAATTATTTAGCTATTATGTTTTATAATCTTTTACATAATACACAACTAGTATTTAGACATATGCATAACCCATACCCTCATGCATTAAATTATTAATATTTACTTTAGGTGTACTAATTATAAGCATAAAATAAGTATAGAGTCATCGGGAGTACTCACTTGGTCATTGAGTCTATCAATGATTGTAATAGTCCACTTGGTAAATTAGTATTCGTATCGGAATCGTCTGACATTTAGGGAATATGAAAAGTAATAAGTTTGGGATTAAAATAACTAAACTAGAATGCTAAGTCGTACTGTTTACTTAACTCGGTTAATGATTTGAGTAAAATTGTCAATTCAAGCTTTTTTTATGAAATTACGTATAGCTTTTTCGATTTAGCTCAGATCTGTACGAACTTATAGTTCATTTCAATCATTTTCGAGCGTACTTTCTCGTAACGAGGTCCATTTTAGACGTTCTAACTCGCAGTTTGGACTGTAATATAAAAATATCACAAAATTCATTATTTTAACTTAAAAAGTTGTAAAATATCAAATTAGGCTTTTCTTAGTATAATTATGAATTAATAATTATTTGTATCGTATATTTTTGTAACTTTCTTATTTTAAGTATATTTTACTATAATTACTTCTTTTTACTTATTTTCGGGGTTTAATATTTATTAATTTGAATTTTTCTACTTTATTATTTTTCTACTTAGTTAATCATTTATTATTATTAATCACGAAAATTACTTAATTTATATATATGATGACATGGCAGTACGTGAGGGTGCTACGTGTCATACTTGCACATTTTTCATAATTTTCCATTATTTTCCTATTTTACGGTATAATTATATATATATAAATACTTATTATTATATTTCGTTAAATTTTCTAATTTACTTAATTATTATCCTTTTTCCTAATTTACGGTAGTTATGTATATATATATATATATATCTATTAACTTACTTAATTTATTAAATTAATATTATAGTCTATTGTATATAATATTTACACATACTCATATTTTTACGTATATGTATACGTATATGTTACTATTCATATACGTACATTTATCCGTATAATATACTTTATATAATAAATTATTCTAACTTTACTTATACATTATGTATAAGTATAATATACACTTATTTATTCTTTTTATACTTATGTGCCTATACGGTTTTACTATATATGTGTATATATACTAAAATAAAAAAATATTAATAATAATAATATATATACATCTTCACGTCCAGTAATATACATACACTATATATACAAAAATTCTTATACTTTGAAAATACTAGGTATATATACATATATTTACTATATACGTGTACATGTATATACCTCATATAGTAAAAATAATAATAATTACATATATATACATAATCACGCATATATATACATAAGTAATTAAGTGAAATACCAAATATATATACATGTATATAAAGGAAATATTTAGTATACATACATATTATACTTAAGAAAAATACTATGTACATATATACATACCTATATATATCTTCTCGTGTACATATCTATATATATACATATATATATATATCAATACTTAAATAGTGAAAACACTAAATACATATTATATGTATTCTTATTCAGACATACATACATATACATATATTGTACGTTATACATAATAATACATATATACATGCCTACATACATATGTTTATGTACAAATAGAGAAAATACTTAATATCTATGTACATATCTATTTATGCATACGCATATGTCCATGTAATTAAATATATAACAAAATACCTAGTATATACATGTACATACTATATGATATACATATGTACAAAAATTAAATAAATACTTACCTAATTATTTTAGTAAAACATTTGATTAGTTTCCTTTAGTTTTCTTCTTCTTCTTCTTCTTCCAATTGTTTTGTTTTTCCCTTTTGTTCTTCTAGGTTTTGGTTTGTGTGTGTTTTTGATTTTTTTTTTTTTCTGGTTTGAAGGATGTAGACATGAGCAACAAATTTAGCAATTAAAATCAAAGAATAAGAAGGAAAAGAAAAAAAATCTTGATTAATTTCTTCATTAATTGAGAAAGGACATTTGCTTTATGTAACTTATCCTTTATCCTTTAATTTCACGACACTTGGATGAGATAATTTAGCATATGGGCTATTGCACATTGCAATTGAAATTTATGTAGAAAACAAGGAAAAAAAATAAGAAGGAAAAGGAAAAGAAAAAGAAAGAAAAAGGAAAATAAAAATAATTATATGTAATTCTTATAAACATAAAAATAATAAAAATAACATTTATAAAGTAATTTTGGAATTTTATGAAAATTTATCAATTTAATTGATACTCGTTACGATTATAATTTTTTACAAGTTATTTCGACGTTTTCATTAAAAGTTTTACACGATTACGCGATTTAGTCGATAATTGTTATCAACTTCGATTATATCACTATTAAGTGATATTTATTTATTATATAAATTTAAAGTTATATTTTGAGGGTTTTGATCAAGTTTGAGTTTGAGTTTGAGTTCGATTTCAAGTAGTTGTGCGTACATCGAATTTAGGGTTTTTGTATGCAATTTCTGTTTCAATAGATTTTTCTAGGGTTTTTATTACTTATAATATATTCAAATTTATAGTTTATTAAATTTTTATCTTACTCGGCTTTAATAATTCATGAAATCATCTATAGTATTAGGGTTCAATTCTATTCTTAAATAACTAAATTTACAAGATTTACAATATAAATATCATATATGTATGTGTGTATAATATATGTATATGTGTATAATAGATATTTTTATTATATGAGTATATGTACCAATAAGTGGTCAACAATACATGTATAGATATATATGTATAAAATACAAAAAGTACTATAATGGTATATATGTGTATAAGTGTATAGAACATATAGTATATTTAAGGTTATCTTATTAAATTACATAAGTATTAGAATAAATAAGTGAGGGAAACTAATTCATAAGTGTATATATATATGTATAAAAATACGTATATTGAAAGTATAGTATGTATAAGTATATGAGTATACTTAAAATGTATATATGTAATATACTATAATATTAAATTATTAAGTAAAGTACAAAATAGGAAAAATTTGAAAAATATACTAAATCATGAAAATAACATGTAGCATCTTCTCATGCTGCCACGTCATCATTTAATAAAATTTGTAATAATAATAATAATAAATTAATTCATTAAAAATAAAATTATTAAAATAGTAAAAATTAATTAAATAAGTCTTAAACCTTAAAAATAGCTAAATATGTAAATTTTGATAACATAAACTTAAAAATAAGAAAATATAAAAAATATAAAATTTAAGTATCTATTAAATCATAAAATTATAAAGAAAAGCTTAAAATAATAAATTATAATTATTTAAGTCAAAATAATAAAATTCATAATATTTTTACACCATAATAAAAATTATCGGTCATAATGTCCAAAATGGACCTTACTATGAGAAAAGTACATCCAAAAATAATAAAAATGGACTAAAAATTCATAAAAATATGAGTTAAATTAAAAAAATTATATGCAATTAACAAAAAAACTCGAACCAGGCATTTCATAATAATAAATAACTAATTTAAGTAGTTAGTACTAAATATATGAATAGTTTAGTTATTCTACTTAGATACTCATTACTTTCTATATTACTTAAATGTTATGTGATTCTGATACGGATACCGACTTACTAAGTGGATTATTAAGACCGTCGATAGACTCAATGACCAAGTGAGTATTCTTTATGATTCTATACTTGTTTTGTGCTTGTAATTAGTATACCTAAAGCGAATATTAATAATTTGATGTATGGGGACTTGGGTTTTACATGTGCCTGAATACTAGTTGTGTGTTGCATAAAAGGTCGTGAAACATAATAGTTGAATAAGTGGTTGCGTGATTTATTACTGCATAATTGAATGGTTTGTTGATATTTGTGGATTACATCATAAATTGACTTAATTATATTTGACTGAACATAAATTAAATGGATTATGCATACACACGAACATTGATAAGACGTTAGAAAGATTGGTTGGACATGAATATTACTATTTCTTAGATAGTTACTCGAGGTACAATCAAATACATATTACTCTTGAAGACCAAGAAAATACTACTTTCACCTACTTATATGCTACATTTGCATTTCAATGTATGCCTTTTGGATTATGCAATGCTCTAGTGATCTTCTAGAGATGTATGATGGCTATATTTTTAGACATGATTAAAGAAAGCATTAAAGTACATTATGGATGATTTCTCTGTTTTGGGGATTCATTTGATAGATGTCTTGAAAATCTAACTAAAGTTCTCAAGTGATGTAAGGAGATGCATTTGACTTCGAATGGGGAGAAATGTCATTTTTTGGTCAAGGAAGGAATTATTTTAGGGTACAAGATTTCAAACTGGGGCGTTGAAGTGGATCCTGCTAAGGTAGAAGCAATAGCAAAGTAACTACCTCCAGTGAATGTCAAAGGTTTATTGGGAATTTATACATGATTTATCCAAAAATTCAATACCATTGTGCAAATTGCTATAAAAAGATGCATTATTTCATTTTGATAAGGCTACTGTGGAAGCTTTTGAGAAGTTGGAAGCCAAATTGATTATAGCACCAGTTATGGTAGCACTAGATTGGAACCTTCCCTTTGAATTGATGTATGATGCAAGTGACATGGCTATAAGAGTTGTATTAGGCTAGTGGAGAGGACAATTATTTCAAGCAATCTATTATGCCAGCAAAACACTTAACAACACATATAAAAACTATGCAACAATAGAAAAAGAAATGTTGGCAGTGATATTTGCTTGTGATAAATTCTACTCGTACCTCATTAGATCAAAGGTGATAGTGTACATTAATCATGCTACACTAAAATACCTTCTCTCTAAGAGTGATGCAAAACTAAGACTTATTTAGTGGATCCTGCTCTTATAAGAATTTGATTTAAAAATAAGGGATAAGAAGGGGATTGAAAATTTTGATAGATGATTAATGAGTTCTTTCCTGACAAGCAATTGTACACCATCTTAGCCATGATTGTACCTTAATATGCGAACATTGTCAATTACTTGGTGAGTAAGATTTTGCCTTATGGGATCTCAGAAGATAGAAGAAGAAAGTTCTTAGCAAACTCTAAGTCATATTTTTAAGATGGACCGTATTTGTTCAAAAGTTGTGCCTATTAAGTAATAAGGAGTTGTGTACTTGAAGATGAAATAACTGACATCATAACTCATTGTCATAGTCAAGAATTGGGAGGATACTTTAGGGAAACAAGAACAGCTACAAAAGTACTTTAGTGTGGATTTTACTGGCCTACATTGTTTAAGGATTGCAAAGAATTTGTTAGAAGGTACATATAATGTCAAATGACAAGAAATGTCACCAGGAAGTATGATATGCCATAGTATAGGATTCTAGTAGTAGAGATATTTGATGTATGGGGATTGATTTTATGGGGCCATTTCCTCCATCTAACTCAAACAAATATATCTTGGTTATAGTAGACTATGTAAACAAATGGTTAGAAGCTATAGCATTACCCATAAATGATTTAAGAGGAGTGCTTAAATTTCTCAAAGATGACATATTTAATAGATTTGAAACTCTATGGGCGATCATCTATGATGAAGGATCTCATATTTGCAACAAAAAACTTGATAACTTACTTGCCAAATATGGGGTCAATCACTAGGTTGCAACTTCATACCATCCTTAGACAAGTGGCTAAGTTAAGCTATCAAATCGGGAGTTGAAGTGCATTTTGAAAAATAAAAAAACAGTCAACACTTCTTGGAAGGATTGGTTGCTAAAGCTTAATGATGCATTATGGCCATACAAAACGGCTTATAAGAACCCTATTAGGATGTCACCATATTGTATGGTATTTGGTAAAGCTTGTCACCTTCCAGTTGAATTAGAACATAAAGCCTCTTAGGTGGTAAAGTTCTTGAACTTTGATTATGAAACAATAGTGGGAAATTGGTTACTTCAGTTGAATGAAATGGAAGAATTTAGAAATGAAGCCTATTCCATTCAGAAATGAAGCCTATAAGAATGCCAAGATTTACAGGGAGAAGACCAAAAGATGACATGATAAAAGAATTCTTCAGCGGAGATTCTAAGAAGATAGAAAGTGTTATTATACAATTCTTGGCTAAAACTCTTTATAGGGAAATTGAAGTCTAGACGGAGAGGCCCTTATATTGTGACTAAGGTTAGCACTTATGGGACTGTTGAGATAAAGGGAGAAACTGGAGAATCATTACTCCTAAAACATTCTCATGAAGGAGGAGTTGTGGCAAAAGACAAAACAATTCTACAATTGAAAGTCCACTAGGATAATCATAAGAAGGGTCTAGTTGAGGGACCTAAAACCTAAGCATAGGGTAGGAAGCAACCTACCAGAGTTTTATTTAATTTCCATAAACTTTCCTTTAAGTTTTTCTAGTTTTGTTTTGTGTTTTGAGAAAATGGCCAAATAAGATACTTTGAGATGATTTCTATTCTTGTGTAGGTCTTTATAGAGGCTCGAGGTTAGCTCCAAGAGGGCTTGAAGAATGAAAGGAAAACAAAGTAGCTTAGCCTAATTCCTAAGGTAGTCTTATTCTAACCCTACTCTTCCAATTTACATTTGATGATGAGCTAAGATGATATGAGAAAATAAAAGTTGGGGGTAAGGAATATATGGAGTGGATTGAAGTTGTGACTATACTTTGCTGAATTGATATTACACTTATGTTGAGTATTTGGTTGCTAAGTCTATTTTATTTTCTGGAAATTTCTAAGTTATGTTGACAAAGAGTAAGTAACTTTTGTTTTTATTATGTTCATGAATAAGGAACAAATGGAGTGAATTTATTACATTACTCTAGAATTAATGAACAAAATCTTTGGATTAGATTGTTATCCTTTGTATTTAACATTAGATTCAAGAGATGAGAATAAGATGGTGTCATTAGTTAGAGTTAGGTGTTTACATTTTAGAAAATTGATTTTCATGTATCGTGCTTTTTGAATTTCCAAGTGGTTAAGTATAGTGTTAGAGAAGATATTGAAATTGTTTTGGTCTTAAAAAGGATTTTCTAATAAAAAATAAAATGAAAATCAGCCAAAATTTAAAAGTTAAGGGTAAACCCAACAAAAAAAAAAAAAAGAAAAGAAAAAAAAAAGAGAACAAAAAGAAAAAGAAAAGAAAAAGAGAGCATAGGTGAACATTTAGGGTGCCTAATAATTGCTTGGCACATCTTCTGGAATGATGAATTTTGGAATGGATTCATGAGCCCCTTATGTTCATACAGGGAAAAGGTAAGAAGTAAAGAGCTCTTTTGAATAAAAGTTTAGGATGCATGAATGAAAAATGGCCATAAGTAAGAAATTGAAAATTTTTGGGAGATCCGAGTAAAGAACAATCCAATTTTGTCATTTTTTAAAAAATTATAGTTGGTTTAAGGGAAGAATTAGGGCTATGTACACATTGATCAATCAATAAATTGTAAGAGCCTTTCTCTTCTTTTGTGACAACTTACTTGATCTTGGATTATCCAATCTGGAGTTCAATGAGAGGCTTAACTCTATTAATCATGGATTAATCCACTAATTATCTTGGACATGTAATTACGTACACTCAACTATTTACTTAACTTTCATGAACAATTAATTGCTTGCAAAAATATGAATTGAAAAATACACAACTCATAGGTATAAACTAGAGGATAGACTTAACAACCAAAGTGTAGAGAATTGATCTTTTACCAGTTGTCTACAAGTTGTTTAAGCTTACTTGAGGAAAAGCAAGTTATAAAGTTAGGGTATTTATAGGTATGTGAAATCACACACTTACCTAAAGGATTTCTTTAACAATTATATATGAATCAATAGATTTTTGAGAAAAAGTGTATGAATTTTCATTAAAATCACATATAATTTCTCAACACAACTGTAATTTATATTCTTATGTTTTAATGCTCAAAAGTAGTATATATTTAAATAATTTAAGCTTTTACTATTTGAACTTATAGGTCTGGGGCTACCATTTAATGGTAGCCCTATTTAAGAAGCTCAAAAATGAAGAAAGAGAAGAAAACTTGGAGTTGGTAATACCAGCTTGATGGTAAGCCTATCTATCATCAAATCGGTATCTTGAATAGAAACGAATCAATTGGCAAAATTAGAAGGGTATATCGGCTTGACGGTACCCTTAGTTATCGTCATAATGGTATATTGGACCTTGAAGCAAAATGCACTATTTCATTAAAAAGGAAGAGAAGAAGTGCCTAACACTTGCTTACCAGCTTGATGGTAATGACCTAATATAAAAACTTTACTCTTCATTTTCTACAAATTTTACTTTGCATTTTCTAGGGTTTAAGGTTCTAATTTTTGCTACGTTCTCTTCTTTAGGCTATCTTAGGGTACTTTTAAGGTAGTTTTATGATTTCCATAGCTTTTTCTTGTATTTTCATGCTTATAGCATAGACTTTTAGTGAATTTTAGCTCCTTTCAAGGTTTGGGTTTGTGGATTTCCATTGCATCCATGGAGATTGTTGGAAAATCTTGAGGAACTCTATTATTGTGGTTAAAGAGCTTGGTTTTGTAATGATTTCATACTTTTTTTGTGTTTAATGCAATGTTTATCTTCATGTTCATGTGTATTATTTGTTGAATGCTTATTTTCCATGAATGTGATGAACAGTGCTTATGGATAGTGTGTAAACATGATAAAGTAGTTTTGGTTATTGATGTTCTTGTATTACGATAGTGTAAATTTGGAATCTTACTTAGTTCGATGGTATAGATAGACATAACTTGAGTCGTGGGATAATGATGAGCTAGATAGTGGTTCCCATACATTGAGCCTTCTCTTTTGTTATCCTAATAAGGTCTAAATATCATAATAGGATTCAAAAACCCCGTATAGAACCTAGGATTCCTAATTTAAATGGGTAATTCTTGAGAATTAAGGCTTAAATCCTTATACTCATTTAGAGCTTAAAACTGGTTATAATGAGAAATAAATTCTTTCATAGTCATTTAAGTAGTGACGAGACTTGAATAGTTAGCTGATAGTTTAGATGAGATAGTGATAATATAATGCTCGTACTATATGATAGAGTTTACGAAATGAATGTAGGATAAATTTTGTGAGTGTAAGTAAAATCTATGTTTAAACTATCATAAGTACTCTAATAGTATGGCTACAAAGATCTTAAATGAGTGTTTACTTGCTACTCATACATCTTTTTATAGAGAAATCTACATCCTAATATTGAGAAATTGCTAAAATCTACACTTAATTTCATTATAGTTTTTCCTTCTATTTTAGATAACTTGCATACTCTTTCCTTTGAAATTGCTCAATTGGTTGTGTAGATTAAAGTAGAAATAGTAGAATCTAGTACTTAGTTATCTTTCTAAATTCTATTCTTTCTTTCACCGCAAAATATGACCTTGGTGACTCTCCCTGTACTATCAATAGATCGATATGCTTGTTGTTTGTTCACGGTTTCTACTAAAATTTATTTATTTCTATTCACAAGTGAGTCCATTGATAGTATATAGCATTCTGCTATTTTAAAAAGGGGCAGATTCTTATTTATACATGACATTAGTGGAAGTGGGATTCAACACCACTACACCACGACTTCCCCCTTTAGATGGAAATCCAAACCTTTTACAATGGTCTCAACCCTTCTATAAGGCAAATGATAGATGTAGCAACTGAAGGTACACTTAATACAAAGACACTTGAGGAAGTTCAGACTTTGATAGAAGGAATGGCCATGAAGAACTACTAGTGGGAGAATCCTGAGGGAGAGCAAAAAGTTGCAAGTATGTTTGAGCTCAATGTTATGTAGTCTTTGGCTAATTGGATGGAAATGTTGAGTAAGAAGAATGAATCACTTTTAACCAGTTCGCAACAACTGTAGCTCAACCCGAATAACTTCTGTCAAGAGGGATTTGTAGGATAACTTTTTAGGGAAACCCTCAAGAGCTCAATATAACCCTTATAGCAATACCTATAACCTAAAGTGGAGAGATCACCTTAATATTCATAGGAAGGCCAGGATTAAGGTCAAGGCTAATAGTAGCAAGCTAGGAACTAACCTTAGCAAAGATTAAACTTGCCTTTACCTGAATTTCAACAACCTATAGCTCCCCCATCTGCTCCAAAAAAGAAGTTAAAGTGTCTCTTGGAAAATATATTCAATCTAATGAGGGGTACATGCAATAAACAAAGGCTTCTTTGAGGAACTAAGAAGCTTCTATCCAAAGCCTTGAGAATCAGATAGGTTAGCTTGCTAGAATGCTGAATGAGAGACAGTAGGGATCATTACTTAGGAACAGTGAAGCAAATACCAAAGAACAAGTCAAGGTGGTGGCCTTTAGAAGTGGGAAAGAATTGCAAGTTGAAAAGTAGAAGGATGAAAAGGAAGTTTCTGATGAGGTCACTAAAGTCCAAGAGAAGGAGACTACAAATCAACCTAAAATCCTGTCTTCAGTGCTTAAAACAAAAGTGCTACAATGAGTAACTTGGTAAATTTGTCCATCTTTTTAAACTTTTACATATAAACTTAACCTTTATTGATGCTCTTTTGTAGATGTCAAAGTATGCCAAGTTCTTGAAGGCCTTACTATCAAATAAATGAAAGTTGGAGTAGATATCAATAGTGATGCTTAACAAGGAATGCTTTACCCTACTGCACAAGAAGCTACTAAAAAAGCTTAAAGATTTAGGGAATTTGACTATACCATGTATTTTTGGAAAATTTTTAATGGATAAGGCCTTGGTAGATTTAGGGGCTAAGATTAATCTCATGCCATATAAGCTGTTTAAAATGTTAGGGTTTGGTGGACCTAAGTCCACACGAATGAGTGTCTAGGTAGTTGATAGGTTAGTTACCTACCCTAAATGGATTATTGAGGATATCTTAGTCTAGTTTGATAAGTTCATCTTTCCAGGAGATTTTGTAATCTTAGATATGGACGAAGACCTTTAGGTACCCCTTATATTAAGATGGCCCATTTTAGCAATTGCTCGGGCCATTATTGATGCTAGTTAAGGGAAACTAATATTAGGGGTAGGTGATGAAGAAATAATCTTTAAGGTCTATGAAGCTATGAGTAAATTTGTTAAATTAGATGATACCTATTATCGTTTAGATGATACTGACTCAGTTGTTTTTTATTATATGCAGGAGATACCGATGAGGGATTCATTAGAGTTGTGTTTGTCAAAGGGTGAAGAAGAATTGAGTAACCTTGAATGTAGTAAATTAGTTGTACACTTGGATGTGACTAAACTGATTAAGGATGGTACGGGGTTTAAGTAAATCAAGAGGGAAAAGAAGACATGGTTAAAGCCTTCAATCGAATACTTACTAGTACTTGAGCTGAAGCAGCTCCCGAATAACCTAGAATATGCCTTCTTAGACAAGGATTCTAAGCTACCAGTGATAATAGCTTCCAACTTAGAGGAAGCTAGAAAGACCAGTTGTTTGAAGTTTTAAAGAAGCATAAGAGGGCATTCGCATGGATAATTTTAGAAATCAAGGGGATAAGTCCCTCCTTTTGCATCTAAAAGATATTACTGGAGGAGAATCATAAACTTGTGGTGTAACCCTAATAATGGTTATCAAGAATTGAGGACGGTTTAGTCGTGGCAGATGCCGTATACTATATGAAGAACCCCTAATTGGTTACCCTTCTAATAATGAACTCTTCATACAATATACAAGGCTCTACAACCATTGGCTTCCCAAGAACATATAGATCCACATGATGTTATCACATAAACATATTTATATAAAAATTAAAATACAAAGTTTATAGTAAGCAGTAATTTAGTATATCTAGGTCTATATTACTAACAAAATAAAAGAACATAAATAAAAGTCTACATAATTAGTTCTCTCAACACATTAAATGGCCTGCTCTTACTTAGGTCCTTAAGCTAACTTGTGGTATCCCTTGGTCAGCCTTAACGAATGAGCCGTCCTGTAGCAAAAGTCTAAGGGGGTGTAAGCTTAAGCTTAATGGGAAAAATTCTCATCTACACCACAAGCAAGTTGTTAATACATTATATTCATGCATATGAATAGATGATCAAATAGAATACCAAACAGTACATATAGTTAACTAGTCAATATACGCAACTCAGATTTAATGCTCTCCGAAGTCAGGGTTGGAGTATACACGGCACCAATCAAATCTAGGTATTATACTATGACTTACTTTACTACAGAACTCCACGTTCCGTACATAAATCAAACAAGTCCTTTATTTTTATAAAACTAAGTTTTAGTATAATCGTGAGTGGGCCCCCATAGTCTATACTCACCCTTAAACGGAGGCCTTTAAACTCGACCCTTAGCTAGGCGTATAAACCCTGTAAAATCGATAGTTTGAACCTTACTTCAAGTCCAATTATCCTAAACTATGTAATAAGTCGATAAGGCTAGTAATAATAAAAGATTATGAAATTTAATAAATCGAATATAACACCGATAATAAAACCCTAGAAATTGATCGAAACCCTAAATCGCGTACTGAACCCTAAACTTGATTTATGCACTATTAACCAAAATTAAACCCAAATTTGATTGAAGCTCTAAAAGTATAACTATAAGCTTATAAAATAGTTAAATATTACTTAATATAGTGATATAATTATAGTCGATTGCAATTATCGACTAAATCGTTTATTCATATAAAATTTTAACGAAATCGCTATAATAACTTGTAAAAATTATAATTATAATGGATACCAATTAAATTGATAAATTTTCACAAAATTTTAGAATTAATTTATGATGAGTATTGTTATAATTTATATGTTTAGAAAAATTACATATATTTATTTTTAATTTTTATTTTCTTCCTTTTTCTTTCTTTCTTTTTCTCTTTTCTTTCTTTTCTTCTTTTCTCCTTTGTTGCACATTCTAAAAACAAAGAAAAAAATCAAAACATAGCAGCCTATGTAATCAAATTCAAATGCCAATTGTTGCTTATATAATAAAAGAAAAATTTAGAAATGATTAACTTGTCTTCATAAATATAGAGATTATGTTAACTATTTTGTTTGTTTTTTTCCTTATAATTACAAATCACGTGGGAGAGAAAGAAGAAGAAAAATCTAAAAAAAAAAAAGATTGAACAAACCAAACTGAAAAGAAGAAGGAAAAGAAAAAAAAAAATTTCTGGAAACCAAAATAACAAAAACCGTGAAGAAGAAAGAACAAAGGAAGAAGAAAAAGGAAGAAAAGAAGAAGAAAAAAATAAAAAATAATAGGTAAGTAAAATTATTTTGTATTATAGATGTATATTATATCGTATGTACGTGTATATATGTAGTATTTGTATTTTATTTTAGTAAATATTACATTACCAATACATGTATGTATGCATAAGTAATTAAATTAAAATATATATGTATGTATGTAGACATGTATGTACATAGGTATAATATATGGTAGGTGTATGTAATATGTATCCATAAGATTATATATAATATGTATTAAGTATTTCTTTTACAAAATAACTATAGATATATACATATATATGTACACGTGAAATACTTATTAATGTATATATGTATACAAATTTATTTTCATATGTATATATATGAATATGTGGTGGTATAGTATATATGTAGTTATATATTCATATATACATAATCTACATATGGTGTATATATATATATATATATATATATATATATAACATATAGTATATATATTGTATACCGAATATTAAGTAAGTTAGTATATATAATATAATAATATTTACTAAATAAAATAAATTCATA
>JAMXBB010000008.1:63065961-63528500 GCA_024138015.1 Lumnitzera littorea
AAAGTATGCTTAAAATAATAAAAATATCAATTATATGATTTAAATAATTATTAAATCATAAATATATTAAGAAAAAGCTAAAATTAATATTTTATAATTTTTAAACAAAAATAATAAATTTTGTGATATTTTTATATCACAATTCAAACTACGAGTCACAACGTTTAAAATAGATCTTGCTACGAGAAAATACACTCGAAGACGATCAAAATGGACTATAAGTTCATAACGATCCAAGTTAAAACGAAAAGGCTATATGCAATCCGATAAAAAGCCCGAATCGACAATTTCGCGTAACTAGGTGAAGTAAACTTTACAAATTACGATACTAGTTTAGCTTTAAAATTCCCAAACTTACAAATTTTTATTATTCTCAGGTGATTTTGATATTAACCCTAAGCTGCCACCAGATTATTACGACCCTTGAATCGATTATGGCTGATGAGTTTTCTTAATAATTCCATACTTATTTGTGATTATAGTTAGTGAATATAAGTTATGATCGATAAATGAATGTGTATAGGGTTGGGTTATACTTGTATATGATGATTGGTTGATAATGGTGAATTTACTTTAATTACAATAATGTATCGAATGTTGCATAGTAGATTCACTAGGAATTAATTGTTTGTGACTTGAAATAATCACTACATAAATGAGACCTAATTTTACTCAATTAGAAAAGTTAACTTGAAACACATATAATCATGTACCGCATAACTAATTCTGGCAGTCACATTACACGGAGGTAGCGATAGGCTATACGTGGGTTGATTATTGATTGTTATAGATTTCGTATAGTACACACGTGTGATATGACCTTACCTTGGCTCGCGGGATGACTAGGCATTGGAAGCACTAGCCGCTTGACTAAGGGTCGAGTCTAGAGGCCTTCGTTTAAGGGTAAGTGAGGGCTGCATGAACCTACTCACAATCATATGTAGAACTCGTTTTGATAAAACTGATAATGGATATACCATTACATTTTAAATACAAAATGCGGAGTTTCGTTATGAGATAAGTTTTAATATGATACCCGGATCTGATTGTGGCGATGTATCTCTAACCTTCACTTCGGAGGGCATTAAATCTAAGTTGCATGGAATACCTGCTCACCTGCATGTATTTGTTTGGCATATCGATTGTCATGCATTCATTTGATTAAACTTAATTATTGTATAACTTGATTGTTGTATGGTTGAAGGAATTATCTCACTAAGCTAACTAGCTTATACCCTTATAGTCTTCTTTTGCAGGCTGAGTTATTTATGAAGTCGGGCTGATGTATGCCCGAGGTTAGTGTTCTACACAGGGTCAATGTGGGAGCTGGACATGATCAGAGAGTACTTTTGATAGTTTATAGAGCTGATTATGTAATTAAGTAATACTAGTTTGACTTAAGACATGTTTTAGACTTCTTATTTGTAAATTCTTATATAAATAGACTATGTGTTATGTTTTTATAATTTATTATTTATCATGAAATGATATTACTTATGCTTGCATATTCTTGGTAGTTAGTTGTAGTTGTAGCCTTGTGTATCGTATAAAAGGATCGTTGATTGTAAGGGAATTCAATTTGCAATCTTTTGTACGGTATACGGCGACTACCATGACTAGCCCCCTTGGGTCGTGACAAGGCAGTTGACACCTCCAATGCCAAGTATTCCCACGGGCTAGGGTAAGGTCATTTTGTATGAGTGTATTGTACAGAACTAATAAATTTATAATAATAACCCTTGAATGGACTCTTTCTACCTTTGTGTGATGTAACAATTGGAATTATGTCTATGTAATGCATGTTGATGCATGTACCAGTTTCTTCTTATAAGCCCAGTATTGTTAAATCCAATTATGATGTAACTATCTAATAGTAAACACAATCATTATCTATACTAACATACAACAAACAAATTATTATTCGTACTTAAGATAAGTTCACAATTCAGCACATAATACATACATAAGCATTTCCCTGCCCTACACGACAATCCATTAACAATATCATTTAAGTCCACTATCTACAATCACATACAAGTATGGAATCATAGGATAAATACTCATTCAGCCATAATGACTCGCTCTAGTTGTAGTTATTGATTGGAAGATTTTCGCTCGTGTCGGGATCACCTGATCATTATGATATAATAATGATAGTAAGCAATTAAATTAACTAATGATTCTAGAAATTTATTTACCTAATTCTACTTAGACTACTATCAGTTTTTTGTTCGATTAGACTTTATCACTAATTGTATGTAACTTTTTCATTCTATATATGATATTTACGAATTTATAGTCGTTTTCATCGTTTTCGAACGTATGTTCACATGATGATGTCTCTTTTGGATGTTAAAACCGTGTTTTATGATATAAACTAAATTTATTGAAATTCTAACTATTGAAGCTTAATTATTCTTATGGGCTAGTTTTATGTTCTATTTTAGTATTTAATCATTTTATTAGCCATTAATTCTTACACTTAAATGATCTTATGATTTATTATCTTAGAGGCTTATGTCATCGCTTATGTCATCAATTGCTTATGTTATCGCTTATGTCATCATTTGATTATATTATCACTTATATCATCATCCATTATATATATATATTTACATATTTATCCTTATGTATTCACATATGTTTTATATATATATATTTATAGATATATATATACTTATACTTCTAACATACTAGTATGTATACTTGTGTATTTATACATATTCTAATACACATACCCATATACACATATGGTGACATACATATTTTTATACATATTTTCGTATGCCTAGAGTATCCTTTTAAGAAAGCTTCACAAATTTTATATTTTTGCACTTTAAGGGTGTATTTAGCAAGGTATATGTATGTATAGTTAGTATATATCTCATTTTAGGTTATGTACATAATGGGTACTTATGTAAAAGGGTCTCATATATATATTTATCAAGTGTACTCTTATATACACATACTTAAGCATATGTATATGTGTTCTTCTTCCATTTACTAAGGATTCCTACACCTCTAAATATGAATATGGAGCTTTTACTTCCAACAACACATATATACATAATATATCAAATTCCTATACTAACCTAACTTATACAACTAACTACAACATAAGATAGAAAATCATATGATAACATACCTTTTTCTCCTTGGTTTATGATAGTAGAAATTGTGAAAGTGAAGTGAGAAAGTGTTTGGAATTAAGGGAGCAAGGGGAATCATGGTTTGGAAGTGGAGAAAAGGACTTTGTTTTGTGTTTGAAAAGATGAAGACAAGTGGGGTATAAATGAGGAGGGGAGTGGACAGCAAAGGAGGGGTAGAGTTGAAAAAAAAAAAAAGTATAGAAAGTTAAAGAAAAGGAAGGAATTCTCTAGATCACAATGACATTTTATTGACTTTTTAACATGTTGACTTAATCAACCTTTGACTTGGTCAACCTTTCAAAATTACATGTAATCTAAGTGTATATAATGAAGTAATTAGGGAAAATTAGGAAGAAAATTAAGGAAATGAGAGGAAACATGGGGTTTATTGAATTGATTAGTAAGAATAGGTAATGAAATCTTCCTCTAGGTGTTTATATCTTATATACATCATTTAGTAGGCCACTTAATGTAATTATCATAAAAAGTATCATTTAGGGTATTAATACTTACTACACGTAACATAAGCATCAACTAAACTCTTAACTCTATATAATATTAACCTATTTATATACTTAGAAGATGAATGTGATTTACGATGGAATATCTTAGTTTCTAGAGGATTACTTAAATATTATATATATTTATGAATGATTGAAAGTTATCTTTAATTTTTTACTAATGATTTAGTATAATACTAAGGTGATATTATCAATTAGGGTTTTGGGATAAATTATGGTAAATTAGTACTTTTATATCCTTAAAGTTATAGTTTTAGGATTTTTATCACTTTCGGATAAAATCTTTAGTGTTTACATACGTTTAGGGTAGAAAAATTTTATACGCAATTGATTAGTTATTTTAGGGTTTTCACTTTCACTAGCCTTGTCAACTATTAAGAATATCTAATACACTTGAGTCTACTTCAGATGTTAGGTCGAAAAATTTAAGGGTTTACAATGGCTTAACCAGAACTTGAAAGAGGTGGTTAAGGTGGAGGTAATTAAGTTGTTGGATGTTGGGATGATATATCCCATATCCGACAATGCATGGGTAAGTTTAGTGCAAGTAGTCTTGAAGAAGGGTGGCATGACCATTGTGCCTAATGAAAAGAATGAGTTAAATCCAATGAAGACAGTAATGGGGTGGCATATGTGCATCGATTATAGAAAATTGAATGATACCACATGCAAGGGCCATTTCCCCCTTCCATTTGTGGATTGAATGTTGGAGGGATTGACCAAGAACATGTACTGCTTCTTTTTATATGACCTACCAGGATACTTTCAAATATCGATCACACTAAAAGATCAAGAAAAAATCACCTTTACCTGCTTGTACAGCACATTCACTTAGGGGTGAATGCCTTTTGGCCTTTGTAATGCACCAGCTACCTTTTAAAGGTGCATGATGGCCATAATTGGAGACTTGGTGGAGGATATCATGGAAGTCTTCACAGACAAATTTTCAAAGTTTGAAGACTCATTTGAGCATTGTTTAAACAATCTAGAGAAGGTCCTGCTAAAATGTGAGAAACTTATTTGGTTCTTACTAGGGAAAAGCGCCACTTCATGGTTTAGGAGGGCATTATCTTAGGGCATAAGTTCCCAAGGAAGGGCATTGAGGTAGACAATGCAAAGATTGACACAATAGCTAAGTTACTACCCCCAACTTTAGTAAAGTCAATCATAACTTTTCTTGGATATGCAGGTTTCTATAAGTGATTTGTTAAGGACTTTTCGAAGATTGCTAGACCTTTGACTTAATTGCTTGAGAAGGATGTGGCCTTTGACTTTTCCTAAGAATGCATAGATGCATTCAACACCCTTAAGGATAAGCTCACTAATGCTCTAATAATGGTAGCTATTGATTGGAGTTTGCCATTTGAGTTAATGCGCAACACTAGTGATTATGTTGTGGGAGTTGTCTTGGGGTAGAGGAAGGACAAATATTTCTAACCCATCTACTAGGCCAGCAAAACTTTGACTAATGCTCAAGAGAATTATACAACAATTGAAAAAGAATTGTTGGCTATTATTTTTTCTTTTGATAAATTTCATTCTTATTTGATCTTATCTAAAGTAATAGTTTATAGAGACCATTTTGCGCTCAAGTACTTGCTAACTAAGAGAGACACCGGGCCACGCTTAATTAGGTGGATCTTACTCCTTCCAGAGTTTGACATCGAGATTCGAGATAAGAAGGGGGTAAAAAACTTAGCAGCTAACCATTTGTCAAAATTTGGAGAACCCGAATTTAGAGAAATTGGTAGAGCATGAGATCATTGACTAGTTTCTCAAAGATCGTCTATATGCTATTAACAAGGTAATTGATCTAGAAACTCCATGGTTTGTTTATTTTGCTAATTATTTAGTTTCCAAAATTCTTCCCAAAGGACTTTTAAATCAGTAGAAGAAGAAATTCTTCTCTGATTTGAAATATTATTTTTAGGAAGACCTTTATCTTCTACATTAGCAGAAGAAGATTAGATGGTGTGTTTTACACCTTGAGTGTTGGCAAATTCTTGACCATTACCATGTAGGATTGGTTGGAGGACATCACAATCCTAATTGGAGGGCTCACAAGGTCTTAGAGGTAGGATTGTATTAGCTTACAATCTTTAAGGATGCTTAGAAGTTCGTTAAACTTTGTGAAAGCCATCAAAAGTCAGGTAATATTTCCTATAAGGATGAGATGCCTTAAAATCCCATTCTAGCATGTGAAGTTTTTGATGCATGGTGTCAAGACTTTATAGGAGGCCTTGTAGGATTGCTTACAATTTTCATATCATGTGTGCACCTATGGTACGAAAATTATTTTGCAAGTCAGAGATTGAAAGACTCTAAATAATTTATCACTATGGTTTTTGAATTGTTAATTAATTAACATATTATAAAATATAAATAACTATGGATATCAATATTTTATAGTTTCTTAGAACCGTAGAGAATCGGTATCTTCTATCAATGACAGGATCAAGTAGTATAGACTTAAAATTCAAACTTATTGAAGTTACAAAATCTAAATATATAAATGGTATTTACATTTGAAGTTTCAAATGAACTAAACAATTTCTCTCTAAGTCTAACCTCTAAAACATCTTAGTACTTGCACTTATCGCTCGGCTCTTAACCTATGCTTGATTATCTATTAACCTACAAAAGAAAAACTATTAAGGAGTAAGCTACAAGAGCTTAGTGAGTTATCCCTCATACTATACTAGTAAGTAGGTTATCAAACAAATTATTATAATCATATGAATGTATGTACACGCAGTATACTAAACAATATATGCAGTTGACTGGTGTTGCATATAACATCGGATTTTAACGCCTTCTAAGGTAAGAGTTGGAGATATATCGGCACTGTAATACTCTAAGTTTTTCCAATTAGTTTAATAACTCTAAGATCCGAGCTCCTAAATTTAAGGCACTGAGCTATAATATCTATTTTATTTCAAACTTCACAGTAAAGTTAGAAATGTTAGATGAAGTAATTTAAGTAAAGTCAATTTCTTAAAACATGCTATATAAAAATATTAATTTGAGAAAAATGTTAATTTATTGATAAAACCGATAATCGTAAAATTCAAGATTTTAAATATAGAGAGATATTAGAGATAAGTTAATTAATTTACAAAAATAATAAATGAAATTGAATTATACATAATATGCATGTATTTACATGTGATATGCATTATATGTATTAAACACATATATATAATAATAAATTATTATTAAAATAATGTAAAATAATGGAAAATTAATAAAAAATTGCATGGATTAGTCATCAAAAGATGTGTCAAGCCAGTATTAATTAGAAATGGTGAGTCAACACTTGCTTGATGAGGATTGACACATGTTCTTTAGGAAAATGGAAAATTGACATGTGTCATACATATGTCCAAATTTTATTTGATTATGAAAAGTTCAAAAAATATAAATAAGACCCAAACCCTCAAACTCAATATTTTGGAACTCTGAAAATAAAAGAAAACAATTTAGAAAAGTTAGAAAAAAAATAAAATAAAAATAGAACAAAGTATAGGGTTAAAATTGGTTTAGGGCAGTTCATGTACCAAACCACCACCTGAGTTAGAGTAGCTTAGATAACGAATAGAGGGTGGCTGGAGGAGGCTTTCCGATAAGGTGCGGTGGCTAGAGTAGGTCGGTTTAGGTGAACCAAAATTCCGTTGGTAATTTGTTTGATTTGCTAAAAATATCAAATGCTATCCATTAATTATGAAATTTGGTTTTTTGAGATTATTTTAGGTGTAGATTAATGTAATAATTTTATTTTAATTAAATAATTAGTGTAAATATAGGTTCCTTAAGAAAATGCTCTGTTTGGACGAAAATTGAATAAATTTTTATAAATATTAGATGATGTTGTTTCAAGCTCAATTTTTGTGTGTAATACACCTAAGATATATATATATATATATATATATTTTATTGTGGTAACAATAATTTTTTAAATTAATCATGTTTACTATTTTTTATTATTATTTTGAATAAAACTGCCAGTTTTACCAAATTATTAAAATAATTAGTTTTTGATGAAATTAATGAATGAGCTGTACATGTTTTGATTTTTAGATGTTTATAATGATATTTGGAATACTTATTTTTTTATCTCAACCTTAAATTTGTTTATTTTCCCTAATTTTGCATAATTCCGAGCTAAAACCCCTATTTTTGTAAAAATAGATAATAGTCGATTTAGTTTAATTGATGATTGATAATTAACCTACATATTTTTGTAAGTATATACAATTTTTTATGAAATTAATCAAGTTTGTATACCATTTATTTCGTATTTTCCAAATATAAGCTTATATATTGGCTTAATATGTAATATAGTAATTAATATTAGTAAGATACTTGTCAAATTACGTAAAACGAACACTTTGGGGTATAATAAGTGTTGCTAGATAAGTTTGGAAAGTATTATTTTTAGGGTTTTTAGTTTAATATTAAAGCTTACTCGAGTTAATTATGGAGTTAGGATAGCGTACGGTCGAGTCGTAATACGAAAGGGTATTTTTGGATATTTGGTAATATTGATTAGTCTTGACTCTTAATATATATCAATAGCACTCAAAATAACGATTGTGACGATATAAATTTTACTAAAATCAGATAAGAAATGAGTAAGATATGATCAAATGAAATTTAAAAACGCGGAAATGAAAGCTTATAATAATTCAGGTTCGACTTACACTTGATTTGAAGACTGTATCATATTTTCATAGGTTCGATGAGTAAGGAAGGACCATGTCATGAAGTTTAGGATTTTGCACTATTACTAAACCCGGGTAAGTGGATCTAACCCATGCTTAGAGTAGATATATTGCTGCTCATAACACTGTATGTCATTTAATGCTGTGTTGGTTGAATATGGATATATCTTTGGTGAATTGATATGCTACTATAGTGGGTGCTAATGTGGTGATTTTGAATGACAATAACTGTATTTTCGTAAAACTGTTATATGGCTATGTTGGGTGATGATTTGTGCTTACGATTGATCATACTAATCAGGGAAGTTGAGTGATCTAACTCAATATTGTAAGTGTTCACCTAAGTGAACCCTAAGTAAGATACTGGAATTTCGTTAGGGAGAGTTCGAAAACTAGAATCAGATCACTGGGTTGAATAAAATTGGGAGAGTTCAAAAAGGGACCTACGGGTCATAACTTTCAAAACGAGGCTTCCAAATGATCATGGAAAAAGCATGGCTTTATGAATTCAGTTTTTGGAAGCATATAGATTACATTGCTTGAACATTGTGATTATTTTGATAGTCAAATTTGGTAGACTATAGTATGTGATCTAATTTAGCAGTATTGCTACTTTAATTTGGTGAACTATAGTGTGTAGTCTAATTTTGTAAAGTAATGTTGGGGGTCTTACTCCCAGGCAGCTCCTTGTTGCCCTATTTGAAAATGGTAAACTACAGTATGTAGTCCAATTTGGTAGGGGTCTTACTCCTAAGTAGCTCCTTGTTGCTCTAGGTTCATGGACGTTGTATCCAGATGCTCAGCTATGTCGACTAACCGGAAGAAGTTTGGAGGGTATAGGATATCAGTATCGATGCATGCCATGTACATGAGCATAGCACGATGCATTTCTAGTAGTAAATGCTCGGTTGGGCAAATGCATATGTAAGAACTTGTAGGTCATTATTGAAATGTTTTAGTTGTGATATGTAATATTGTTTATTATATTATCTATATTATATTATTTGTTATCTACTCTCACTCAGCTTCAGTAGCTGAAGGGAAAAAATTTTTACCCTTAAGTTAATAGCATCGTGAAGGACCCATCGCTAATGGGGGATATATATACTAAGAGTGCAAGTTGAAGTCAATGACTTTTGTATAGAGCTTGTACTAGGTTAGAGATCCTATTACTGTGAAGACGATAAAGGAAAAAGTTGGTTCCTATTTTGATATAAATATTGTGTTGTACACATAAGCTGTAACTAGATATCTAGCTGAACTTCGTTGTAAAAACCCCTTTATTATGTAAATAACGTTGTCTCTTGATGAATGAATAGGTTAAGTTAAGTTTTTAATAGGTATTCCTATGTGATGGTGCATCCTGTGCTATGCCGGGATGTGACAGGCACCAATCACAACCGGGCTCTAGGACTTGGGTTTTTAACCATAAATTTAAATTTTGTATTTTATGAAATATATTTCCATTTTCAAGAAATCTAATTGTACACAAAATCCTAAGTGTAGCGGTGAGGTGGCCCTTGCAGTCCACACTTATACCCTCTAGCGGAGGTCTCCAGACTTAACCCTCAACTATATGGTTGACATCTCCAATGCTTAGTAAGCTCGTAGGTTAGGGTAAGGTTATGTTTTATGTGTATATCATACTAAACACTTTAATTCAATATATAGAAACAACCCTCGCAAGGCCTCTTGTACCTCGCGTAAAGTGACGACTGAAATAAGTAATGCAATGCATGATCCTTTTAATTTAAGATAAGCCAAATATAATTAAGTCAAATTATGGGGCGATCAGTCAATATTAGCAAACCATCTAAATCATGTAACAATCAATCATACAACTAAATATTCAACTATCATGTTTAACAATATTTTGCACAATAATAAACTAATATCAAGCACATGCATATTCCGGACCCACATGCATAAAGTTATTAATATTTAATTTAGATGCACTAATTATAAGCACAAAATAAGTGTAGAATCATCGGAAGTACTCACTTGACTAAAGCCGATATGACTCTTAGTAATCAATAGGCAGCTTGCCTTCATGATTGATATTTCCTAATAAATAGAAATGAAATCAACCTAATGAGTATCTAGATGTCGTACTAAATAGCCTCACTAGCTCATTATCTATCTTATGATTCCCATTTTTGCTTAGGTTTTGAATTTCATATAACTTTTTAGTTTTATTTTAAGTCTTTACATTTTATAGTTAGTTCTTAACGAGTTTGCATTACTTTATTCTATGGATAACAACATATAGTTTATTGATGATTATATTAGTTTAGATTATTCAACTCTTTATAAGTTTTGTATTGATATTTTGCTATAATATGATTTATTTATAGTATTTGTATATAGTAGAATAGATATTTGTGTAACAATATATATATATATATATATATATATATTACATAAAGTAATAGAGTTAGGTGGAATATCTTAAGATCGTATATTTAGATAACTGAAAACTTTAGTTCAATCATACTTTAGTATCATTCTAATTTTATATTGTGTATGTATATAAATATATATATTCAATTTATTTCCTATAAGTGTATAATTCCATCTTATTATTATTATTATTATTAGGTGTTATCATCATTACCATTTTATATTCACATATATTGTTATAATATATGAAAGCATTTCTTCTTCAAAGTGCTTTGACTTCTTAAATACGCATATATACGTATAATACTTTGATCTTTTGAAGAACTTCATAGCTTATAATTATATTTTATCCGTGTTAAAGAATATGCATTTGTTAGTTTCCTTACATAGGAAGTTATATACGTACACTTATAGATAATCGTGTTTGGATATTTCTTTATTTAGTTAGAGCTTTATCCTAATTATTTATTTATGACATTATATCACTTAAACAATGTAATTAATTCACTCGTATTTTTTGGTCTTCCCTAAATCCTAAATTGTGTACAGCTTTTTCGTTTTAACTTTGATATTTATAGACTTATAGTTGAATTTTTGTCATTTTCAAACATATGTTCATGTAGCATGGTTCGTTTTGGACATTGAGACTCGCGTTTTTCATTATGGATCTAAAGTGTCGCAAGTTTAGTTATTTAGATTCGAATAATTTTATTGATAAATTTTGAGCTTTTTTTATTATTTTATGATTTAATTGATTCCTAAATTTTATATTTTTATAATATTTTATGTTTAAGTCCAATTTACATAAATTTTATTATTTCTTTATATTTAAGCTTAATATACCACTTATACTAATTTTGTTATTATTATAATTTTTCTCAATTAATTAATTATCTTTATTTTCTAATTATGTTGTAATTTTCGGTTTAATTACATAATTTTGGTAAATTGCCAATGTGGCACATTCCCATTTGTCTACTTGGCAATTTTATTGAATTTTTTCCTACTTTTATAATTCTTAAATTTTATATTATTATTTATATTTATTTAAAATTATATTTAATTAATTGATAGATTATTGGCTTTAATTATACATTATGGTTTTTAGCCCATTATGTATTTATACATATACATATTTTATTATATAAATACATTATATCATATTATATGTATGTACTTATATACTTATGCTTAGGTACCTATATATTCTTAATTATTTGATTATACTTAATAATTTATTATATGTATTTATACTTTGTATATTATTATATTTAATTAATTATTAGCTTATGGGCCTTAGTTGTATATTATGGGTTTTAGTCCAATATGTGTATATATATGTTATATATATAATTATTTTATTACTTTATATTAAACACTTGTATTATAATATGTATGTACCCATCTTATACAATTATGTCTATACCCCTTATATGTATGCCCAAGTATTTACACTTCTAATATATTAGGACATGTACTTATACATATACTTGTAGGTATAGTATTATTATATGTATACCCATACATGTACTCCTATATGTATATACACATATTTATTCTTGTATTTACATACTATTATATACGTATATTTATACATATTTTTTATTTCCATAGTATAATTTTAAGGAATTTTCATATAATTCATATATATACATAATTATGATTTCGGTTTTGTATAAATATATGTAACTATTTAATGTTCCTAATATAGGTGTTTATTTACATAAGAAATATACATGTATAGGGATATGTAGATACATGTATATATGTATCCCTAATCTTCTTTATCTGTACATATACTTATACTTTATATTCTACTAGGACTTATATATTCATACTCCATATATGTGCATATACTATATATATATCTATATATAGGTTCCTACACTTGTATGTATATATGGATATTTATATATGTGCTAATATATATACATAATACACGAGTTTTGAAAGAAACAAGAGTATACATAGAACTTTATTACATATATATAAGACTTTTAGGATTATATTCTAAAATACAAATTAAATACTTACTAAAACACTAAGTATAGTAGTTCACAAAATTAGATAAAAAGAAGACATAAACATACTTTACATAAAATACTAATATGAACATAGTAGATGTACCTCTTTCTTCTTCTAAATATGGATAACGAGTTGTATTATTTGATATAATAAAATGTAGAGTAGTTGTTAAAGGAATATGAAATGAAATGGAAAAATTAGAAAAGGGAAAGGGGAAGAAGGGTTTGTGGTTAGGAGAGGGGTAGATGTAGGATTTTTATTGTGTTGTAAAAGAAAAATGAAGGGGACTATAAGGGGGTTACAAGTAGGCAACAAAGTGAAGAAGAAAAGTGGGAAAAGATAGGGAAAAAAAAAAAAGAAAAGAAATCTAAAGAAAGTTGGTGAAGTTTCTAGTGAAAGTAATGTGTTAACTTGGTCAACACTTTGACTAGGTCAATACTTTGATTTTGTCAAATGTTGACTTAGTTAACTCTCATAATCTTACATATATTTTTGAAAATAAGGGTAATTAGAAGGAAAATTAAAGAAAGAGGGAAAATAAGGAAATAGATAAAATAATTAGTAAAACAATTATTAGAACTTTCCTTAAATATTTATAGCTCTATAGATAATATTTAACAATATAATTAATATAACTGCAAAGAAAATTATTAGTTATAATACTAATAATTACCATACATTGCCTAAATAACAACTAAGTACTTAAATTTATATAATACTAGCTCACTCATATAATTATAAGGTTAATATTACTTATAAAATAATATTATAGTTTCTTATAAATTAATTTAGTACATATACATTTATAAACATTTAGAAATTGTCTTTAATTGTTTACTAATGATTTTACGTAATTGAGCTTATCGTTCAGTTTTTTTGGTTCAATTAGGGTTTTATAGTTTTTGTAGCAAATTAGTACATTTATAAGCTTGAAGTTTTGGTTTTAGGATTTTGATCAAGTTCGGGCTTGATTTTTCATATGTATATGCAGATAGCATTTAGGATTTTCATACGTGATTAAGGTTTTTATTAGGTTTGAGGTTGATTTCTTACAGTTACATATAGTTAGGGTTTAAGATTTTTGCATGCGATTAGAGTTTTGATTAATAAATTAGGGTTTTTCATATTTGTTTTAAGTTTTACATTTAAAATTTTACTCGATTTTAAACTTAGCAGTTCTATTAACTTAAGGAAATTATTTACAATATACGAGTTTGATTCTATACTCAAAAGGTTAAATTTGCAAAGTTTACATATAGGGTATAGATTTTATGGGCTCGTTCTCAAACTCAAATGGGAACAAATACATTTTGAGGGCTATTGATTACGTTTCCAAGTAGGTTGAGGCTTAAGCCTTACCTACTAATGATGCTAGGATAGTCACTAAATTTTTAAAAATGCTTTTCTCCCATTTTGGTACTTTAAGAGAGATAATTAGTGATAGGGGTTCACATTTTTGTAATGCTCAACTTAATAAGGTTTTAAAACGCTATGACATGACTCATAGGATAGTGAACCCCTATCATCCATAAACTAGTGGCAAGTAGAAGTAGCCAATAGGGATTTAAAGCAAATCTTTGAAAAGACAGTAGAGCATCACATGAAGGATTGGTCTGAGAAGTTAGATGACGCTCTTTGGGCTCATAGGATAGTTTACAAAATACCAATTAGAACCGCTTTGTATAGACTTATGTATGGAAAAGCATGTCATCTCTCAGTAAAGATCGAACATAGAGCTTTTTGGGTTATCAAAACTGCTAACATGGATTTTGAGCTTGCATGTAATCATAGGAAACTCCAGTTGAATGAGCTCAGTGAATGGCATGACTTAGCCTATGAAAATTCCCAAATTTACAAACAAAGGACTAAGAAATATCATGATCAATGGATAAGGCGTAGAAGAACTTTCCAAGGAAGGGATCAAGTTCTCTTGTATAACTCTTGACTTCATTTGTTCCTTAGGAAGCTTAAGTCTTGGTGGTTTGGACCTTTCACGATTACTAAGGTCTTTCCCTATGGAGCGATTAAAGTCATGCAGCTAGAAAAAGGTACATTTAAGGTTATCGGTTAGTGTTTGAAGTTATATGTAGGTGGCTAAATCAAAAGCCATGAACTCAAGGAGTTGCAACTTCTCGATGCCGTTAAAGAGTAAGTTAGTTTCTCATTTTGTCAAGCTATTGACATTAAATATAGTGCTCTTAAGAGGCAACCCAAGTCGATTATTTTTAATTTGTTTCTTAGGTTTCTTATATTTTATTTTTATACAAATAAATTTAAGCATTTAGGCTAGATCATATATTATAAAAAAAAAAAAAAGAACAAAGAGAAGAAGAAGATCATGATCAAATAGTTAACGAATGAGAGACTCACAATCATATTGTTTGCAGGGCTATTAGTCACATGATTCACATAAAGCGACATGACCTAAGGACACGACATGTCCCTAAGTCAAGTCAGTTCTAGCCTCCACTCTTGTCTTATGCACAGAAAGTGATACGGTCGTATCCCCTAGTCAGGCTACACCCAATCTCTCTCTCTTACACTATCTCAATTCATCCACACGACTAAAACACATGGCTTTGAATTTCTCTCAACTTCTCATGCATAAACACACAAACACATGTACATTTCATCTTCTTATACACTTATACATCACAAGGATCATCACCACTACATTTTACTTCAAGATCATCTAAAGAGCAAGGTAAGCATCTTCATCTTCTTCCTTCTTCTTAATTGTTACACAATTTACTTAGAGAAATAATCTTTGGCATGTTAGATCTTGATCATAAGATAGGGCTTTTACATCATCTTGATTTCTTTGTGAAATTAAAGTCCTTTTATATATATTTTTTTTCAATGTTGAAGTGGAGTTTGGCAAGGATACGATTGTATTGTTTAGTTTAGGCACCAAGTTATGGATTTGAAAGAACATGATGTGGCTATCATGAATTCATTGTTGAAATGTTGATTTTCTTGGTCTACATGCATTGTTCTTGATTTCCTTCACATAAGCACTTAGGGTTTTAGTGTTTTATCAAATTAATAATTCTAGTGAATCATTTACTTGAAGAACTTGGTGATATGCATGTAAGGATCCTTTCTTGTATATAAGTTGTTTAGATTGAGTGGAAATTTTATCAAGAACGCAACTATTTTATACATGTACATCAAGTGTTTAACAAAATGCTTCAATGGGTGTTTTTAGTATTTCTTCCCCATTTGCACTTGATTTTCGTATTTCTTTGAAATCTAAGTGTGGAGAAGTTTTGGGTGACTGATCGCCTCTAAATAGAGCTTTTGAGTTTTACAAATTATAAACTTATATTCTATCCTTAACTCAGTTCAACAAAGTAAGTATATTTATTGTCTTATAATACAGATGAGTATAAGGTTGTTTCTATTGGGAATGGATATAAGCACCAGTACTAATTAATCTTCTTATGATCTAGCAACCAAATTTATTAAGTGATAAAAAGATTAAAATGTCCAATTTACTAGCTAAACTACAATAATCCACAAACGAATTTCAACTAACTAATGGCTACAATAATGCTTGTTGACAAAACACTTAACATGTAGACTTGCTTCACCACTTATCACAATATCACCATTAATCTTATCTTAATGATTGTTATTTGTAGGAAATCACTAGTATGTAAGTGTCCTTCATAGAATGACTTACATTTAATCCTAATTGTGTCTATTAGAATATCTTCTAAATTAATAGCTAACTTGGATTGCAATAATGATATGTTGATTTGTTAATTTCCCTATGAATACAAAAACTTTCCTAATAATATCTCTACTATCAGGAGTAAGGTGTTCCAATGAATTAGATCTATTCAATAGAAATATCTCTTGACATATTCTATTGAAATTTGACCTAAGTCAATGCCATGCACTACACCATACTTAGATTAATTAAGTTCAATTCATTAGGAATAACAAATATCAAGAAACTACTATTCCATACACTTGATCATATTAAGTGGATGTAATAAGTCCTAACGTACTACTCACACATAATAAAATAATAACATAAACTAACAAAAATGATAATTAAAAAGAAATAAAACATGGAATAAGTAAAAAGTAAACCCCCCTTTATATTCCAAAGTAGAAGTCTCTCGAATACATGAACAACAAAGTCCCATTGGCTCTCTTGAGTAATTCTGGGAAGAATACAATTTACACTAATAATTGTACTTAAGAATAAGTGAACAAAACATAAAATGGTATAAGATGAATGAATAGGTGTGTTGTTGGTTCGTGATGTGATGTTCTTGATGATATTTATTATGATCCTTTTTGTCTGAAAATTGTGATGTATTTATATTCTTCATATTAGAGGGCTTGAAATATACCACTTCAAGATGCCCTTTAGTGTTAAGACCTATTTTATGCACCGATTCGTATGAAAAAGTTAAAGAAGAACATTCATGTCCACTCCCATTATGCTTGTGACTTAAGGTGTGAGAGTCTCGGAAAACACAAATCTACAATAATTATGGACGTAACCATGGACGTGAACTCCTCATCGCAAACATTTCTTCTCATCATGCTCGTGAGTGAAGGAGTGATCACCCTCCTAATATATAATCATGGGCATGATTAATAGGGGGATCATAACAACTTTCTTAATCGCGCTCATGATGGAGGGCATAATCATTGATAGTCATTCAAATCTTTTATTATTGCGGTCATGATGGAATGTTTTTTGGTTTTCCTTTAAAGTTTTCTTCTCCTTATGGTCGTGATTGCCTTAAATTGCAATTTTTTTTATCTAAACTTTATCTCTTTGCTGTTAAATCATTTGAAATAGATATATTACATAATTAAGTATCAAGAACTTTAGAAATAAATACAATTATGAATAATTTATGCTTCAATATATCTCGAAAGTATAGAGTAATTTACTCTTATCAAACTTTCCCATACTTAAGCTTTGCTTGTCTTTAAGCAAATACTAAAAAGCAATCAATGAACTCAGCAATTTTTTTTTCAATTGTATATTCGACAAAGCATTCCTAGTGTATCAACTTTATGCTTACCACATTGTGTTCTTAGAATACACAAACCAATATTCTAAGACTAATTAAAGAAAAACACACTCCACCCTTACTATTTAATGATAGCTTTCAAAGGTACAAAGTTAACACAAAGACAAAATGAACAAAAGAAAATTGGCATACTTTATCCACTTTCGAAAGTATATAAAAATCCTTCAATTACTTCTTAGGCACAATAATCTAGAAGAAAAGTATTTTACATCCACCCTTCTCTTGTATTTCTACTTCTATTAAATCTCTTTAAAGACAACTTACACATTACATTTTCAATTTTTTTTTCTTTTCTTTTCTTTTTCTTTTTCTTTCTTAGATTTTTTTTTTAGTAGAAGAATAAAGACCAAAGATTAGTAGTGAGGTCAGACTTTGCTCTTCTAAGGGACCAAAGCCCGCCTTTACTAACTCAATCCTTATATATTCTTATTGCAAAGTTACAAAGACAAAAATTAATAGAGGGGTTAGACTTTACTCTTCTAAGGGACTAAAGCCCATACTTCCTAATTCCATCCTTACATACTTCAATTTACTCTATTTTGAAGAGATTTGCAAGAAGCATCAACAAGTGAATAATTTCATTTGCCCTTTTCATTCAAGATTAAATGAGCTCTAAAAGTAATTGAGGAGTAAAAATACTACTTAGTAAGTTTAGAAACACAACCATTTAACTTTGAACTAAAGACTTTGATGCACGTCTAACCTCTAAATTCATTAATTAAATAGTGAGTGTGCTTCACTTAGATTTGATCATACAATTTTGATCATGTATACTAAGTCCACAAGAAGTGAGTAAGGCACAAAATTATCTCACAAAATTGACTGCTATTTTGTTGAATCCACAATCTTATTAAATCAATTCATAACTTGAAACAAACAAGCTTAAGTGTGAGACTTTTGATAAGTGGGCTTAAACTTTCCCTACACTTAAAGAAAGACATTGTCCTCTATGTATGAGGAAAACAAACAAAAAATAGACATATAAAAAGAAAAAAAAAATGAAAGACAATAACAATGAGAACAAGACTCCCTTATTTGAAGTTTGATCAATATGTTGGATCTTAAACCATCAGAAATTACATCCTCTAACACCTCGAAAAATTGAACAACAAAAGAGACCTGACCATCAAGACAAAACAAAAACAAAACATAACAAACACATGATATGAGAGTCTCTATTAGAAATACATCATTGACGTTAAGCTCTCAACTAGTTATTAAGTCTAATAATAAACAAAATAAAACAAAAGAAAGAAAACAAGTCAATCATCCTCGGCTTCCATCTTGTAATCCGAGCCATCATCATCTTCCTTAGATGACTCTTCTTTACTCTCATTCCTAACCCCTTATCTTGGTGCTTCTTGTTGAGTTCCTTGAGTTTCCTCCTCATCGCTATCTTCTTCTTCTTTAGATCCTTCCTTCTCATCACTAGAGTCTTCTTCTTTCAGCCCATCACTTTCTTCTTCTTCTTTTTGAGCACTTGTAGGTGGGGGAACTAGAGGTTTATTAGGACCTACATCCTCTTGGGTTTGAGGACAAGAAAAACAAGAGGGAATGGTTATGCCCACTACTGTGACAATGTTTTTCAAGAATTCAACAATCCCTTTTTGAGCTTTTCTGATCTCAGCTACTTCAGTTTCCAATTACTTCAAATTGCCGATTGAGAAGCTTGATGTAACTAATGTGAAAATTGGAACACTAGGGTCCTTAATGTCTAAGTTGGGATTAGGGACTCTCACAACACCTTACTGATTAAAAGGGGTTCTTGGAAGCAATTTTGGTTTAGCATAAGAGTCTCTTGGCCTATCATTAGTAGGTCACATCCTCAAATTCCTAAAAATTCTTGTAATCGAACTTCCAGCAAAAATACCCTTGCTCTTATAATATGTTTTCTAGTGAATTTCAAATGCAGTGAGGATTCCCATATTCATTGGATATCCCTTAAGTACACTATATAAGGGTAGTAAGTCATGCTCCCCTACTGGCCTAAGACTCTCATGCTTCTCATAGATTGTCCTTAAAAGGATGTAGTAGAAGATTCGAGCACTAGTTTTCTTCAAAGTTGAGGTTTTTGACTTGCTCGACCGAAAACTACTCTCATTAGATATTTCTCTCCAAAATTCATTCACAAAAGTTCCTCAAAGAAGACTTGCTAGTAAATTTTCAAACTCATCATCCTCCAACTTTACCTGAGTATATAATCCCATAGCACATACTAAAGTCATCATATCAAAGGTTTTAGTTCTTCCAAAGGCAAAGAACTCCACCTCATTTTCCATTTTCGAGCCTATGTACTCATATTTGATTGAGAAAGGCTAATGTTGTTTGCTTGTAGTTTTTTTCTTAAACTGTGAATAACTTCAGCCATGATCCACTCCCTAACAACCTCTGCATAGCTACCTTCAACCCATACTCTCTTAACACGTCTTAGTCGACAATGCAATGTCTCTTGATTATCTTTTTGCTAGGAAACTCTTTAAATCGTTCTTTTTGTTCTACAGTCATACCAATTGGTAAAACAACTACCCTACTTGAACTTGCTGCATCGGATTGTTTGGGAGGAGGAGAAGGAGAATGATCTACTCTAGGCCTCTTGTTTTGAGAAGTTGTTGATGATTTCTTAGGTGCCATCTGCAAACATCCATGTTAGTTCTAGAAAAGAAAAATTCATGTACAATCTAATGGCAATTCATACTAAGCATAGCCATTCTAACTTCCTCTGATTTCCAAATATAAAGTATTTACAAACTAAACATGATCAAACCTAACCTATTCTCAAGCACAAATTATACAATTGAATTCTTAATGAACTCAACTTGTAACCCAAACTTTACTAAGGATTAGTATCTCCCCTTGACTATATAACATTTTAATTCACAACATCAACACATAAATACAATCCAATTCCCAATTACCATATAACACTTCAACATATAGGAAACCAACTAGTAGCACATCTTACATAACACTTAATTACTAACAACCGGACTAAATCATCAAATTAGGCTTAATTAGTAGAAATCCCCAATTTAGTAATTGTTAATGGAAATTAGGGTTTAAGCTAGACATTCCAAATTTTAGCACAAAGTCATGCAAATGAAAATCTAATTACTACACAAACATAACTATGAGTATGATCATAATACATTTACAAATCATAGTGAACACACATATACAAACCCTAAAATTTCATGAACCAAATCTATGTAAATGTTGAAAAATTAAAGAAAAAGGGGAAGATCATACCTTAGAAGAGTGTAATAGGGATGAAAATGGGAATGCAAGTGTTCCAAATCAATGTAAATGTTGAAAAATTAAAGAAAAAGGGGAAGATCATACCTTAGAAGAGTGTAGTAGGGATGAAAATGAGAATGTTAGTGTTAGAAATGGTTAGAATAAAGGCTGATGTTGGGAAAATGGTAATGGAGTTTCTTAGGAAACCAATGTGTAAGTGTTATCACGGGGTACATTTTTAAAATGTGTGAGAAATGAGGAGAGAGAGAGAGAGAGAAATTTCTTAAATAGTAGGGTGTCAAGGATACGATCATAGCCGTGACACGAGGCATGATGCCTCATTTAAGCTTGATTACAGGCATGATGATCCTTATGATTAGTACTATGGCCAAAAGTATTGGACTATCACAGCTTATAACCTTCACTAGTCATGGGCGTGATGGGCTTCGTAATTAGTACTATGGTCAAAATTTCGAGTGTAGCACTTTTTATCATAACCGTGATTAAAGATATGAAATCTCCTAAGGAGGTGATCATAGTCATGAAGGACAAGTGGATCAGCCCTATTAATTGATCAAGGCCATGATTGAGTCTATGATCAATGCTGTGCTTTAAAAAAAATTAAATACTTACCTTCTATCACGGCCGTGATGCATATTGGCCTTCCATTCTCCATCTAAGTCCCTACACTTAGTGAAATTCTTTCTTCCCTTTGAATTACCATGACTTCCACTCAATGTTTCCTTTCTTTTTGTACCATAAAATACACAAATACAATCAAAGCAAAGCAAACAAATAACAATAACAACAATAAATAATATAAACTTAACAAACATCAAATTGATAAAAAAAACATAAGTAAGAAAATCTAATTAAAGGATACATGCTTGTTTAACATCTCAAGCTTGATGTCTTTAGAGGATTAAGCTTTATTCCTTGAATTGGAGAAGTTTTAACTCCTCCTTACCTTCATTCCAATCAACTTCTCCATGGTATAACTTTAACCGTTGTCCATTAACCTTAAATGTTCCCTTTTCCAAATGTGTTACCTCTATTGCTCTGTAAGGTTATACTTTATTTATTACAAACGAAATTGACCACCTAGACTTAAGTTTCCTCGAGAATAGCTTGAGTTTATAATTATATAACAATACTGGATCACCTTCTCTAAATTGCTTGGGATGTTTTATTCTTAAATCATGCAATTGCTTAATACGATCCTTGTATACTGTGTTATTCTCATAAGCCATCCAATGACATTCATCTAATTCATTAATTTAGAGATTTCGTTGTCTACCGGTTGCTTCAAGATCAAAATTGGTTGTTTTGATAGCCTAATAAGCCTTGTGCTTAATTTTTACTAGTAAATGGTAAGCCTTTCCATAAACCAATTTGTAAGGTGTAGTATCTAAGGGAGCTTTGTAAGCAGTCCTACATGCCCACAAAGCATCATCTAACTTTTCAGCTCAATCCTTTTTATTGTGAGCTACCATCCTTTTTAATATTCTCTTCAAATCCCTATTAGATACCTCCACTTAGCCATTGGTTTGTGGGTGATAAGGAGTGGACATCCTATGATATACTCTGTATTTCTTAAGAACTCGCTCAATCTAAGTATTGGAAAAGTGGGGTCCCTTATCACTTATCAATGGCCAAGATCCTCCAAATTTGGTGAATAACTTCTTCAAGAATTTCACCACCACTTTGGCATCATTTCTTAGCAAGGCTTGAGCTTCGACCTACTATGACATGTAATCCACTATTACCAAAATGTACTTATTCCCCAAAGAACTAGGGAACAACCCCATGAAGTCTATTCCCCAAACGTCAATGACTTCACATTTTAAGATACAATTTTGTGACATTTCATCCCTCTTAGAGACGTTCCCTATCCTTTGGCATCTATTGTAAGCCATCACATACTCATAAGCATCCAAAAATATGCTTGGCCAGTAAAAACCAATCTCCAACACCTTTTGAGCTATCCTATTAGCACTGTAATGGCTTCTTATTGGCTCACTATGATAATGGAACAAGATACTTTGACCCTCTTGATGTAAAACATAATGTCGGATGATCTGGTCAGCACATACTCTGGATAGAAAAGGATACTCCCTAAAGTAATATTTTAAATATGAGAAGAAATTCCTCTTCTTGTGATAGTCTAAGTCTTATGGTATAATCTTTCCCGCCAAGTAATTTGCTATATTAGCAAACCATAGAGTATCATAGTCCTTGGTCGCTTGAACAACAAATAAACCCTCTTCTAGAAACTTGTCATTGATATTTTTCTCCTACTTTTACTTTAGATGTGGGTTGTCTAATCTAGATAAACAATTGGTAGCCAAATTTTCAACTCCCTTCTTGTCCCTTATCTCTAAATCACCCTTACAACAACAACACCCATTTGATCACCCTTGGTTTTGCATTAGGTTTGGCTAGAAGATATCTCAAAGCTAAATGACTTGTGTAGAAAATCACTTTTGAAAGAATGAGATATGATTAGAACTTATCGAAAGCGAAGACTATTACCAACAATTCCTTCTCAATTGTGGTGTAATTCTCTTGAGCTTAAGTGAGTGTCTTACTAGCATAATATATAGGCTAGAAGTATTGATCTTTTCTCTGTCCTAATATTACATCTATTGTAGAATCACTTGCATTACACATCAACTCAAAAGGTAGGGTCCCATCCAAAACTATCATTATAGGAGCATTTGTCAATTTCTCTTTTAATACCTCAAAAGCCTTTAAACAACTAGCATTGAATTCAGATGGTGCACCCTTTTCCAAAAGTTTAGTTAAGGGTTTAGCTATTTTAGAGAAATCTTTAATGAATCTCCTTTAAAATCCGGCATGCCCTAAGAAGTTGCACACAACCTTAACTGATGATGGTGGCGGTAGCTTCGAGATCACTTCAACCTTAGCCATGTCAACCTTAATCCCTTTATTCGATATCTTATGACCTAAGATAGTGCCTTGTTGTACCATAAAATGGCACTTCTTCCAACTTAAAACTAGACTCGTCTCCTCACATATCTGAAGTACCTTCTTCAAGTTAGCAAGACATCCCTTGAATGTGTCCCTAAACACTGAAAAATCATCCTAAAGACTTCCATTCCATCTTCCATCAATTCACCAAAGATAGCCAACATGCATTATAAAGTTGAATGGCATCCTATGATATGCAAAAGTCTCAAAGGGGCAAATAAAAGTGGTCTTCTCCTAATCCTTCAATGTAATCAAAATTTGAAAATATCCTAACATTCCATCAAGAAAGCAGTTGTACTCATGACTTGCAAACTTTTCCAACATCTAATCAATGAAGGGTAGTGGAAAGTGGTCCTTTCTGGTAGCATCATTAAGTCTCCTGTAATCAATGCACACTCTCCAACCAATGACTGTATGCATCAAAATTAGTTTAGTCTTTTCATTCAATACTACCATCATACCATCTTTCTTAGGAACTACTTGAACCAGACTCACCAATGAGCTATTTGAGATTAGGTAGATGAGCCCTACATCTAGTAATTTTACTACTTCTTTCTTCACTACCTCCTTTATGTTCGGGTTGAGTCTCCTTTGTGGTTGCACTATAGACTTATATCCTTCCTCCATCAATATTTTGTGAGTACAAAAGGATGGGCTTATCCTCTTAATATTTGATATCTTACATGTTATTGCCCTTTTATGCTCCTTCAAAACTGATATAAGCTTCTTCTTTTATGCTGAAGTAAGTTCTAATGAAATGATAACCAAGAGTTTTGCATTGTCTACCAAAAACACATACTCTAAGTAAGAGGGTAATTACTTTAGTTCTAGCTTAGGGGGTTCCTCCACTAAGGGCTTCAATTGAGCAATGTTGTTCCTATTGATCTCTTTTACCCCCATATCTTTCTTTTGCATAACTTGAGCTTCCAAATGGGAAACTACCTCACATATCTCTCCTGTTTCATCAAAGTGTTCCTTCTTAGTTAGAAATAACTCCAATTTATCCTTGCTTAGAAATTCTTGTACAAAATCAGAAACGGAGAAATTAAAAGAATTAATAGCAAAACATTTATCGTCGCTTGTCATGGATTGCTTGAAAACATCTACCATCTGAATCACCATCTCATCTCTTCCCCCTCTAAGGACTAGTCTACCATCCTTAACATCAATTACTATTCATGCTATAGCCAAAAATGGTCTTCTTAATATAGTGTACCTATCGTTTTATAGCACAGATGAGTATAGGGTTGTCTCTACTAGGAACGGATACAAGCACTAGTACTAATTAACCTTCCTATGATCTAGCAACCAAATATATCAAGTAATGAAAATATTAAAATCTCTAATTTACTAACTAAACTATACTAATCCATAACAACTTTTATTCAACACAAATGCTATAGAAACTATTAACACTATAATGATTAATATATAGACTTACTTCAGCACTTAGTATGATACTACCAATATACTTTTTGTCCTAATACTTGTTATTTGCGGGAAATTACAGATATGCAAGCATTCTTCTCAAAATTACTTACTTCTAATCCTAATTGTGTTTATTAGAATATCTTTTCAATTAATAGCCATCTTGGATCGTATTAATATCATGTTAATATATTGATTTCCTTAAGAGTACAATAACTTTCCTAATAATATCTCTACTATTAAGAGTAAGGTATTCCAATAAATTAGATCTATTTAACATAATTATTTCTCGACATATTCTATTAAAATTTAACCTAAGTTAATGTCGTGCACTACATCGTACTTAGATTCATCAAGTTCAATTCATCAGAATTAATAATATTAAGAACTGATCAATCCATGCACTTGATCATATTAAGTGAATGTAGCGAGTCTTAACTACTACTCACACATGACAAAGAAACAAAACTTATCAATAGAAAATTAACATAAGATAAGTAGAAGACTACAACCCCAGTTTGAATTCTATTGTAGAAATTTTAACAATACACGACTGACGAATTTCCATCCTCTCTCTAGAGTAATTCTGGAAAAAGTATGGTACAACACTTAGAAACTGTACTAAAAATGTAAAATACAATGGTTACAAAGATGAATGAATGGATATGTTGTGGGTTGGTGATGTTCTTGATGATATTGATTATGATGCTCTCATTTGAAAATTGTTGTATATTTATATTCTTCTTGTCAAAGGGCCCCAAATACACCACTTCAAGACACCCCTTGGTGTTAAGACCTATTCCATGCACTAGTTCGTGAGAAACAATTTAAAAAGAATCATCATGTTTACTCCCATCACGTCCATGACTCGGGGAGTGATCTTCTTGCTGCAAACATTCTACCTCATCACGCTCGTGATTGAGGGCATGATCATCCTTCTGAGGTACAGTCACGACTGTGATGAACAGGTGGAAAAATAACTTTAGCCTTAGTTACTCTTTTGATCACAGCCATGATAGAGGAAGTGACAAGCACTAGGCACTCAAATCTTCTTTTATCACGCCTCTGATTGCTCCAATCTCCTTGTTTTTGTGTAATTTCATCTCCTCTTCACATTGTCTTGAATAAATATTATCTCCTTGCTCTTAAATCATCTAAAATTGATATATTACACAAGTAAGTACCAAGAACTTGAGAAATAAACACAATTATGGGCAATTTATGCTTAAATATGCTTAAAAAGTGTAAAGTGATTTATACTTATCAGTGGAACATCTCTATCCTCATCCATATCTAGAACCATGAAATTTGTTAGGAAGATGAAATCTTGAACCTTCACTAACACATCTTCCACTACACCTCTTGGAAACCTCATAGACTTGTTAGCTAATTGCAAACTCATTCTTGTGGCTTTGGGTTCTCCCAAATTCAGTCTTTTGAATAGGCCATATGGCATGAGATTGATGCTTGCTCTAAGGTTTGCCAAAGCTCTTTCTATCGCTAGATCACCAATCAAACATGGTATGGTAAAACTACCTAGGTCTTTAAGCTTAGTGGGTAGCTTGTTTAGATTTACAATAGAGCACTCTCCCCTAAGAGTGACCATTAACAACTCTTCCAATGTCCTCTTGTTAGATAACAATTCCTTAAGAAACTTGGCATATTTAGGCATTTATCCCAATGCTTCCACTAAGGGTAGATTGATGTGCAACTGTTCAAATAATTCCAAGAATTTGCTATACTACTCATCATCCCTCACCTTTCTCAATCGGGTTAGATATGGTAGTGATGGCTTATATTCCTTAACTGGGATAGGAAGCCCCTTTTCTTCTGGTTGATCAATTTTCTCTAATTGCCTTGCCACCCCATCATCCTCACTCCCTTTCTCCTTAACTCTCTCAGGAGCTTGCAACTCTTTCCTATTCCTTAAAGTCACAGCCTTAACTTGTTCCTTTGGGTTTTCCTCAATATTTCCTAGAAGAGATCCTGAAGTCCTTTTTGAAAGTGCTATTGTAATCTAATAAACTTGGTTTTCTAAGTTATGAATGGATGTACCTTGATTTCTCAAAGCAGTTTTAGTGGCCTGATGATGTTTTTTAGAAGACTTAATAAATTGCACCAACATTTCCTCTAATGATCTTGGTTTAGCTTAAGGAAGAGGAACTTATCTTTGAATTCATGGAGATTGCATGTTCGAACTTTGTCCATTATTATTACTCCACTAAAAATTTAGATGGTTCCTCCAACTTAGGTTATATGTGTTGTTGAATGGACCATTGTGAGGCCTGATAGGATTCCCCATGTAATCAACTTGCTCTAATTGATTTGACTTGGATGAACTTATGAAGTCAAAATCCGCCACCACTAAACCTTTATTCTAACCCATCGTTATGCTGTCCAACTTCCTTATTAACAATTTTACCTTATGAGCTAAGGATGAAGTAGCATTCAATTCATACTTTCCTACTAGTCTTTTCTCTTTAGCTCTTACAGATGACCATTAATAGTGGTTATTGGCCATCTCTTCTAATAATTTGATGCATTGTTTCAGTAACTTATGATTTAAGCTTCCACTAGTAGCTACATTAATGAGCTGCTTGGTTGTGTAGTTTAACCCATTGTAGAATGTTTGAACCTGATGCCATTTTAGATGCTTGTGATGAAGACATTTCCTAAGCAGATCCTTCCATCTCTCCCACATCTCATATAATGTTTTCATCTCCAATTGTCCAAATGCGGAGATATCTGCTCTCAGCTTAGTTGTTCTTGATGGCGAGAAATATTTTCTCATATATAGCTCTGCCATCTCTTGCTAAGTACTGATGGAGTTTCTTAGCATAGAGTTCGACTACTATTTAACATTATTCCTTAATGAGAATTAGAATAATCTTAAACAGATAGCATCCTCTGATACACAACTTATCTTGAATGTGTAACATATTTCTAAAAATTGCTGCAAGTGATTGTTAGGGTCTTCCTCATTGAATCCGTCAAATTGGATGTATTGTTGAATCATTTGAATAACGCTTGGCTTTATCTCGAAAGTGTTCGCTTAAACACGAGGCTGAATGATGCTAGTGCTAGCCCCCTCCAAGTTAGGTTTACAATAATCTAGCATTGTTCTTAGAGCTACAAGCAGATTTTCTCCTGGTTTGTTCCTTAGTTATACTACGTTCTAGTTTCCATCAAAAGATGGATCCAAATTTAATGGTGGAACTCTTTGGATATGATGTGTATTTAGGGTCATACATATGGAGAAGCACCACAATAAATGAACCAAAAAGGAAACAAAAAAGAAACTAGCAAATTTTGGGCAATTACTAAATGGATATGACTTACCATTCAATCCTACTCGGCCTACAACTTACTGGATACGACACACCGGTTCGAATTGAAGGGTCACTCGCCACTACTCTTTAGTAAATGGAATAGATAAGAGTTAAATGACAACGTGAATACTAAGGTTACTTAAAAAGAATAATTCTGTATTAAAACTTGGTTGATTTTCTACGTATAAGAAAAGTAAGGGTCTATATACTTGCCTACTAGGGTTATTTTATTCGTATGAAAAGACAAAAGGGTATTTTAAAATTACGTTACATTAATCATACTAAAAAGGGGTAAAAAGAGCAAAGAATAACTTGTATGAAAAAGAAAGAATTATTCTGGAACATTGTGTTATAAGGTATGTATCACTTGATAGTTGTACGTTAGGAATATGATATAGAGGCAAAAACAGGAAGTGTTGTAGTCAGGGGCCAACTTGATTTGAATCAGGTTGAGAGCCAATTGGTAGTTAGGAAATCAACTGAGTTAGAGTCGGGTGCTAGTGGTTGGTTGGAGAGCTTGGCTTGGCTAGCCTTTCTTGGGTTACCTTTTGGATCAAGACTTTACAGCTGGGCGGAGGCATGCTGGACACACATGAGGATATGAGTAATAGGTTGGCAGGAGGTCGAATCGGGATAGGAGTCCCCATCTCGATTATGACTTAGAGTTAGTATTTTTCATGTGAGCTCTTGAAGTCCTTTAGCTCGGCTTCTTGTGATCGGTCTAGGGGGTTAATTCCCATCAAGATACCATTTTCTAGATTCAAGAACTAGTTTTCTAATGGTGGCTTGATGTTTTGGTTTTGATTATTCATTTCAAATGACTCTGATGTCTCTATTCTAATTCTTAATGGTTTACGTACTCTTAACTCCTTACTACTAGATGCTTACTTCTCAAAATATTCTTGAACTTTCTTTAAGAGTATTTTATCAGGTTCAAGATTGAAGTTAGCTAGATCAGTCATACTACTCCAAGTCATAAACTACAAAAAACAATAGTCTAATTCAAATTAAGCACAAATTATTTTCTTGAAAATAAAAGCTAGATGCATAGAAATTTTTAATTTTCCAAATGATGTCATTCCCTAGCAACGACACCAAAAACTTGATTACCTCTAAATAGAGCTTTCAAGTTTTACAAATTATAAACCTATATTTTATCCTTAACTCAGTTCAACAGGCAAGTATACCTATCATTTTATAATACGGATGAATATAGGGTTGTTTCTATTAGGAACAGATATAAGCACCAGTACTAATTAATCTTCCTTTGATCTAGCAACCAAATTTATTAAATGATAAAAAGATTAAAATGTCTAATTTATTAGCTAAACTATAGTAATCCACAAACGAATTACAACTAACTAATGGCTACAATAACGCTTGCTGACATAACACTTAACACATAAACTTGCTTCACTACTTAGCATAATATCACCATTAATCTTATCCTAATGATTGCTATCTATAGGAAATCACTAGTATGTAAGCATCCTTCTTAGAATTACTTACATCTAATCTTTATTGTGTTTATTAGAATCTCTTCTAAGTTAACAACCAACTTACATCACAGTAATGATATGCTAATTTATCAATTTTCTTATGAATACAACAACTTTCCTAAATCCTAATAATATCTTTACTATTAGGAGTAAGGTGTTCTAATGAATTAGATCTATTTAATAGAACTGTCTCTCAACATATTCTATTGAAATCCTGCCTAAGTTAATGTTATGCACTATACCGTACTTAGATTAATTAAGTTCAATTCATCAGGAATAACAAACATTAAGAAACTACTATTCCATGCACTTGATCATATTAGGTGCATGTAGTAAGTCCTAACATACAACTCACACATGTTAAAACAATAACATAAACTAACAAAAATGATAATTAAAAAGATATAAAACATTGAATAAGTAAAAAGTAAAACCCCCTTTTTATTCCATTGTAGAAGTCTCACAAATACACGAAAAACAAAGTCTGGTAAGCTTTCTTGAGTAATTTTAGGAAGAATACAATTTACACTAATGATTGTATTGAAGAACAATTGAACAAGATACAAAATGGTATAAGATGAATGAATAGGTGAGTTGTTAATTGGTGATGTGATGTTCTTGATGATATTTATTAGGATCCTTTTCATCTCAAAATTATGGTATATTTATATTCTTCTTGTTAAAGGGCTCAAAATATACCACTTCAAGATAACCTCTAATGTTAAGACCTATTCCGCATACCGATTTGTATGAAAAAGGTAAAGAAGAATAATTATGTCTACTCCCATTATGCTTAAGACTTAGGGTGTGATAGTCTCGGAAAACACAAACCTACAATAATCATAACCGTAACCATGGGTATGAACACCTCCTCGCAAACATTTCATCTTATCATGCTCGTGATCGAGGGAATGATCACCCTGCTGATATATAATCACAGGCATGATTAACAAGGGGATCATAATAACTTCCTTAATCACACTCGTGATCGAGGGCATGATTAGTGCTGGTCATTCAAATATTTCATTATTATGGTCATGATGAAATGTATCTTGGTTTTCTCACGACCGTGATTGCCTTAAATTGCATTGTGTTTTTTTTTTTTTTTGTGTAAACTTCATCTCCTTGCTCTTAAATTATTTGAAATTGATATATTACATAATTAAGTACCAAAAACTTTAGAAATGAATACAATTATAAACAATTTATGCCTAAATATATCTCAAAAGTGTAGTGTAATTTACTCTTATCAACGATCAATCATACGACTTGAATTTTGTTTTCTTGTGATTAGGAATGGCACAATGAAAGAAGCTTGATGTTCATCATAAAGACAAATCTATTTCTTCCACATCCTCGTCACAACTGCCCCCATCACCATAGCCGCTGGTTGCTATTGAGTCTCCGATAGATCTAATGTTGCAATTTACTATTGAAATGACATGGAAGCTCTTTGATAATTTCTAATCATGTACATTCAGTGAAACACTGTACTTATGACTATCATCAAGCAACCAGGATTAATGGAACAAGTTCAAGATATGGTTTTCGTAGAGCCATGGGAGAAGTTACTAACATTTTAAGTTCTTGTTTGGTATGAACTCGCTTTGGAATTTTTTTGCACAGTATAGTTGGATAAGCCATTTGGGAATCATAGGCTAGAACAGAAGTTGCATTTTCGATTGAATAGTTGAAATTTTTGTATTACTGTTGCTAAGCTAGGAGTTCACATGGGGTTGTATTCCCAGGAGTATGTGCAAACTAAAGAGTTCATGTAGCTTTTATGCTGGCTTTTACATGGAGTTTCACCATATGCTTTTTGGAAAAAGATTGCTGAAGGTAGGGATTATATTGCTAAGTCTAGTAAGGCTTATTGCTTGTGGTAGCCAAAGTACATGGTAATCCATTGGTTACTTACATATACTACTATGGCCATCCATAGTATGATCGAAAGATGGTTAGTGAACTTGGCTATGTTATTGGCCAACTACTTTGTGAAACAAGCTACCAAAACCCTCAACATAGGAGGATATGTTATAGAGTCTTGAATTGACAGCTTCCCGATATGACACTTATAGGGGAAACTAAGCCCCTTCATCAAGAATGTTTCGAAATGCTCATATGAACTTAGGAAGTAACACAAGGCGATAGGGTGTTGGTCGTGGCGATAGGGTGTTGGTGGTAGCTCTAGCCCATGTTTGGTTTCTCAATGAAATAGGATCAAAGATATGTTACAAAATATGAAGATGGGGCAAGAAGAGCTAAAGAAACAAGTGAATTCTAAGATGGATAAAGTCATTGATCGATAGAAGCAAATACTTCCTTTTTTTTTTTTTTTTTTTTTGCAATGTGGATACGTTAAATGAATTGAAGATGCTTGATGCATTTCTATCTCCCCTTACCGACCTCAAGTGATGAGGAGGAAACCAAAGATGAGGAGGAAAATGATGATGTGGAGGAAAATAAAGAAGAGGTTGAGGAAGAAGGAGCAAATGAAGAAAGCTCAAAGGAAGGAGTGGATGATGAGAATGATAATGAAGATGATGTAGATTTTGATGAGGATTTCATGGATGATGGAGGATGATTTAAATGATTTGGATTTTTTTTTAAATGCTAAGATGTACTTGCTAATCATTTACTTGGACTCATTGCTAGTTTTTATTTTTATGTTTTCTTCCTTTATTTTTTTTAGTTTCTTAGTTTTTTTTTATTATTATGTTTTTCTTTGTTTGGTGTTTAGTGAAGTCTTAAGCAAGGCATTGGAAAAGGCACTTGGAAGCTTTAGTTGGAGATAGCCTTTGACTTTTGCTATTCCATGCCTCTTCTTTTGTGCATCTATCATTCAATTTCAAGGGAGTAACAATTTTCATTTCCAACTTTTATATCTTCTTACCCCTTACATGTTTGGTTAATATATTTTCCATTATATGACTTATTTCGTACATTGAGGGTCATGTATGGTTTTAAGTGTAGGGTAAGAGGATATAGAAATTATTGTTATTTAGGAGACTGATGTTTACATTTAACCTAATTGTTTTGGTTAACTTGCAATATTTTAAGAAATGACAACTTCCAGGTGAGTTGAATTGAATATGATTAATTTACACTTTGCCAGAGTTGAGTAGTGAAATCTATATGGAGTAAAGTTATGAGCTATTTAGTCTATGATTTTAGGACTTAGGATTAGATCAACATCTCTAGTTAGAAGTTAGTCATGACTATTTTCAAAACTTGTTTTAATGTATACTTTTCTCTTAGAAATATATAAAGCCCTATAATCCTTAGTAAATAAACAGATGAAATTTGTTTTTTGAGAAACCTCTGAAAACTTGGAATGATTAGAGGGAGAAAGTGATAATAAATGCATGAATGATAAGTAAATAAAAAGACAAAATTGGTAAGAATTTTCCTTGGTCCCTTAGAAGAGCGAGGTTGAATTCTACTACTAATGCCAATATAAGCTTAAAGAATAAATTGGTATGAATCGAACTTAGTCCTTCAGAAGAGCAAAGCTCTTTCTCCTTACTAATATGGAGGCTAAGTTGATTTGGATTGGTCTTAGTCTATCAAAAAAGCGGGATTCTTTCTCACTGCCAACATAATAGTCCTCAAATAATGTGCTTAATTAATAATATAAATTTAGTGAATTTGAAATCTTTCCAACGAAAGCATGAATTAAGGGGATGATCAAAGGATGAGTAGATGTTATGTGTTTATTCTAAATTATGGTGCTTAGCGAGAAAGAAAAGAGAGTTATATACATTTTAGCTAAGTGGGATAAAATTTTTATGACTTTTTCTTGGTTGGTGAGATGTTAAATCTAATTTTGACTACATGAATCCTTGATTAAATCTCTAGGCAAACTTTAATTTATATAGATTAGCTTGTGAACTTTAGTATTTTGTGATCTTTGAACATTGAAAAAGAGATTGAGTATAAGGAGTTAAGGAAGTTGTTAAGGAATTTTTAGTGAATTTGCAAGTTAATCTTTTCAATTTTTCTTCAGGTTAAGTGTTAATTTTTTGTTGGTCTCCCAACTAGTGATAATTTTAATTTAAGGAATCCTTGTGCTAATTTTTCTTTGATGTCTTTGCTTGAAGACAAGCAAATTCTTAAGTGTCACAAAGTTTGATAAGCTCCTAACTGCCCAAATTTTAGAGAGTGATTTTTAATGATTTTTTCTTGAATTTTTAGTTTATTTTAAGAAAATAATACTTAATTCAGTAAAATCTCATTTTCTAGATTTTGGAATGATTTACGAAAGAAAAAGAGAAAATAGAAACAAGTTTTACTTAATTCGAAGCTAAAATGAGGAAGTTATGAAGTTTTGAAAATTAACATGACTAAATAACATGACTGTGTCATTTTAAGAAAAGAATTTGGTAAATTTCAAAAATGGTCAGAAAGTTACATGACCTAGGGACATAATCGTGTCCATAAGTCATGTCATTTGCAGGCATGGTGAAAGATTGAAAAAGTTGAAGAGGTCAGAAAGTGACATGACTCAGTAGCATGACTCAGTGACACGGTCGTGTCATGGGAGTGTCATTAGCAGCGTGACCCTAATTTTGCACTACTTACATAAAGTTTCTCTAAGGACTTTTTGATAGAATTATGAAAGACAACTTTTGAGATACTTGTAAGGCTAAATACATAAGACAACAAGGAACTTCAACAAATCAAGATTCAAGATTCTACATTGATTCAATGATCTATTCTTCTACTGTTCTCTTAGATTTCATTCAAGATTTTTGCTTTGTTATGAATAGGGAGTAGATCTTTTGTATCTAAATCTTGTGGAACTTAGATCTACCATCTGACATTGGCTTTTATTATATCTAATGAATATCTTTAGTTTTTCTTGATTCAATTATATATACTTGATTACTTAGATTAGTATTTCCATAGGTAGTAATCTAAAATCTGATATTGTACAAGAGAATTGAGAGATTTCTCGTACAATTAGATCTAGGCATACATGATGAAGATTATTGCAAGTTTAGAGATAAATTGCAAAATCTTTTCAGATATTTAACATTATATTTAAGAGAATTTGCTGTACTTTAATGCGATCTTAGGTTATTCTATTAAGGAGAGATTCTAATAGATGATCCTAAGATTAGAGTTAATAGACTTGAGAAAGTTATTAGTTTCAATAGAGAATTCTCTCAGTCAAGAAAAATAAAGATGGAATTATATTAACTTTCATGAAAGTCGCATGTGTATGTTTAGGGGAAACAAAGATCTAGATAAAAAAATAGAATCTTGAGTTAATTTTTAATTTGATTGCTTTCTTGTTTAGTTTCTTTGATTGAATCTTAACTGTTAGATTTATTAATTTCTACAATTTTAGTCAAATTCTTTAGTTTCTTGAGTTTGATTTTATAGTTATATAATAGAGAACTAGTTAATATTAGTAACATAGTCTTTGTATGACGACATCTATTCTTTTAACTATATCACTAAACGTTAAGATACGGTTCAGCATAGATGAACACATGATGTCCGGTATCGTATGAACTAATGTGGTAGGTTTGAATTGTGAGATGATCTGAAAGATAAATGACAATTGAAAGTTGAGCAAGGGTCTTCGTGTGCCAATGATGGATATCATGCATCAATGCCTCACATAAGCTTATGTCACACTTGATATGATGCATAAGTAAGGATAGAGGTTACTTGCTACTAGTCTACACTCAATGGGCTAGATAAGAGTAGCTTAAGAGTAAGTGGCAAAACACTTAGCTCAAGAGAGTTTATTTGGAAATTTCAATGTATTATCTCTGTGTTGTGGCCATAACAATATACAAGTATTTATAGCACCCAATTAGGGTAAATCCTGGGTTTTAGTAAATTATAGAAAAGGATTCTTAATAATTAAGGAAAAGGGGAATAATTTATAGGGTTATCAATGTAATCGTGCAAAAAGAATATCTGTTGGTACAAAGGATAGTACAGATGTTAGAGAAAGGACAACGCCCACATAGTTTGCTCATTCTATAGTCCTAATAACATTGCTAACAGAATAAGGGGACGGGGGTCTCGATCAAGTTAGGTTGGCATCGATAGTTCGGTAGCTCAGACAACTAGGGTATGCTCTACTCTTTAGCACTTAATTCACCTTGGACAGCTCGGCGAGCCACCTGAGCAAGCCCACAAGCTCAGGGGCACATGATTGGTCCATGATCCATATCATCCCCTCTAGGCTGTTTGAGATTTGGGATCAAATTTGGGTCGGCCCCAGGTTATTCATCATTGGGAGTGTACAGGTGGAGATCGACAACATTAAAGGAGTTCGAGACACTATAATCCTTTGGTAGTTCAATCTAATAAGCATTAAGATTGATCTTTTCAAGCACTTAGTAAGGTTTGTCGACTTTAGGAGACAACTTACTCTTCCTCAAGTTCGAAAATCGTTCCTTCCTAAGGTGGATCCAAACCAAATCACTTGGCTAAAATTCTCTCTTCTTTTATCCTCAACCTTACCTCTTAAGCTTAGTAGTAGCTTGGCTTAATTACTTTATCACCTTTTAGTGCATGGCTCTGATGGCCTTGACTCTCTTTATAACAAGCAGGTTATCATCAAGCCTCAGTATAGGTGATCCTACTGTAGGCAAACTCAATGATAGGTAGACATAGATCCTAATCAGCCATGTTTCATCCAACAACAACTTGTAGTAAAGTTCCTATTGTTCTATTGACAACCTAATCTATCCATCAGTCTGTAGATGGTAAGACATGCTGTACAATAGCTTGGTTCCCATTCATCTCCATAGTGTTCTCTAAAAGTGGCTCATGAACTTCGGGTCTTGGTTAGATATAATGGTTCTGGGTACTCTGTGAAGCTTGATTATTTCCTATAAGAAAAGAAAAGAGATAGCCAAAGCATCATTAGTTTTGGAACAAGGTATGGAATGTACCATCTTGCTAAACCGATCCATGACCACCATGATGGAGTCCTTCCCTTGGGACATCTTCGGTAGTCCTAACATGGAGTCCATACTTAGCTCGGGCCATGGGTTGGTCGAGATTAGCAAGGGTAGATAATGTCCTTGTTCAGCTTAGCTTTGCTCTTCGCTTGTTGGTAAGTCGCATAGTTTTCTAACATAGATTGTACATCTTTCATCATTCTTGGCCAACAAAATCTTGCAGATAGTGCCTCATAGGTCCGGCGCTAGTTAAAGTGTCTTGTCAATCCTCCTCCATGCGCTTCATGTACTAGTAATTCTCTTATGGCACAGGTTGGGATACATAGCCACCCCTTCCTAAATAAGTATCCATCTTCCTTGTGATAGTCATCCAATGCTCTTCCTTCCTCACATTTGGCATAGATGGGACCAAAGTATGGATCCTTAGCATACAAATTCTTTATTGTTGAAAAGCCAAGTAGCTTGGTCTACAGCTCGGTCAAGAGTAAATGCTGTCTTGATAGGGTGTTCTACATTGTTCTTTCCATTCTTATATTTTATGACATAAGAAAAACCCTCCATAAACTCGACTCATTTAGCTTGTCTTCTAAACAACTTGGGTTGGCTCTTCAGACATCTTAAGGATTTATGATCGATGTAAATCACAAATTCCTTAGGTAATAGATAGTGCTGCCACACCGTTAAGGCTTGAATTAATGAGTAAAACTCCTTGTTATAAACAGAATAGTTCAGTGTAGCTCCTCGAAGTTTCTTGCTAAAGTAAGCAATAGGTTAGCCTTCTTGCATCAGCATGATACCTATGCCTAGTCTAGACGCATCACACTCTACTTTAAACACTTTGTTAAAGCTTGGTAGAGCTAAGATAGGGGTTATAGTAAGCCTCTTCTTCACTTCCTCAAAACTCCTATGCTCCTTTTCTCCCCATCTGAATTCAACATTCTTCTTTGAGAGTTCGGTGAGTGGGGCCACAATTGTACTAAAATTCCTTATAAACCTATAATAGAATAATGTCACATCATGAAAACTCCTCATCTACTTGTATACCATTACTTACAACATGTAAACCCTACAAATTTACTAGATAAGGGGTTGGAAGTAATAAGATTTCTCAAAAGATACCCTTAGTATTAGTAAGATAACTAACTTTGAACCTAAAAGACACTCTCAAAAACTCAAACTCAAACTTCTAAAACCCTAAACGGTAGTTTTAACTCTAGTTTGATCCCTATACTCAAAAACCCTAAAATCCTATAAACAAATGCCAATAACTAATGTTAACTCCCAAGGTCAACCTAATCTAATGAAACTAACCCCAAACCCCAATAGGAAAGAGATTCATAGTTGAATCTAAGAGAGCTCCCCAAAAATTATAAAGGGTAAGCTAAACCAAAAATGATTATTGGTATAAATAACCCTAACAATGAATTCAAAACCTTAAAACGAATATTATAGCCCTTAAATGAACCTTCGAACACTAAAATCCTGATTGAAACCCTAATACATACGAACCTTTAAAATGATTATAAAACCCTAATCTAACTATTGTACTTTAATTAAATAGTAAAACTATTCATCAATCGAAGACTAATTGCTCAATTGCCCTAAAACCCTAATCTACCCTCTAAAATATACCCAAGCAGCAATAATTGTCTCAATTCCTTAAAAAAATTAAATAAGATGACCTAATTGGCTTAACTAACTTAATTTGACACATTAAGCCCTTAAGTGCACCTAATTTGTTTTAAGTGTATGAGTAATTATGATTAAGAAACTTAATTATACTTTAATTCACTAATTAGGGTTTTAGATCATAATTAACTATGAGTCAAGAGTGATTCATCATATAACGCCAAAGGAATTATATGAAAATATCTCCTTAATGATGCCAACCTTATTCTTAGGGAGACATTATGAACCTTGTAAACTTTTGGATTCGAACTCTGAGTCAGATATAGGAGTTAATAAGTAATTCTTAGAACTGCTCAACATATAATAATAAATCATATAATAATAAAATCCATAAATAAAATGATTCAACCCTAAATCATAAGTCACAAACCCTAAATAATAAGTAGAAAAACCCTAAAGAGAATAAAACCCAAAAACTTTAATCGTACGTATAAAACCTTAAAAACCCTAATACGTCAGAAACCTCAAAACGATTGGAAAATATCAATAGATTGAGTAAAACATTAATTGGAAGTCTAAAACCCTAATTCAACTAATAAACCCTAAGTGTATCCTTAAACTATTTGCTAATCGCAAATAATTTCTCGAATAGCTTAGAAACCCTAAATCGCCAACCCCGTATACAGTCCGAAAACCCTAATTGATCCCGAATAATAAAGGACTCTAACAAATGAAGTAATATAGGTTAATGAACTTAATTAAAGTGATAAAATATGACAAGACCCTAATTACACCCTAATTAGGCCTAAATTGCTTAATTAAGTACAATTGCGATTAATTAGCTTAATTACCCTTTAATCCATCTACTAACTCTCATTACATCTTAATTAGTAGCAAGTCAAACTCAATTAAAAATAAAAGACAAAGGATTAATTGATAATTAAAGGACACTTATCCTTAAGGAGACAAAATCTTTTCTCATTTGGCAAAAATCAAACAAGGTACAATGATACCAAGAGGAGACCATGCACCCTTATCCTAAAGTAGCCACCTCTTGTGCCCCTTAATCTGCCTTCAATATCTATCATTTTACCCCTCCAAAACCCTCATTTAACACCATTCTTCACACATAGAAAACCATAGGAAACACTCTCAAGAAACCCAAACAAAAATCAAAGAAAAAAAGGGGAAGAAAATAAAAGGAGCTATCGAATCCCACCTGCATACCTTAGTGCCTTTTGATTTTTTTTGCCAACACATGCCACCAAACGACAAGCCAACACTACCAAAAGATCACAAATACACCATAGTTTCTTGCTGATAAACATTTGCTCTTAAAGGAGTAAGTTTCAACTTCATTTTTGAGTGAAAAAGTTGGAACTTATGCAGGCCAACCTAAGGTAAAACTCACTTGACTTGACTTTCTTATTCACATAAGTTATACCTATGATATCTTGAGAGTTTAAGATTAGAAGTACTATATAAATATGTTATAGTCATGTACATATCATTTTAGAGCCTTATAATTACACATTTATTCATGTACTTAGCTAGTTTTCTATTTTTATTCTAGAGGTATAGGAGATAGTTTTATATAAATAACTTGAAAAGATGTTGATTAAACTCCATGAAACCTTAAGTACCATCCATGCTGCCCCCTCCTTGATATGTATATATGTTGTTTTCACCATGTTAGGTGATGTTATTAGTTTAAAATAAGTAGAAATGTGATTAAAATAAGGAAATACACTAGAATAAGTATTGGATGAAAGAAGTTGAAGGAAAGCCTAAAAGAATCCTTCTTAGCTATCACATTCATGAAAGTTTTAAATCTGTAAATTTTGATTTATTACCTTAATAATATAATTATTTAGTGTTAAGTATGATCTATGATGTAATTAACCAAGTTAAGTAGGGTAATGATGAGTTAATAACTTAAACTAGTTAAGTTGATAATTATGGTCTTAGGAATAGTGTTAGAAACCCCATTAATGAGATGAACTAGATATAGAATACTTAGTAAAATAGGTTATTTGGTGGATTCATTAGGATATTTGGCCCATTGGTATAAGTTAGAATCAAGTTTATAGTCATAGAATGCAAAATATGCCTAAACTAGCTTAGTTGGTTATTAAAGCCTTAGAAATATGACTAGGAGCCCAATAAATGAAAAGAACCAAACCTAAATCTTAATAGAAAATGGATTTATCTTAAGGCTTTTAGTATGCTTAAGCCTAAAATAATAAGTAGAGTTGGGCTTGAGGGCCTAAAATGTAAGATAAGCCTAAAAGCCCTTAAAAGAACAAGGAATAGAGCCCAATAACTTAGTGACTACAGATGATCCTTAAATTAAAAAGCTCATAAAATAAAATAGAAAAGTTCTATTAAAACTAATAATACATTAAAGCCACCCCCAATAGGCCCCTTAGTAGGTAAGGGCCTTAAACTAGTAAAAATGGCTCATTTAGGCCCATAAGAACAACCTTAAGGTGACCAAACTCACCCTTTGGGCCCATGAAATTGTAAGGCCCAAATTAAAACTTTATCGACCCAAAAGCCCAAAAATAATCTCACCAAATGAAAGAACACTTGAAAACAATGAAAATCGATTATAAGAACGTGAAATTCCAACTTAAAATAAGAAAATTATGACTACGATATGAAATAAGCAGAAATGAGGAAATTATAGCGAAGCTAGTGAATATATTATGTTTAAAATGAGTCTTATTTACTTTAGTTACCTTACTCATGTGATTTAGGATACTAAGTTCGAAACTATCGAGAACTATTTAGAATACTTGACTTCAAGGCTGAGTGAGTATATCGCCCTCTATTTTACTTTGTTTTGTACTTGTATTAAGTGCACTATCTAATTATATATGATAATTGAACTTGATGCATGTTGGGCTATATGGGAACTTGTGTATGCCTATTTTGGTTGAACTATTCTTGCAAGACATCTTAAGATATTTCAAATACCCTTGTTTGCTGCATTAGAACATAGGGAATTGGAGTGTCTGGAATATACTTACTTGACTACCCTATGAATTCAAAATAAATAAATATTCAGTCTCTAATTAAACCAGATATGCAGTACAACTTACAACATGAGTTAAAGGGTGTCAACACCATGTAATAGAGTGGGAGATCATGCTTGGATGGATCCATATTGATATTATGCATTGAGATTGTTTATTATATGACATATTTCATGCATCATGTTCTTGCCTTGACCTTTGGGAACTGCTCGACTTCAAGGAGTGCTGCCCTTTACTTAAGGCTGAGTCGTGTCTACTACTGAAGGTGGTTATATTGTTAAGAGATTTCATATTAGACGTAGATACCTAGGTCTTGACATACCTAAACACTTCCTAACCCGACAACGGTGGGAGTTAAAACTATAATGTATACAGTTACTAGCTAACTATATATACTATTTGCATTACATATGCTCGTACATGTATTCATATGTTTGATAAATAACTTACTTGTCATTATATGATGGTAAGGCAGGAAGGTTATTCATTAAGCTGGATATAGCTTACCCCCCAATAGTTTCTTTTACAGGCCTTCCAAAGCTGGGGCTAGGTTAAGATTCGAGTATAAAGTGCTCCATTAAGCCGAGTATATAGAATTTAAGTTTAGGAAAGCAAATGGTATAGTTGAATTAAACTTTTAAGGTATTTAGTAGCATTATGATTGTCAAGATATAGATACCCTTTCTTATTATTTGGTAGGTGATTCCAACTCTCTGTGGTTCTAGTGACTGTGGATTATTGAATCATTTGTAGATATATATAGTTAAGTAGATGTATGTAAATTGAATAAATACCTTGAGAAACTTACTAAGTTAGAGCCTTGTAACCTTTGACTTGTAAGGTCGTCTTTATATCATGGGTGTACACGTAATATGAAGATTTTAGGCAAAACTAACAAGCCCCCTACTAGGGTGTTATACAACAAATCCCAAGAATATCACTTCGAATCGGCAAAAGTCGCACTTCTTTTGATTAGAGCAGAGCTGCTCAGCTCGGAGTTTTGCAAGGATGCATCAGAGATGTTGTTGGTGAGCCTCCAGCTTGGGGCCATACATTAAGATATCATAAAAAATAAACAACAACAAACTTCCTTATAAATTCTCGGAGCACATGATTCATCAAGTGCATAAATGTGCTTGACGCCTTGGATAGTCCAAATGGCATTACAAGCCATTCATGTAATCCATGGTATGTTTTGAACAGGGTCTTCAACTCATCACCCTCATACTTTCGGATCTAATGGTGTCCTGATTTGAGGTCAATTTTGGAGAACACTCTTGCTCTGCTCAACTCGTCTAACATATCATTAAGTCTTAGTATGGGATACCTGTATTCGACGATGATTGGATTGGTTACTCGGCTATCTATACACATCCTCTAAGATCCATCTTCCTTTGGTACTAACAAGGTCAGTACGGTACAAGGGCTAAGGGACTTGCGTACATACCCCTTCTTCATAAGCTCATCTACTTATTTCTATAGCTCGACTGCTTGTTTAGGATTCAGCCTATAGGTAGGCTTGTTCGGTAGTACGATTATGTCAATTGCATGTTCCACGCCTCGGATGGGAGATAGATCTTCTAGTAACTCATTTAACAACAGATGAGTGAACTCTTCCAATAACGTTTTCACCTCAGTGGGCTACTCCTTCTCTTCGGCCCTCATCTCTAATATTCTTTGGACCAATAGATAAGTTGATCCTTCGAGCCCTATCTCTCTTTTTAGCTTGGCTCGGGTTATTACCAAAGCCTCTTTCTCTAGGGTTTACCTTAATTAGGACTACATGACCTTTACTTGCTCAATAGCTATAGGACTCAATTTCATTCTGCTGCCTTCATACTCTAGGGAACATGTATTCCTTCTTCCATCATATATCACTACTCGATTGAACATCCATGATTGTCTAAGTAGAATGTAGGATGCACTCACGGGAAACACATCATAAAGCATTTCATCTCAATAATTGCCAATGTAGATTGGCATTGACACTTGTTTGTTCACTTATAAGGCTCCTTTATCATTTAGCCAATGTATCTTATAAGGTTTTTGGTGAGGCTTAGTTGGTAATTTCAATTATTGGACCATAAATGCAGAGGTTGCATTGGTGCAACTCCTATTGTCAATGATTAGGGCACACAGTGACTCATTCACCTTACATCCAATTTGGAAGAAATTTTCCCTCTATTCATCTTTGGGATCAGGACTGACAGTTATTGTCCTTCTCAACACAAGATTGGTCGACATGAAGTTGCCTTCCTTACTGTAGATGACTTCCTCCTTAGATAGCTTAGTCCTCTTTCACCTCCTCTACTTCCTTATTAGTATTATCTACTTCAACAGTTGGCACCTTGCCATAGATTACCATATTCTTTTGTTCAGATATTGAGTGGCCATATGTTAAAATCCTTGGCTTTTGAAACTCTTGATCTCACTCGTTTTCTTATCCAAACTCTAGCCTTTCTCAAACTTCCTTAGGACTTCCTTCTCCTCTGCTCAAGTAGTCTAAGTAGGTTGAGTCTTGGCAACTTTACTTAGTTCCATTCGCATAGGTCTACTTAGAATAGTTCAGTTATTGCTAGGTTGGCTAACGGGTGGTCGGAACCTTCCTGTTTGGCGTCTTTCTATCCTATAGGTGGCTCAAATTGCATTATTAAGTGACCTAATATCTATAGTTTCTAAGATATCTTTAATCTCATACTTTAGTCTACTAATGAATCAAGATACAGTTTAGTCTTTTGGTTCGCTACCTTCACATCAGATCATTAACATTTGGAATTCCTTGACATAAGCTTCAATAGTCCATCCTCCTTACCTCAGCTCCTATAATCTTTTAAAGGCATCCTATAGGTAGTAGCTCAATACAAATATCCTCCTCATGACCCTCTTCATCTTATCCCAACTCTTAACCTTACGTTTTCCTTCTCTTCTTCAAGTAACTTACAAGCTCTTCCTCCACAGGACGACATAACTAGTAAACTCCAACACAACAAGTCTAACCTTTGCATTACCCGATACTTCATGGCATTCAAATTGTTTCTCAATCTTATTTGCCCAATCTAAGTAGTCATCGGCATCACCATTTCCCAAAAAGATTGGGATGCACATCCTCAACCCTTTAACTTTTAGGGCTCGGACAATTCACTCTTTAAGCATATAGTACTCCTCTATTTCATTGTCTCATTCCTCTTCTTCCTTAATTTTTTCAAGTGCTAGCCTTCGTCTAGCATCCCTACCCATTCCTTCAACTCGAGGTGGTTAGGCTGGGGCATTAACTTGGCCAAAATGACCATCCCCTCACTCTTACTGCTTATGTCCTCTAATTGGGTTATTTCTAGCTCATTGTCTATCTTCTTGGATAATAGTCACCAAATTAGCTACTAAGTCATTGAGTCTATCCAATTGGTCACCCACTGACTGAGGTGTGAAGCTTCCTTCTTGCCCTTAGCCATTCCGAGCATCACTTTCTTGGTTTCCTAGAGTTCCTTGAGCACTTCAATTTGACATTGTTGATTACCCTACAAAAATTAATGTTTAAAATACTACTTAAAGTTCTTTTTGTGAATAACAACAGTGGATCAATAACTAATACTCTCAACACTAAGATAACTACACAACAAACAAACAAACAACCACACTCTGTTTTGCATAGGAGAAACAGGGTAAAACAGAGCACCGAATTTTCCTCAATACCTTTCTACTACCTAAACTTTGATGTTAACAGCAAAACTTTAAACACTTGAAAATAGTAACAAACCACCTAAAGAACAAAATAACAAAATCTAGCTTTGAAAGTAGCTAAGCTTTGATACTAGGATGATATAGTTTGGTGTAGATGAACATGCGACATTCGGTATCATGCAAACTAATAGGGTAGGTTTGAACCAAGAGATGGTCTGAAAGATACATGATAATCGAAGGTTGAGCAAGGGTCCTCGTGCACTGACGATGGATATGATGCACCAACACCTCATATGAGCTTAGGTCGCACTTGATATGACGCATAAGTAGGGCCGAAGGTCACTTGCCACTAATCCATGCTCAATAGGCTAGATAAGAGTAGCTCGAGAGTAAGTAGCAAAACACTTAGCTCAAGAGAGTATGTTTGGAAATTTCAATGTATTATCTTTGTGTTGTGGCCATAACAATATATAAGTATTTACAGTACTCAATTGGGGTAAATCCTAGGTTTCAATGAATTACAGAAAAGGATTTCTACTAGATAAGGAAAAGGGGAATAATTTACAGGGGTATCAATGTAATTGTGCAAAAAGAATATTTATTAGGAGAAAGGATAGTACGGATGTCAGAGAAAGGACAACGTATGCATAGTTTGCTCATTTTATAGTCTTAATGACATTACTGGTCATGTAGGCGTGAGGGTCCCGATTAGATTAGGTTAATGTTAGTAGTTCAACGGCTCAGACAATTGGGATTAGATAAGGGTTGGTTCATAGGCGACTCAATTTCGAGTTGGCCTTAGGTGATTAGCTCCTAGCAACTTTCAGCTTGACTTTGGCATTAGTGAGGTCGGTTATATCTTGATTTGATGCTTGGACTAGCATGTGGTGGAGGGGTCGGCTCAGCATATCGGCTAGTCACATCGGTAGCTTCTTAGATGATATGGAGAGAGAAGCAATTCAGTAAATCGAACATTTTCTTTTCCAAGTGAAATCCCCTAGTATATGAAAGGGTGAAAAAGTGCTTTCGTTGTTGTGGAATAAGAAGCACTCGTATCTTAATGCATGTATTTAATTTATTCGGAGCTATTAGAGCGGGATCCACTTTTTGGGTAATATGAGTCGAAGCAATAACAAGAATATTTTTAGTGGAACATCTTTCACAATCCCTGGAGAGATAGTTCACTAATAGACCGAGGGATAAGTAATTCGACTCATTCACATCCAGATCATGAATGTTTGGAATCCATATTATGCAAGGAGAGGTATGCTTTGCTCTTTGATACTCAATTCACCTCGGACAACTCAATAGGCCACCTAAGCAATCCTACAAGCTTAGGAGCATGTGATCGGTCCATGATCCCTATCATGTTAGGTATGCTTGCCTATTTTTCACACTTCATACCAATTACTTACTCCTGAGCTCAATGACTCGCTAACTTATTCGTTGAGCTATCTAAAGGGAGTTGAACCATGAAGAGCAATGCTTTCTCTACCTTGATTAGCTAAGTGGTTCCATTATAATCCTTCTCTATCTCATCATAGAGCCTTCCGAAGTGGCTGACCTATTGCCCAGCCAATCTCTTATTGCTGAGTAGAAGAGTGATTGTTTACCCAGCTAGCATTACCCTGACCCTAATCTGCTAAGCTATTGACTTGATCAAGTCTGCTCAGCATACACTACCATTCAAACCAATGCACTAAGAAATGGACGTGTATCATATTTCCTAACATCCGTACTACCCTTATAGATGGATATTCCTTTTATGTTGATCACCGAATTGCCCCTATATACCATGTAATTTCCCTTTTCTAGTAAGATTCTTTTTGGTCATTTGTAGTAACTTAGGACTTGCCGTAATTGGGCCATATAAATACTTGCACATGTAATAGCCACATCATTAGTGAATATCATTATCCTTCAGATACTTTCTTTCTTTCTTATGAGTTAAGTGTTTGCCTACTCCGACCTACTCTTGTCAATCCCTTAAGCAAGGATAGTAGCAAGTAACCCATCTAACTTAGACTAGTGTTTCACATCTAACAAGTTAGTTGGTCCATGTGTGATTTTATGGTGCATCATATTTGTAGGACTAGTGCTCGGTTTGCTAAACTAGCATCTCCCATTTATTCTTTAAACCATCTTATGGTTCAAACCCACCCACGATTTGCATGATAACGATAGCCATGTGTCACCCTTCCCAGCAACTTGTATCATTGGGTATGGTCTTTAAGTGATTCACTTAAGTTCAACCTTGAACAGGACATCTTACTCAATAATGTAGCAAAAAATCTCCTTTCGATCTCATTTTCCTACATGATAGGTTAAACACTTAATTCCTATCATGAGTTAAATGTTGTAATGCTACAAAATGGGGGGTTAGTCTCCTTACAATCTCATAACCTATTCTAATAAACTAAAATCACATAAAGCAATGTGAATTCAACAAGGTCTCTACTCTTAGTCTCCTCTTTATCTCATGGTTGTAAAATTCTGTTCATTAACACTCTATAAGCTCATTGAAACATGTTGGAATTTGCACAACTATTCTCCTCTCAATCTCATAATTACGCAAATCCATTCTACTCTTAAAGGATTCTTATGACTAATCTCTTCTTGATCTCATAATCAATAAGGAAAAAAAAAAACAATTAAGAGGATCATTTTTTAGCACCTTAATAAGCTTACAATAGAATATTAAACACCAAAATCCCAAGTAAACACACAAACCCATATCAAAACTACAAAAGTTCACCAATTACATCTTCCACATTATCACAAAAACATAAAAACACATTTAGCTACTCATGGTTTTAATAATAACACCAAAAACACAAGTAATGCAGTAGTAACTTCCATGGATCAAGAAGATAAAGGAATTCCCAAATGATAACATGAGTATGTTGAATATTAAGAAAGTAAACAAGGTAAACTGTACTTCAAACAACAAGAAGTATACAATAAATCTTAAGAACAAGCGCTAAATGTCTGAGAAATAATAATAGAACAGTAAAAACAAGTAAGAGCTCACAAAACTACATTAAACCCTAGGTAAATACTAATTGTGGCTTAGAAAATCTGAAAAAAATGAGAGTATTTATCTATTTAATCTACTTATCGATCGATGGACTCTTTTTAGCCCCTTATTCTCTTCATGTTTTATGAAACATAGTGTTTTAAAGTTAAGGTTTTAGTTCAAATAAACCCTAACCCTAATCTCTTCTATGAATAGATCGATAAGGATGGTATCGATTGATAAATGATAGGAATCAACTCCCTAGACTAGTCACTTAAAGCTGGGCTAGAGGACTGCAAGGACTTGCATGGAGAATACTAGCCCAACAATCCATTCAAGATGAGGATCCCTATCTTGATCTCAATCTCCTACACTTTTACTGACTTGAGTATTGAATTCTAGTAAGGTCCAATCTAGTTTTTGAGTTGCCAAGTGCCAAGCATTTGTCTACGCCAAGTTGCTGACCTTTTGATCTGTTGAGCCGTCGAACCAAATAACCTAAAGAGAATCCAAGCATCTTTAAGCACCTGAGCTTTAACCTAAACTAGACTAATTCGACTCTGACTGTTGACTTTCTTTTGACCTCATTTGAATTAGATTCTGCCAATGTTGAGCCACCTCAAGATTTACTATACCAACACTATCTATGCTCTAGACCACTAGTCACTATTTGATATCTATCATCTAGTACAACATTTTAGGATGATTCCTTACTTTCTATACAATATATTAATTGCCATTTTTTTCCCTTTTTAGTATATCTTAGGCATCTTTTGTACATTAGCCATTTTGTATTTTGTCACATCCTAGCATAGTACAGGATGTACCATCACATAAGAATACCTATTTATATTCAACAAAAGTTCTATTTATAACAAAGGAGTATTACAATGGAGTTCAACTTTATACTTATTTATACAAAAAGTACATCTGTTAAACTTAGCCAAACCTAAAATACAGTGTATATATATATTTTATATGTACAAATCCTTTATAGAAACAAGAACAAAATACTACAAGACTCCTTTAAAAGTGGCTGACTCCATCTTAAGTGCTCTCAAAAGATTTTTTCCCCTAACTGATGTTGCCTTGTCAATTTTCTTCATAACCTAAGGATACATAAGTATCCCTTCAGCTCTTTATGAGCTAAGTGAGAGTGGATAAAACAAATCATAGAACAAGCACAATACATACTCACCTAAATCAATACCATAAGATATTCAATTTCATAATCGAAGTTACCAATACAAACTATTTATGCAAGAAGTTAGTGCTATGCTCATATACGTAACATGCATCGGTACTGATATCCTATACTTTTTCAATTCTTAATCCGGTTAGTCGACATACCTAGGCATTTGGATACTATGTCTAACAACTTAAGGCAAGAAGGAGTTGCTTAGTAGTAGGACCCCTAACAAAAACCACACATTATGGTTTGAAAATCTAATATGTAGTTGGTTACACATCGTGGCTAGAATAAGTTGAGCAATGTAGTTCTATATGCTCAAAAGCTAACTCAGCAATTTAAAAGCTTTTAGAAACTCGACCCATAGTAGAAACTCGACCCATAGGTCCTTCCGTGCCATGCTATGAATGTAGTAAATAGTACAGTAGTCTAGTATCAGGTACGAATCTCAAGTTCCACTTTATAACCATTTCAACTCTCTCAACTTCAGCTTTGTTTCTCAGCTTTATATTACATTCCTTCTCATAAGGTTCGCTTGGGTGAGCACCTTAAAGAATAGTTCAATCCAAGTTTTCCAAATAAAATACATATCGATGAATTAGTTACACACAAGGAAATAGTTCACCTTTTCAACACACATTCAACCGAATTAGGTATCTAATCAATCTAGCATGTCATTGTAATTTACAGCACAATTGACTCTAAGTCAAGAGACATAGGTTTACTTGCATAAAAACAAAAATATCCACTTACCCAAACTCGACAATAGCGTAAAATCCTAAACTTCATGATGTAGTCGTTCCTTACCTATTACACCTAGAAAAATACATACAAACCCTAAGTTAACTATGAGTCAATACTAAATTCTTATGTGTTTTGCTATTACGTTTCCAAGCTTAATTCAATTGTATCTTATTCATTTCTTATCGGATTTTCTTAAACTTTATATCATCGCAATTGTTATTTTGAGTACTATTAGGATATCTTAAGAATCAAGACTTATCAATTCTTGTCAAAGTTCCAAAAATACAATTGTATGTTATCGATTCGACCATACGTTATTATAACTTTGTAATTAACTCAAATAAATTCTAAATCAAAAATAAAAAGTCATAAAATTCCTCATTCTCTGAGCTAGTCACCATTCATTATGTACTCAAGAATGTAAATCCTTTACATGTTTAACATGTATCACATTAGTACTAATTAGTATATTATATATTAGACTAATATATAGGTTTATATTATGAAAATACATAATAAATAATATACGAGCTCGATTAATTCTATGAAAAATCCTATAGACTCACAAATTATGTAGTTTAATTATTGACCATGAATTATACTAAACTAGCTATTATATATTTTTGTGAAAATAGCGATTATAGCTTAAAATTAGCGAAAATTAAGTGAACAAGTGAACTTAATCACAAGATAAAATTCCAACATCCTAAACATCATTATGAACATCTACAAATCATAATATATAGGGCTCATACTTTGATTTTGTTAAAAACTAATTAATTCACTAGGATAGTGAAATTATCAATTTTATCCAAAATAATTACAATAAATAGTAACCATAATTATTTAAAAAAATTATTATTACTACAATCAAATACATATATTAAGTATGTCATGTACAAATTTTCAACTTGAAAGGACATTATTTACTATTTCTAAAATTTAATTCAATTTTCACCCAAACAGTCATTTCTTAAGGACCTTATATTTCTAATAATTATTTATCAAAAATAAAATAACTCCAGAAAACTAAGTTTCATAATTAAATAACATCATTTGATATTTTTAGAAAAATTACAAAGTTTTAGCCAAAAATTTAGTTCACTTGAATCGGCTACCTCTGGCTACTCTCCCGCTACCCAACCATATTAGAACACCTCTTCTAGTGGTGCTTTCCTTGACCCCAAATGGCCACCACAACTGGACACCAATAGCTTATTGAACCGGCTTGATCAAATTCCATACCTTGTTTTTGCTCTAATTTTCTTATTCTTTTTTCTAATTTGTTTCGAAAATTTGTTAAGTGTTTTTCTTATATTTTCAAACTTCCAAAATGTTTTTTTTTTTTTTTGAAGTGTGCATGCCTATTTATATTTTCCAAATAGATTAGGATTAATAAAAATTTGACATGTAGATTACACATGTCATTTTCTTAATTTTTCAAACCATGAGGTGTCGTTTTCTTATTATTTGTCTTTTGACTCATCAATCAAAATTAATCCTTAGCTATTACATCATGAGTTGACTCATCCTTTCATTTTGTATTAATTTTCCATTATTTATATTAATTTACCTTATTTAAATAATAATTTCTTATTATATATGTTTATTTAATACAAATAATGCATGTTTTATGTTCATACATGTATAATTCAACTTCATTTATTATTTTTATAAATTAAATAACTTATCTCTAATATCTTATTATTTGTAAATGCTTGAATTTCATGTTTTCGATATTTGTCAACTTTAGCGATAAATTGACATTTTCTTAAATTAATATTTTTCTTTAGAAATTGAATTTACTTAAATTACTTCATCTAACTTTTCTAACCTTACCGTAAAGTTCGAATTTAAACAAATAACATAGCTTAACGCCCTAAATTTAAGGGCTCTAATCCTAGGGTAATCTTATGGGCTCAAAATCCTAAGGTATTACATATTTTCCTCATTTGGTGTAACTCTAGTTGAGGTCATATAAATACCTCACTTTTTGTACCCAGCCATCAAGTACTTCATTATTGAATACAAATATTACTCTTTTGAGATCACTTGACAGTGTCTTCTTTCTTATCCTTTAGCTCTTATCTAGCTCCCTTAGAAAGAGTTAGTGGCAAGCGACCTTAAAACTACATTTGTGTATCATATTAAGTGTTAGGTGTGGTTGATGAATTTAGGGGTCATGAAATAGTCCTACAAAAGAGAGTAAAATATTTGGTATTGAAGCCAGTCTAGTATGGCTACTCTAATACCTAAGTTAGAATGGTGATTTAGTATAGTAAGTATGAGAATGAGAAGTGTTCTAGCCCCCTTATCGAGTTTCTTTCCAGTATTTATAGATAATTGTTGTATATAAGGCAGTTGTCAAGGTAACTGTTAAGACACATGGAGTGTCGAGTATGTTCTCGCCCAACACATATCGACTTCTAGCAACTTTTGAGATAGTATGTGAAAAGGTTAAGGTTAGGGCTATGCCTCAGTTGTTTAGATTTTTCTTCACCATCCGTAGGTAGCCTGACGGGTGGTACTTTGCTACTGTAAGGCATAAGCGTAAGTTCATGGATGAGTTAGAATCTAACATTCATAAGTGGCATGATAAGTTCGTGTCAATAATGTTTGATGAGGACTTGGACTTCAGGACCCAATGGATTAAGCTGATACATACAAAGGATGTTGATTTAATGCCGAATGATGTAGCAATAGCAAAGAAGATTTAGGAGAGAAGGAGAAACAAAATGTTCTCCTAGGATGTTGAGAGAATTATACGGCGTTATGAAAATGGTGAACCAATATTTTTTGAAAAAGAAGGTATGTTGATGTGTTGCCACCGTGCCGGGAATAGCCACAAGGAATGTCGTTCTCGAGACTTTGGGGGAGAATAGTGACCTTTGAGCCTTGTTCGACACGAAAAATGTAAGTTCATATTTTTTTCCTATTTTTATTAATTGATTTACTTGTCTTATAGATATGGGTGTTAGAGAGGTAGATCCTGCGAAGCTACTTGCTAAGGCCAAGGCTAAGAAGTCTAAGGATGATAGGAGGGGGACTACCTCTGCAACTACCACATGGCCTACTATCACAAAGAGACCATCAAAGGAGGCTGCAGCAAAGCATGTAGTTGTGTAAATCTCTCGTTCTACCGAGAGAGTGAAGGAGAATGAGAATATAATGTTGATCGAGGTTCTTTCTAAGGAGCCTCTGGTCATAATTATTCAAACTATAATTGAGATGAGGGATAGCGAGCGTCGAGAGACATACCTCGACAAGCAGGATGAAAATGCAATTGCCATAGAAGGCTCATCACAGGTGATTGCAGTAGCTCTAAGTGGTGAAAAAAGACCAAGGAAGGAACTTACCGATCAGCTGTATATCAAGAAATCCAAAGGCTTGGATGAATAGGCGAAGGAGGTAATGTATGCTAAAGCTTTCAGCATCAGTAGTGCCAAATTCGTACCAAATAAAGAGGTCGGCGAGTACTTCATCTCTTGTTAGAGCCATCAGATTTTAGACACTAACTCAACCTTGGGAGATAGGATGAAATCTTTGGCTTTAATGGAAGGAGTCATTCTTCCGAAAGACAAAGATATCACCAAGAAGGATGTCGATAGGGTTGGCGGTTGCAATAAGGCCCATGTCGTGGCCAAATTGTATGATGTAAGTATCTAAAAACTTTTTCTTCCCTAGCTCCTTCGGATAATTAACAAATTTTCTTTTTCTAGATAAGCATCCACATCTTTATAACTTTAGATGGGGCCGAGAGAGAGGCAAAGAAGGTAATATCCTTTACTATATATGTATAATATCCTATCGTTCTTAATTATAATAACTGAATTTGCTGTAAAAAGTTGAGGATGCATACAATGCATTAAAGGCCCAAACTGCTGTGATTGAGAATGTGAGGATTAGGGCTAAGATGGAGGTGAGAGAGCTTAAGGAGGAACTTGCAGTTGAGAAATTAGTACAAGATCTTGCTACCAATGAAATCTTTAGCTTGAAGGCCAAAATGGAATAACAGTACAAAGAGTCCGAAAGCTTGAAGGAGGAACTATAGAAGAAAAGGAAAGAGCGCTGAGGCTTGGGCTGGACTATTTGCATGATGAGCAATGACGAAGATAAGCTCAGGATGCAGATAAAGGAGCTAGAGACTAACAACTTGAACTTACAGAGCTGTGTGGCCAAATTACAAGAGGCTATGAAGAAGGGACCTTCAATTGAAGAGGCTCTCGATATAGTCGCTCCCAATTAGCAATACGAGAGGCTTTTACATAAGAAGTTGTTGGAGGGGGTTCAAGCGGCAAGGGAAGAGGTCTTGAAGCTTCATCCTGATTATGATCTCTCATGTCTCGACTTTGCTAATGTTGACGCAAAGTTAGTAGTGCTGAGGAAGATGAAGGCGACAAGACAGGTGCCGAGAGTATCGGTTAAACTGATAATGAAGCTCAAGCCAAAGAAGTTGCCCGCTCCAAGAAAACGGCTGCCGAGAAAGCCCTAGCAAAAGATATAAGAATCACTTCTGCTGAATCTGAGAATAGGCTATAGGACTTGTTGTATTAGGATATTGCATTCTCCTACAATTAATCACCGAAATATAATCAAGGCAATGTCAAGTGTATGTGACTTTCGCATAATTGAGCTTTTATGATTTGTTTAGTTTACGCATGTTGCATCTTGCTCTTACTCGTCGGAATGTTTTAATTCACTTCATTTGTTTCTCGACATGTTTTAATTCACATGCCCTGCTATCCTTCGACTTGTTTCATTTTACAAGTCTCGTTTCTAGGCATGTTTTATTTCACACAGCACCGGTTTCTCAGCATGTTTTATTTAACATGCCCATTTTTCCTCGACATGTTTTATTTCACACGCCCATTTTTATACTATCCATTAACCATTTGAGGTGTGGACTAGCTGCATTACCTGGCAATATAGTTAATTTGTATAGTTCTACCGCATTAGGCTAGACCTTAGGTTAGTTTGTTTACCATATAGCCTAGAACTCGTTCATTCGGCAATTATAACCAAATCAAAAAGACATCAAATATATAATTATCATAAATAAATCTTACAAGCACGTTGGCTGCCGTTAGATGAGTGATGGCAAAAATCACCTATCATTAATTGAAATAATATTTCAAATTATCGGCATTCTAAGCTCGTGGGATGATAGATCCATCCAACCTTTCTAATTGATAGGCCCCTTCGCTAACGACTTCTCGGATCCTGATAGGATCCTCCTAATTCGCACCAAGCTTTCCTTGATTTGCTTATGCGCCTAGTGCTTCCATCTTATGGCAAACCAAATCTCCAGGTTGGAAAACCTTGTGCTTCACTTTCTGATTGTAGTATCTTGTTGCTCTATGCTGCTATGCCGTAACCCTGGCTTTTGCAATGTCTCGGATTTCCTCAATAATGTCCAGATTTGCTATCAATCTAACTTGATTAAGCATAACGTCAAAAGTATGTGTATGAAGATTAGGTAAGTCCAACTCAATCGGCAATACGGCTTCAATGCTGTAGGCCAACTTAAATGGTGTCTCTCCCGTTGAGGTTTTATGAGTGGTTCTATATCTTCATAGGACGTTTGATAGTTCGTTGGCCTACTTCCTCTTGACTTGATCTACTTTTCACTTCAAGTTGTACAGTATGATGATGTTTACAGCTTCGACTTATCCATTTGTCTGAGGGTACACTACATATGTATAGTTCAGCCAAATGCTGTGCTTTTGGAAAAATGTTTGGAACTCGCTGTTGTCAAACTGTAGGCCGTTATCTATAATTATCGTGTAGGGAACTCTAAATCTAGATATGATGGAGTTAAAGACGAAAGCTTTCACTTTTTGCTTAGTGATCTTTGCCACAACCTCGGCCTCAACCCATTTAGTAAAGCAGTCTACAGCAACAATGATGAATTATTGTTAGGCGGTAGACTTGGGAAAAGGTCCGAGAATATCTAGCCCCTACTAGGTGAAAGGCTAAGAACTGGTTAGGCTACATAATTCACTTACAGGTGCTTTACTTAGCAACTCATGCTTCTGGCATTAAGGACACTGTTGGACAACGTCCTTCGCATCTTCTTTCATAGTCGGCCAATAATAGCAAAATCATAATGCTTGAATATACAGTGTTTGTGCCTTTACATGATTGTTGCATATGCTACCATGAAGTTTAGATAATACCCTCTAGGCAACCCTTAGGGAAAGGCATTGAAGGTAAGGTTGGGATATGCCATGCTTGTACAACTGACCATCAATCAGCATATAGTTCACAACCTGGTAAGTCAATCTTCGTGCCTCCTTTTTGTTATCAGGTACTGAACCTTCTTTAGATAATTCACTAAGGGATCCATCCATGATTCTTCTTTTGGGCAAGGAGCTAACTCACAGCTTTGCAAGAGATTGGACTTGCTTTTCTGTAGGAGAAATTTGACAAAAAGTTTCTCGTTCAGCTCGAGGAATGCCATACTAGCCAACTTCGATAGCTTGTCGGCAACAATATCTTACTTCTCAAAATTTTGTGAATCGAGAAAGATAGGAATTCTTCTACGAGCGTTTGTACCACCAATAGGTACTTGCTCATCTCTTCTTCTCTTGCCGCATAACTTTCGGTGACTTGATTTACCACTAGCTAAGAATCAAAGAACACTTTGAGTTTCTCGGCACCAATTTCTTTAGCTAGTTTCAATCCAGTAATTAGAGCTTTGTACTTTGCTTTGTTGGTACTGGCTGGGAATCCGAATTTTAAAGCATAATGAACGTTGACATAAAGAAACCAGATAAGTTTCTCAACAATCTCCACTTGACTTGATCCACTTTTCGATTCAGGTTATGCAGTATGATCTTGTTTATAACTTTGACTTGTCCATTTGTCTGAAGGTGCACCATAAACGTATAGTTCAGCCAAATGCCATGCTTTTAGCAAAATGTTTGGAACTTGTCTTTGCCAAACTACAGGCCGTTATCTGTAATTATCGTGTAGGGAACTCCAAATCTAGATATTATGGAGTTGAAGATGAAAGCTTCCACTTTCTGCTTAATGATCTTTGCCACAGCCTCAGCTTCAGCTTGCTTGGTAAAGTAGTCTACGGTGACAATGATGAATTGTCGTTGGGCGATAGACTTGGGAAGAGGTTAGAGAATATCTGGCACCTACTGGGTGAAAAGCTAAGGACTAGTTAGGCTACATAATTCACTTACAGGTGCTTTACTCAGCAACTTGTGCTTCTGGCATTGAGGATACTGCTGGACCACATTCTTCGCCTGGACCACATTCTTTGCATCTTCTTTTCTATTCAGCCAATAATAGCCGAGTCACAGTGCTCTAATATACAGTATTTGTGCCTTCACATGATTGTTACATATGCCACCATGAAGTTCAGATAATACCCTCTAGGCATCCCTTGGGGAAAGGCATTGAAGGTAGGGTTGGGATATGTCATGCTTGTACAGTTGACCATTAATTAACATGTAGTTCGTAGCCTGGTAAGTCAATCTTCGTGCTTCCTTTTTATTGTCAGGGATAGAACCTTCTTTTAGATAATTCACTAAGGGATCCATCCATGATTCTTCTTTTAGGTAGGGAGCTAAATCATAGCTTTGTGAGAGATTGGACAAGCTTTTCTATGGGAGAAATTCAACGAAAAATTTCTCGTTCAACTTAGGGAGTGCTATACTAGCTAATTTCGATAGCTTGTCGGTAGCAATATTCTTACTTCTCGGAATTTTATGAATCGAGAAAGATAGGAATTCTACTACTAATAGGTACTTGCTCATCTCTTCTTCTCTTACTGCATAACTTCCATTGACCTGATTTACCACTAGTTGGGAATCAGAGAACACTTTGAGTTTCTCAGCACTTATTTCTTTAGCTAGTTTCAATCCGGCAATTAGAGCTTCATACTCTGCTTCACTGTTACTGGCTGGGAATCCAAATTTCAAAGCATAATGAACTTGATATTATGGGGGTCTTGGAGAACCAAGCCTACACTACTCCCTTCTCATGTCGAAGAACCATAGACATAAAGAAACTAGATAAGTTTCTCGGCAATCTCCATACAGTCTTTGTCCCTAGTGAATTTAGCCATAAAATTCGCCAATAGTTGGGCCTTTAGCGCTGTTTTGGGTTCATATTGTACACCATGGGCATTGAGCTCCAAGGCATATTTCATAATCCTCCCCGAAGAATCGGGTCTCTACAATGCTTGCCGCAATGGTTGATTGGTAAGGATAATAATTTGGTGAGCTTCAAAGTACGGCTTCAATTTTCTTGTTGAGAGAACCATTGCTAATACAAATTTTTCTATCTTTGTGTATTGAAGCTCTAACCTTTGCAAAACATGACTCACGTAATAAATGGGTCAATGATCTTTGCCGTCAATTCAAACCAACACAGAGGAAAGTGCTCGGTAGTTGATTGACAGATATAGGTATAAATTTTCTCCAAGAATGGGTGTTAAGAGTATTGGGGACAATGCAAGAAACTCCTTGAGCTCATTGAAAGCTCTTTTACAATCATCAGTCCAGCGGAATTTCTTTGGATTCATCAAAATTTTGAAGAATTCTATACACCTATCCGTACTTCATGACACGAATCTATTGAGGGTGGTAATTCGCTTGATGAGTTCCTGTACCTCCTGTCACGCCCCGAAGCGGCAGAGTCGTAACAGCCCTACCATATAAACCATCCTAAGATAGAAGTTGGCTTTACAACCGCTATCTTAGACCTGATCTACATAAGGCGTCCACGACTAACCCGCTTTGAAGTAAACAGTTTGTAATTTACATAAAGCATTTACCTAAGAAAGTGAGAAAATTTATATATATATATACTATAATTCAGTTATTACATCATTCAAAAATGAAAAATAATTCTAAAATAAAAACTTAGACCTTAAGAATATATGTTTGTTCTTCAAATATTTTTCCTCACTCCCCAGGATCCAGCAGTTGCTAGCTTCAGAGTAGTTGTTTGCCGCTTCTTAGCCAGCACCTACATGACGTCTATAGGGATGTGAGCAACCACAGCTCAGTAAGTTAGGATGAAGGACTTAAAACTATACCATAAACATAACAAGGTTTTCGATCAACTTAATAAGTGCAATGCATGTTCAAGCAAATGCCATCGCACGATGTTGTCCGGCCCGTCGTGAGATTAGAGAAATTGCGCCCGCTCTAATCCGGGTTGAAGAGTTGCCGTTAATGCAACAGCTCATGACCAAACCTAGGCTTGTGTATTGGAGACCTTGCTCCTCCCGCGACTACCTTCGAACCACTGTCTTCACCCTCGCCGCGACCTCCTCTCCTGTCACTTAGTTTGACTAAGGATGAAGAAGGGACCATTTTGCAATCCTGCACTATTCCTTTCGGAGGGGTTGGTATTTGCCGGAGAGTCCTAAGTTCCCCTAACGGGTTGCCATGCATGTCCGATTATGATTACTGGTCGTATATTTGATTAAGTCCAGTTTAGGGTGATCAATCATTTTATACAAATCATATAATACATGCTAGAGCATCAAACAGAATCATAGCATCACCCATAATCAAGCACATGCACACATCCAACTATCTAACAAGCACAACCAAGCATAATCTTAAGCCTCCAAATTATAGCATCGTATAAATCCTAACTTAACTCGACTCCTCGCTCACTTACTCGAGGTCCGATTTGCTCAGGCCATCGCCGATCATCCCTATAACACAAACGTGGTTTCAGCTTTTCATATAACTATTATAGATTCGTTTTATCCTATAACGCTTATTGTTAGGTTTTGTTTTAAGGTTTAATATGCCTAATTAACTAGGTATTAAGTCTTTCACAATTATTCTAGGTTTGGGGTTAGGTTCAAGTTCGGTTTTCGCATCGATTTCTAAATTAGGTTTTAGTTCGATTTCTAAGTAATGTTTTAGATTCCAACCCTAGAAATCCGTTTCAACCCATAATGTGAAATTAATCACATTACTTCTCGATCTCCTAAATACCATCATTACCCCTAGTCAGTATTTATTTTACCCAGTACACTTAAACCCATATTAGTGTACCGAATTCATTCCTAATGTGAGAAATTTTTACATTTTTCATATAATTACATAAATTCAAGTTTCCTACCATATTCATTGTACATTTTTATTATTATCAAAATATCAATTTTTATTATAATATTTTCTATTTATTATATTCCCATTAATTACCTATTATGTATTATTACTGTTTATGTATATAATACAGTTCTAATATTTCTATCACTCTGATTACCATCTCTAAACATCAATTATTATTCCAAAATGTCTAAATCCATCCTAAATCAGATTTTACTCCAAATTTCCCTAATTTACAAAATTAACTATTTTTCCCTATTACTCATTTACTACATAATTAACCTAATAATTACATCTAACACCTAAATGCTATAAGTATCATACTCCATCAGGTTTTCACATCCTAAAACATATACTTATTCACAAAATCAATAATTAACCATTTAATTGCTTAATTAACCCTAAATTACCCATTTTATGCCTCATTTTATGGCCTAAAAATTATCTAAAAATTTCAAAAATTAATTTTAAAAAAATGGCTTCATAGCACTATTCTATATCATATGAGCATCCTACAGAAAAAAATTGAGCTCCAAACTACACTCCTAAGCCTATTTATTTCTAGTTCTAATCATGCTTGGTTTTGTGCAATTTGTTAAGGATCCTATATTTCCAAATGTGATTAAACTAAATCATTATTTTTCCCTAAATCTACATACAATAAAACCTCAGAATAACAAGTTTCATAATTTTCTAGGTAAAATAACTAATTTTACAAAATTATTCAAAATCGAGGTAAATAAGGGACTAACCAGTTAGACGCTTTCTGGCCGTCCAAACCCGGTCCAAGGTTGTTGGTCAGCCCAGACGGTGGGTCTAGTGTAGGGTGGTGGTGGTAGCTTGGTCCCAGGTGGTGGTGAGAGATGGGTTTGGTTCACTTGCCCAATCTGCACAATTTTCTTTTCTTTTTTTATTTTCTAAATTTTCTGTCAAATTTTTGGGTCTCACAATTTTTCTCAGATTCCTCACTGCCCAAATGAGTTCTGAAAAATTTTCCCTTATTTATAGACGATTTTTGTAATTATTATGCATTAATTTGACAAGACTTTGCTCATTTTCCTTGATTTTTGGCTTTTATGTTGTCTAATTTTCATTGGTTGATTTTTCTTTTACAGATTTGGACTTGCCACAACCTGATTTTGATCATCTTATCCTCTTCTGATTCTTCCATAATTAATTTATAATTTTCTTTAATTATTTACTTAGTTTTTGGCCAATTTAGGTAATTTCGCATATTTTTATCTACACGTAAATACATGTGGAGTACACGTGAACATTCCTAATTATTATTTTGGTCATTCCAAAATTTTTAATATACATATAATCTATCTCTAGTAATTTATTAGTTATTAGATTACACTTTTCACCTTTTCGATAATTAGAAATTATTATGCTTAAAATTTGAAAATTTTATAGTCTCCTATTTTACTACTTATTTTCTCAAATTTAAGTTTATGGGGTCATTTTTACTAATATTTTTCTCAATAGTTTATAATTTGGGTTTGATCAAATTATTTGACCGATCGTCCTAAACCTTGGGTTCTAAGTTCAATCCTACAGTTACTTGGCTTAACTTTAGGGCTTACATTCTACCCCCCTTAAAATAGTTTCATCCTCGAAACTACTGTATACCTATGTGTTGCTTACTTGCTAGGATTGATAGTTTATATATTATTACTATTCTAAAAATCGAAGAAACCACAAGTAATACTTTGTCTTTACTACATTAAGCTCTACTTTAGTTTCTAAGTCTAGACCTTCGTTCGGTCGTATCTTTACCTATTTCGGGTCTCAACTCTTGAATTTCTGAACCTAATTATCCAGTATTTTTGGGGGTTACTTCATAACCTTAAATCCCATCTTCCATTTTACTAAGCTATCATCAATGAAACTTCTATGTAATTTACTGATTAAGTTCCTGAATTGTTTTCTAATTAACATTCCCTTTCTTCCTTACTTGGATCTTTACTCGATCTCTTAATTTCCCTTCCTTTCTATTCCTTACCTTAATATCAATCATGGCTTATTTCATCACCGCACTCCTCTAGTCGTATTGTATTATTTTATAACTTAACCTTATAACCTCGTAAATTTTCTTATGAGTTTATTCTCCATTTATTCCTTGTTTGATTATTTCTTAAGTTTTATTTGTCATCGTTAGCAGTTCTAAATTCACTTTATATCATCACCTTTCCTTTTATCCAAAATCTTTTACTCAAATGATTATACTATCGTCATAGCTTCTCATTTGTTCTTCATATAGCTTAGCATAGGATTAACAGAAGCAAATTTAGCAAATCTTGACGCTTCTCCATCTCGGATTCAAAGGAGATGGTTATCAACTCAATTTGACTTGACTTGACTCGACTTGAGATGAATTCGATTTTTGACTGACAGACTCAGTAAAAGAGACAGTATTAAGAAGGGCTGATTACTTGACAAAACACGACACAGCAGAATACACTGATAGAATGAACATGACATGAGACTCAACAACAACAATTGGACAATTCAGATTTGCCATGTTCCTGTTGGATTACCTATTGCAATTGCTAATATGAAGTACATTGTAGCTTCATATCTTCTTCGTATACTGGATTACCTCCATGAATTTTTCCTCTAGTCACCAATTCAACATTTCTAATATCCACCGAAATCTCTTCTCCAAATATAATGAGCTTGATGAAAACGTCTTCTCTCCTCCGAAAATCACATGTCTTCCATTTCAATATACTACTTATGATCACTCAATTTCAATAATGCCATCCACAGATACTTTGAATATCAAAATACTATTGACGGATACTACTACAAACATTTTCATATACAGTTGACATGCATTTATTTCTCCCAATTCTGTGACTATAATTTATGTACTGATCTTATCTTGATATCATTCCAATCTAATATTATTCTAGAAATTAACAGTCACTCCTCTAACTCTTAAGGCCTCATTTACAACATCCAATATAGCGTTTCAATCATAGGTTTGATTTCTTGATTGACTTAATCATGAAATTCAAATATCCACAAAATAATCTTCAGAAATACATTTGAACCCTTATATGTTACTAGTAGATCCAATACTTATTGGCATTTTCTTCAATCTCTTCTTTATAGATATCAACAAACTTCTCATAATCTACCACTAGTAACTTTCCTTTTAAATTCCATTTCCATCATATCCTATGATTCTATGGATTAATATCCTTCCTCCAATATAAATTCCGAACTGATAGGTAACGATAATCTCAATCACCTTAAATCCTTTTACACTAACTAGTTTTTAACTTGTGGGGAATGAATACCTCAATATCATCATTGTACTGATATTTCATCCATTTGTATATTCTACAGTAAGAGTACTCATCAACCAATCCTTTTGTTCATATTTATTATTATTCAACTAAAATCAAGGAAGAGTCTTTCAATGAAATCACTACTTATCGCCTAACTTCTTTAAGCTTCGATCCTTAAGTAACTATTTGTAAATCGATATTCCGTATCCTCTTATCATAATTAGTTTACTAATAGATAACTATCTCATAAAATTTACTTTCTAGAGAGTTATACCTTTCCAGATTGATCCTTAAAATAACTAAGTAAGTATTGACCAAAAGTCCTAATCATCTCCAACTTGTTACTTTAATTCCATCTCTATCGTCACTTGTTACTCATCCTACTACTATTTTAGGGTGTTTGGTTACATATTTGGTGGCAGTTTACATAGCAATCTTACTTCATTTCTTATGTATCATTTAATAGCTATCCATCTTATTTACCAATTATAAGTATTATATAATGATATAATTTTTTACTTGCCTCAAAACTACATAAAAATCTCATGATCCATTTCATATTCATTTGACTTCACTTACACTTAATTATCACTCTAAACTATAATTCTCCAATTCATGATTTACTAAAGGCCTAAGAATTCTTAATCTGATTGTAGCCTCATAGTACTATTTCTTTTACTATTCTTATACATATAAAAAGCTTCCAAAATTAATCACCAAAAATACATTTAGTCTTTTTACACTTCTAGCTATAAATATATTAATTGTAATTGCATTTGCACATATCCAACAGAATACTCCTTCGTCTGGAAACACAATTACATCCATTAAGAGATCGTTAAGATATCCATATATATAAATAACTAATGTAGGATCAATTCTAATTCTCCGAAAAACATGATCAGCTATCATACCATATCCATAATTCAAATTACTTATAACAACTATTTATTCAAAAGAATTTCACTACATTTGTCTTCTAATTAATTCAATATTATTTTCACTTGTTGATTTAATACTTTATACTTCCATAAGAAAATCAAAAATAACAATCACTTCATATATCTTGTCATTATCAGACTCCTTATTATTGTCATCATTTATCATCTCCTATATCGCATTTTCATTTTATATAAGGTTTACTCCTGAATTAGGTTTTGATTATACCTCTAGTGTAGGTTTTGATTCATTTCTGAATCAGTCTCTAACTTTTCCCTCTCAATATTTTGTCTTCTTAGAATCTACTTCTATACCATGCTTTATTTCACTTTAGATTATACTTCCTCGTATTCATACTAAGCACCAAAGTTAAGATCGTCTCAGAAATCTTATAAGTATTGGATTCACCTTAATTTTCTGTACATATCACCATATCTCTCTCGTTCCATACTTAAATTGATTTCCATTATTGTTCATGAATCTCAGCACTTCATCACATCACACCGATTACAACATAAATTCATCAATAAACTTTTTAGGAATTTCATCCATAATATTAACATATCCTACTAATTAGTTCTATCAATATTCTTTACACCTCAACTCTATATTAACTCAACGATTCTTCTTTATTCAACCTAAATCACTTCAATAAACCACCAATTCTTACATATATAAAGTACTTCCAAAATCGGTCACCTAAAACGTATCCAATCCCCTTTTTATATTTTACTCACAAGGGTATAATACATTATAACAGATGTATATATCCAAAGAATACACATCCATCAATGAGCATTACTATATCTATTGAAAGATCGATATGATCTTAACTTATATGCATAACCAATCATATAATCAATCCTAACTCCTAACAAAGTATAACTAACTAATACATTATATTCATCATTCAAGTTAACTATCACCTCATAATCTATATTCTCATGCTGTATATAATTTTAATCTACTCCAACTGATTCAAGAAAATGTGATAGCCATTCAATAAATCTTTTGGGGTTAGTCATCCAAGGATATATGATGTACTAGTCATACTAGTAGACTAAAGTATCTCTCTTCTATCGTTACTACACATATCTTACTTACTAGCGTCATCTGAGTTACAATCTTTCACTTCCAAACCATCCTTATTCAACAAGTCATATCATATGATCCCTATTATGCCAAAACTCATACTGATCTCTGTTATTGTCCATAAATCTCATCACTTCTCATCAATTCCCATAGAACTTCATTAACAAACTTCTCAGTAATTCCCTTCATAATATTAACATATCCTAACTAACCAATTATAATATTATTCTCCACATCTCAATTTTGGATTAACTCAGGGGTTCTCCTTCATTCCTCTTGAATCACCTCAACTAACTACTAATTTCTCCATATGAACCCATCACTAGAGCTAAATTTGATTAACGCCTATCTCAATGTAGCGTTATAGTCACTACTTATCTTATACTTTGTTATACGATACTTTAATATCCCTTTGTTTCTACCCACTCTCAATATATTCCTAAAATGTCTAATTCTTTTAATTGTTCATTTCAAAGCGAGTTCATGAGAACTTTGCACTAATACCAATTTAGAACTGTCATGCCCCGAAGCAGCAAAGTCGTAACATCCCCACCGTGTAAACTATCCTAAGATAGAAGTTGGCCTTACAATCGCTATCTTAGACCTGATCTACACAAGGCGTCCACAACTAACCTGCTTTGAAGTAAACAGTTTGTAATTTAGATAAAGTATTTACCTAAGAAAGTGAGAAAATTTATATATATATATACTATAATTCAGTTATTACATCATTCAAAAATGAAAAATAATTCTAAAATAAAAACTTAGACCTTAAGAATATATGTTTATTCTTCAAATATTTTTCCTCACTCCCCAGGATCCAGCAGTTGCTAGCTTCAGAGTAGTTGTTTGCCGCTTCTTAGCCAACACCTGCATGACGTCTATAGGGATGTGAGCAACCACAGCTCAGTAAGTTAGGATGGAGGACTTAAAACTATACCATAAACATAACAAGGTTTTCGATCAACTTAATAAGTGCAATGCATGTTCAAGCAAATGCCATCGCACGATGTTGTCCGGCCCGTCGTGAGATTAGAGAAATTGCGCCCGCTCTAATCCGGGTTGAAGAGTTGCCGTTAATGCAACAGCTCATGACCAAACCTAGGCTTGTGTATTGGAGACCTTGCTCCTCCCGCGACTACCTTCGAACCACTGTCTTCACCCTCGCCGCGACCTCCTCTCCTGTCACTTAGTTTGACTAAGGATGAAGAAGGGACCATTTTGCAATCTTGCACTATTCCTTTCGGAGGGGTTGGTATTTGCCGGAGAGTCCTAAGTTCCCCTAACGGGTTGCCATGCATGTCCGATTATGATTACTGGTCGTATATTTGATTAAGTCCAGTTTAGGGTGATCAATCATTTTATACAAATCATATAATACATGCTAGAGCATCAAACAGAATCATAGCATCACCCATAATCAAGCACATGCACACATCCAACTATCTAACAAGCACAACCAAGCATAATCTTAAGCCTCCAAATTATAGCATCGTATAAATCCTAACTTAACTCGACTCCTCGCTCACTCACTCGAGGTCCGATTTGCTCAGGCCATCGCCGATCATCCCTATAACACAAACGTGGTTTCAGCTTTTCATATAACTATTATAGATTCGTTTTATCCTATAACGCTTATTGTTAGGTTTTGTTTTAAGGTTTAATATGCCTAATTATCTAGGTATTAAGTCTTTCACAATTATTCTAGGTTTAGGGTTAGGTTCAGGTTCGGTTTTCGCATCGATTTCTAAATTAGGTTTTAGTTCGATTTCTAAGTAATGTTTTAGATTCCAACCTTAGAAATCCGTTTCAACCCATAATGTGAAATTAATCACATTACTTCCTGATCTCCTAAATACCATCATTACCTCTAGTCAGTTTTTATTTTACCCGGTACACTTAAATCCATATTAGTGTACCGAATTCATTCCTAATGTGAGAAATTTTTACATTTTTCATATAATTACATAAATTTAAGTTTCCTAACATATTTATTGTACATTTTTATTATTATCAAAATATCAATTTTTATTATAATATTTTCTATTTATTATACTCCCATTAATTACCTATTATGTATTATTACCGTTTATGTATATAATACAGTTCTAATATTTCTATCACTCTAATTACCAGCTCTAAACATCAATTATTATTCCAAAATGTCTAAATCCATCCTAAATCATTTTTTACTCCAAATTTCCCTAATTTACAAAATTAACTATTTTTCCCTATTACTCATTTACTACATAATTAACCTAATAATTACATCTAACACCCTAAATGCTACAAGTATCATACTCCATCAGGTTTTCACATCCTAAAACATATACTTATTCACAAAATCAATAATTAACCATTTAATTACTTAATTAACCCTAAATTACCCATTTTATGCCTCATTTTAGGGCCTAAAAATTATCTAAAAATTTCAAAAATTAATTTTAAAAAAATGGCTTCATAGCATTGTTCTATATCATATGAGCATCCTACAGAAAAAAATTGAGCTCCAAACTACACTCTTAAGCCTATTTATTTCTAGTTCTAATTATGCTCGGTTTTGTGCAATTTGTTAAGGATCCTATATTTCCAGACGTGATTGAACTAAATTATTATTTTTCCCTAAATCTACATACAATAAAACCTCAGAATAACAAGTTTCATAATTTTCTAGGCAAAATAACTAATTTTACAAAATTATTCAAAATCGGGGTAAATAAGGAACTAACCGGTTCGAAGCTTTCTGGCAGTCCAAACCCGGTCCAAGGTTGTCTGCCGGCCTAGACGGTAGGTCTAGTGTGGGGTGGTGGTGGTGGCTCGGTCCCAGGTGGTGGTGGCTCGGTCCCAGGTGGTGGTGAGAGGTGGGTTTGGTTCACTTGCCCAATCTGCATAGTTTTCTTTTCTTTTTTTATTTTCTAAATTTTGTCTCAAATTTTTGGGTCTCACAATTTTTCTCAGATTCCTCACTGCCCAAATGAGTTCTGAAAATTTTTCCCTTATTTATAGACGATTTTTGTAATTATTATGCATTAATTTGACAAGACTTTGCCCATTTTCCTTGATTTTTGGCTTTTATGTTGTCTAATTTTCATTGGTTGACTTTTCTTTTACAGATTTGGACCTGCCATGACCTGATTTAGATCATCTTTTCCTCTTCTGATTTTTTTATGATTTTTCCTTAATTAATTTATAATTTTCTTTAATTATTTACTTAGTTTTTGGCCAATTTAGGTAATTTTGCGTATTCTTATCTACACGTAAATACATGTGGAGTACACGTGAACATTCCTAATTGTTATTTTAGTCATTCTAAAATTTTTAATATACATATAATCTATCTCTAGTAATTTATTAGTTATTAGATTACACTTTTCGCCTTTTCGGTAATTAGAAATTATTATGCTTAAAATTTGAAAATTTTATAGTCTCCTATTTTACTACTTATTTTCTCAAATTTAAGTTTATGGGGTCATTTTTACTAATATTTCTCTCAATAGTTTATAATTTGGGTTTGATTGGATCCTTTAACCGATCACCCTAAACTTTGGGTTCTAAGTTCAATCCTACGGTTACTTGGCTTAGCTTTAAGGCTTACACCTCCTTGACCATATGAGGTGACTTCATATTCTTTATGGCATCAATCTTTGTCGGATTAGCCTCGATGCCACATTGCATAACCATATACCCAAGAAATTTTCCTGATGTAACACCAAAAACGCACTTCTGTGGGTTGAGTTTCATGCTATATCACCTCAATGTGGCAAATGTCTCCTCTAGATTAGGGAGATGATGATCTTCCTTTATGCTCTTCACAATCATGTCATCCACATATATTTTAATGTTCCTATGGATCTGCGATTTGAACATCTTCATTACTAATCTTTGGTATGTGGCACTAGCTTTCTTCAGCCAAAAGGGCATCACCGTATAACAGTACATTCCAAAATTGGTAATGAAAGATGTGTGGACTTCATAGGCCTAATCCATCCTGATTTGATTGTAACTGGAGAAAGCGTCCATAAAAGAAAGCAATGCATATCTTGTAGTTATATTTACCATTTGATTGATTTTGGCAGTAGGAAACAGTCTTTGGGATAGGCCTTGTTGAGATTCGTGAAGTCTATGCACATTCGCCATTTGTTGTTAGACTTCTTAACTAGCACACAATTTGCTAGCTAAGTTGGATAAGGCTCTTCTTAGATGAATCTTGTCGTTAACAATTTTTGGACCTCTTCTTCTATTGCTGCTTATCTCTTCGATTTAAATGACTCTTTTTTGTTGGACTACCTTTACATTTGGGTCAATCTGGAGCTTATGCACCACAATGTCTGTCGGAATACCAAGCATGTCCGATGGTGACCATGCGAACACGTCAGCATTTGCTTACAGGAAGTCAATCAGACTTTGCCGGACATCAGCTTGAATGGGTTTTCCTATCCTTGTTGTCTTTTCGGGATCATTTCCTAAAGGAATTTCCTTTGTATCATTCTCGGCATTCTCTATGCCGACTGACTTTCCTTTCAGGCAGGTCTCAACCTGAAATACTTCCTCTTACCTCAAAGCCCTTATATATAAAGAGCATACCAATTGCCGATCCTCTCTGCACACACTAACCCCTGTGGGAGTAGAAAGCTCGGCTTTTAAATGTGCCATTAAAGGGACAATTCTAAACTAATGTTCGCATGGCCATCCCATTGTTATGTTGTAAGGGGACTAACATTTGATGACGAGAAAATCCACTTTGCCCTCTACAACATGCTCATCATCGCTGATCTGTATCGGCAAAGAGATAACTCCGGCTACTTGGATGGGTTTATTATTGAAGGCATAGAGGTCATACTTGTAAGATCGCAGTTGCGCTTTGATCTTAGGCCTCATTTGATCGAAAGCATGCTGAAAAATGATATCGGCTGAACTTCCCGTGTCAACAAGAATCTTCTTGACTTCAAAGTTGGTGACTCTAGCGTTGAGGACAAGTGCATTGTCGTGCCGCCTTTGTATCCCCTTAAAATCCTCTTCCCTGAAAGATATTGTATTATCAATTCTGACTTTCTTTCTGTGAATATTACAAACATAATTCCTAGCGTTAACCAAGTTTGAAGAACTCAATTGGCCTATACTAGGTCCGCCAACAATTGTATTAATTGCTCCGTTTAGTGCTCTGTTGGGATTAACATCTCTTGCATCTCTCACAACCATTGTAGGCCCAGTGTCATCCTTGTGTTCCTCTCTTCTCCTCTAAGATGGTCTTTTGATTCTCTCGACATCATGTGCAAGAAATTTGCACGGGTGCCCGCGTTGTATTGCATCTTTGATTGCATTCTTAAGTTAAATGCACTCATCCGTATTGTGACCCTTATTACAGTAGAAGTTGCAATACTTGTTTGAATTTCTTCTTGAGGGATTTCCTTGCATTCTTTCTAACCATTGGGGGATACCTCTCTCCCTACAGACCTCCATTAAAACATCCGAGATTGGACGATTGACAAGCGTGTAAGATGAGAATGTCGAGATCCTCGATCTCTTTTTCTTGGCATATGAGCCATTGTCGTTGTCAGTACCAAGTGTATCCTTGGCATTTTTCCATTTGTCATTCTTCCTATCTCCTCTACTTTGATCAACCTCTCACCGTGCCTTTATGTTGTCTTCCTGTCGGATGTATGAGGTGGCTTTAGCCTTAAACTCGGTGAAAGTTTTCGACTTATTCTTTGCAAGAGACTTGAAAAAGTCTCTATGAGGCTTGACTCCGTCGATTATGGCGTTGAAGGCCACACTTGTTTCTAGTTCTGGGATTTGGACCATCTCAGCCATGAATCTGGCCAAATAATCCCTAATTGACTCATCGAACTTTTGTTTGATGGTGTTCAAGATTAAAGAGTCCTTAATAGGAAGCTTGCTAGCAAGGAAGTGTTGAAGGAACACATCTACTAGTTCATCAAAACATGATATGGTATTTGGTTTGAGGTGTTTGAACCATGTGCTAGCTATATTCCTCAAGGTTGAGGGAAAAGCTTGATAGGCCACCATGTCGCTTAAACCATGCAATTTGGCTAGTGTTCGATTGTACTCTAAGTGGTCCTCGGGGTCCTTCGTCCCATCATATGTTTCAAATTGAGGTAGCTTAATGTGCCGAGGTATTACTTCCTCCAAAATCTCTAGGACAAATGGACTTTTCTTTATTTGGAATGGTTTGGTCGCTGAGATGGGTATGCTGACATGAGAGGGACCCATATGATGTACGTACTGTAGTTGCTTGCTCTTATCAATCTTTTTGAAAGCAAGAGCTGTGGGTCGTGTTGGAACCTTAGCTTACTTTTTTGGCAATTTAGGTGAATAAATGGAATCATTGCTACAGTTGCCATCATCATCACCACGCTCTTTTTCTTGATTTAGGTGAAAACTTTTATGGAGAAGGTTAAGGCTTTGTACGTGTTTCTTGTTTAGCTCGAAATTTTCTTTGGCTAAATTGAGATAAAGCTGCTCGAGTCGAACCAATCGTTGTTCATTAGTAGGTCGACTCCCTCCTTCATGTTGTTAGGAGGAAGTACTAGCACCTGCACTTCATGTCATCTTAGTTCTAGCCATGTAGTCGTATTTAGAGAAAAACAGATGGTGCTAAATGTTGTTGATGAATTTAGGAGTTAGGAAATAGTCCTACAAAAGAGAGTAAAATACTTGGTATCGGGGCCAGTCCGGTGTGGCCACTTTGATGCCTAAGTTAGGATGATGATTTAGTATAATAAGTATGAGAATGAGAAGTGTTCCAACCCCCTTACTGAGTTTCTTTTCGGTATTTATAGACGGTTGTTGTATCTAAGGCAGTTGTCAAGGTAATTGTTAAGATATGTAAAGCGCTCTTGACTTGACATCTCCCTTCATATGTAAGGATAGCAAGCGATTGTAAAATATAACCATGCTTATGATAACTGTTCATGCTATAAACTTGAATTCAAACTAGGAGCGTTTCTTCTACTCAGTATAATTGCCCAGTGTCTTTTAAAGAGTGCGAATGCTGAGAGATTTAATTACTTGACTTCTTAGCCGACGAAAGGACGAGTGTAAGTTAAGTGAAATTTGACTATCAACATTAGGATTAGGTCAAGTAAGATCTACTGGTATGTCATATCCTGTTGATAGCCATTCGGATTTTACTGACCCCTTTTGTTTTCTTTCATTCCTTTTCGTTGTGGTGTGAACTCTATCTATACGACCCTAGGGATGCATTAGCTTTGCTAGTATCAAAACATGGTTTTTCAAAGGGGAATGTGTGAAGTTGTAGTAAAGTTTTGGTTTGTGTTTGTTGTTAGTAGCTATTGTGTCCTTCCATATCTATTGTAGTGTGCTTGTGTGAGGTGTGTTCAAGAGTGTTGAAGTAGGTTTTAAAGTAAGCGAGGTGAATATTAGTAGTTACGAGAAGTAAGTGAGAAAGCTATTATTACTCTACTTTACTCTATTTATCCCTACGAAAATAGAGCAAGTCCCATTTTGGCATTGTATAGAGTTGTATTCGGCATTGGAGTGTTTAGAGCATGTTAATAAGATTCTAGGTAATAAATAGGAGTGATTGCTAGGTGTTATGCTGTTTAACTTGTCAAAGAAGGGTTGCACTATATTGGATTTGAGTTTTCAAGGAGTTATTGGTAACCAAGTTAGTGGTGGTCATGTAGGCCATAGCCTAAATGATAGTGATACCCTAGGGTTAGTTGATGATAAGCTTAATAGACTCATCAATTTTGTTGAGAGTCTGGTTACTGCAATGTAAGCCAATAGGCAGCAACAATAGGGTGTACCTCACCATAGCTAAGTTGAGAATGTTCTTGAGAGACAATATGGCGAAGTTAGTTGAGCTAATTACCTAGTTCGAACCTATCGAGTTAAAGGAGTGGCAAACCAAGTTGTTAGACTAAGATTAGAGTTAGAATAAATTGAGGAGGATGTTTAAGAGGTAGATGTAGAGGGCTATGGAGCGAAAGAAGCTAAAGTGGAATATTATGAAGCATAAGAGTGAGGACGTTGAGCTCTTCGAGGACTTGACAACGTCAAAGTCCAAATCCTAACCTTTAGTGGAAGTAGAGATGCAAATGAATATCTAAAGTAGGAAGAGAAAGTTGAGAAGGTGTTTGACTATTATTGGTATACTGATGTAGTTAAGGTTCAACTTGTTGCACTTGAATTTTCTAGATATGTTGCCATGTAGTAGAAATATTTAAATGCTATTAGAATGAGAGATGGAAGGCAAAGTGTGAGTGATGCATATCACGGATAGCAGACCTCACAAAGGAAGATGATGCAAGGGGTTTTGAAGGTGAATATGTATGGATATTACGCCATAAGACACAAACATAATCAGGGGTTTGAACTCAAAATAGGGTTCGATACAACTTACGAACACTAAATGTCGCTCAAGATTCAAATGAGGGTTAGATGTAACTTATTAACCGGTTCAAATGAAAGGTTCACCACAATCTTAGAGTCAAGATTGATAAGAATACAGGAAAGATTAAAGAGTTTAATCAACACTCAATAATCCAACAAACGCAAACTTTACTACCTTAAGAATAGCCTTGTTCGAAAGAGAAAAGTTTCACTCCCTATATGGGGAATATTCTTCACTATGTCTATCTCTATGTTTTGTGTGTGATTATAAATGTTACTATTTATAGCAAGTTCTAAACTCTAGTGGCAAAACTATAAATAATGTACAAGGCCTTAAACCCTAAAGAATTAGACCCATAAATAAAATAAAGGAAAACATGTACAAGAATACAAAACTGTGTGTTTTACAGGGGAAGTCGGCATGTAGTCACTCGGCATGTCTTGGAAGGAGTAGTATTCAAATTGGATGGGGTCCATAGTTGGATGTATGGGTTCGGGAAGGAGTCTTTGAAGTCTCGCGTGACTTAGCTGAGACACTAGAGAGGTCAGCCCGTAATTGCCGAGTTCTAAAGTTAGTCGGCACTAGTCTCTCCATGCTATGTCGAGTGGATCCTACTCTCAGTAATGTGGTCTCTTGGCTACTTGGTTGACGACAGACTTGTTGCCAAGTGGTTATTTTTCTTCCTCTCGTCCTTCTAACTTTAGCTTGGCCTAAGCAAGCATTGATTGGCCTCGACTTCAGATAGGCCTACCTTGGCTTGGATGTAGTCAGAGGATGATTCCCATTATTACTGCGGGTTTGAAAGGAAGTCGTCCTTAACATTAAGCATTAAGCACGGGCCGAGATGCTGAATAAACTCCTCTTCCCTCTTTGCTTCACCATGGGTGCTAAGTATCTCTAGATTTCCTCAACACTCATGGGGGTCAAGCAATAGCTCTTCCTATCCTTCTAAATAGTGTAAGTGTTGAGGAAGCTGTCATGGATCACTTTTCGATCATACTCCCATGGTCGGCTAAGAAGTAAATTTTTGGTATTCATAGGGACCACGTCGAACTCAATCTCATCCTCATACTGTCTTGCCTTGAATGTTATCCAAGCTCTCTTATGCATATAGACCAAACCCTTGTCATCAAACCACTTCAATCCATAGGGTTGGGGATGCAGGTAGGTCGGCAATTTCATCTTTTCTATTAACTTAGCAAATACGATGTTAGTGTAGTTTCCCTCATCAACGACTAGGGAATAGGTCTTCCCATTGTCCAGGATCTACCTTCAAGTCAGCTCTTATCACCATAGCTAAGAGTTTATCTAAGTCCTTGGCATAGACATCTTCTTTTATCAAATGGTTTTCCAAACTCTTGTCACTCTAACTCTTGATTTGAGCCTCGAGCCCTTCACCCTTTGAGACCATGACCCTCTTATTTGAGCATGGGGATGCAATGTGTTTATAGCCTAAGCACTTGAAGCATTTCACATCATGGGCCTTGTTACCGAGTGCCTTTTCTTTCTCAATAATCTTCTTCTTGGCATAAACTAGTTGGTTAGGCTCTCCTTTCTCTGTCCTTCTCTCTAGCCCTTTTCTCTCAGTATACCTCTTAGGCTCGGGGCTGCCTTGTTGAGGTTGGCTACTTAGCCTCCGATGCCTCCTCCTCCTTTATCTCTTTACCCTTAATACTAAATTGATCAGCTCATCTAATGAGTTGAATGACTGGAGTTTGAATATGTCAACAATGTTGTCTCGAAGTCCACTTAGGAACCTAGCAATGGTGTAGTCTTTGTGGCTTGGCAATCTCATATCTCATCATCAAGGTCTCAAAGCAAGTACTCTTCAATAGTGCTTTGACCTTACCTTAGGTGTTGGAAGGCATGAAGCATCTCTTGCTTAAAGTAAGTTGGCACAAAGCATTAATTTATCAATCACTTCATAAGCCTCTAAGTTTTGATTGGCTCTTCTCCTTTGGCATATCGCTTGGCAACTAACTTATTCCACCAAAGGCTTGCATATTCAACAAGGGATAATGAAGCCAGCTTAACCTTTGTTCAATCATCACACTCGTAGCACTTGAACAACTTCTCGACAGGGAACCCAGTCAAGGAATTCTTCAGGTCAACAACTTAAGCTTTATATTATCAAGTCTTCAGCTAGGTACTCAAGGTTCATCCCTTACATTCCTAGTAGGTTGGTTCATCTCGAATCGGCCACTTCTATTGGAGCTCTACTCGACTATGTCCCTTCTTGGCCTTGGCCTTGGCTCTCTTCTTCGGGCTTCTTAGTTCACCTTAGAAGTAATAGTCCTGTCATTGCTTCTCCTCAACTCAGGTCGATTTTCTCTCCATCTCGACTCAACAGCTCTTCTTGACCGTCTCTTATCATTGTTAAGTTCATTGGAACCACTTCTACCGGTGGGTGTTCGTTCCTTCTTTCTTCTCGACCATCACATCTATGGCCTTTGACTAAACTAATGAGTTCTTAGATAGAGTTAGTGAGATTTCAAATCTGGTATTCCAAGTTATCAATACGTCATCTCAAACTTCCGCAAGGATTATCACCACTATTATTGACACTATTTTCTAACATTCTTGTCCATAGAGTAATCTCTAGAAAATTAAATAAACATGTCTTGCAATAAAAATACTATAGCAGCCCAGAAATGACTACTATTCGGCTTTTGTAGCTATTGACAACTAATAAACACTTCCACAACAACTAGAATCAACTACTAAAATTAATGTTACTAGACTCAACTGCAATACAATACCATGACTACTGAAAACACGAACAACATAGTAACTACAAAACGATGATTATTAGAAATGTTAAAACCACAAATCTACTTTGAAGAACACTAGCACACGTATCTCCCTAAAGCTTTGATACTAAGATGATGCGTATCATAGATAACGGATCTCAAAAAGGAAGATGACACAAGGGGTTTTGAACGTAAATGTGTATAGATATCACGTACTAAGACATAAACACAATCAGAGGTTTGAGCTCGAAATAAGGTTCGATACAACTCACGAATACCAAATGTCGCTCAGGATTCAAATGAGGGTTAAATATAACTCATTAATTGATTCAAATGAAAGGTTCACCACAATCTTAGAGCCAAGATTGATAAGAATGTGGAAAAGATTAAAGAGTTTAATCTACAGTCAATAATCTAACAAATGCAAACGTTAATAGCTTAAGTATGGCCTTACTTGAAAGAGGAAATTTTCACTCTCTGTATGGGGAATATTCCTCACTATGTCTATATCTATGTTCTGTGTATGATTACAAATGTTGCTATTTATAGCAAGTCCTAAACTCTATTAGCAAACTTATAAATAATATACAAGGCCTTAAACCCTAAAGAATTGGGCTCATAAATAAAATAAAGGAAAACATGTATAAGAATACAAAGTTGATAGGAATTAGCCACCCTGGACCGATCACAAGAAGCCGAGCTAGAGGACTTTAAAGGTTCGTACAAAGAATACTAACTCTAACCCATAGCCAAGACTGGGATTCTTATCTCCAGTTGACCTCCTACTGACCTATCTATCATATCCTCACGTATGTCAGACATGCTCCTACCCAATAGTAAAGTCCTAATCTAGAAGATAGCTTAGAACTAGCCAAGCTAAGCTCTCAACTTGATCTACTGGCATCTAATTTCAAGACAATGACCTTTTTTTTGCCAGGCTGATTGGCTCCTAACCTGATCTAGATCAAGTCTACCCCTGACTGTAACACATTCCTGCTTCCGCCTACATTGTATCATATTCTTGATGTCCAACTACCAAGCGACATATGTCTCCTAACACAATGTTCTAGAATGATTCTTTCTTTTCATACAGAATATTCTTTATCTCTTTTACCCCTTTTAGTATGTCTTATGCAACCTAGTGTAGAATACCCTTTTGCCTTTTCATACATGTAAAGTAACCCTAGTGGATGGGTATATAAACCTCTACTTTCTTGTATACGAGGATCATTCAACTTTCAATACAAAATTATTCACTTTGAGCAACCTTGGTGGTCTCATTATCATTTAACTCTTATCTATTCCCTTTAGTAAGGAGTAGTAGCGAGTGACCCTTCAATTTAGACCGATGTGTCATATCTGGCAGATTGTAGGCCGAGTAGGATTAAGTGGTGTGTCATATCCATTCGGTAGCTGCCCAAACTTTGCTAGCTTTTTCTTTGCTTCTTTCCGGTTCTCTTCGTTGTGGTGCCTCTCTATGTATCTAACCCTAAAGATACATCAGCTTCGCTGGTATCAGAGTAAGGTTCCACAAGATAGTGTATGAAGTTACAGTGAAGTTTTTGTTTGCTTTATTGTTAGTGGCTACTATGTTCCTTCCATATCTACTATAGTGTATCAGTGTGATAGCAAGAGGGGTTTTATTATTACTTTGTTTTTCATTATGAAAACAGGGCAAGTTTGTTTATATCTTATTTAAGTGACTATCAGGTGTTAAAGTTGTTAATCCATTTGAGAAGTACTGTACCATGTCTAATTCAAGTGTTCAAAGTGTTATTGGTGACCAGAGTAGTGGTGCTCAACCTGGTCGTAGTCTTAATGGTAGTAATACCCTAAGGTCGATTGACGATAAGCTTAACAAACTCATAAACCTTGTAAAGAGTCTAGTCACCATAATGCTAGTTAACAGAAAATAACCCCAAGGTGTATAGCAACAAATCCTATAGGAAGATGCCCCTAAGAGACACTATGGCTAAGGTAATCAAACCAATTGCCTAATTCAATTACCACAAGCTAGAGGAGTAATAGACCAAGTTGCTAGATGAAGATTGGAGTTAGAGGAGAATGGGGAAGATGACAAGGAGCTAGGTATTGAAGGGTTTTGGTGAAGAAGAAGAAGTTGGTTATTAGCAAGCATAGGGATAAGGATGCCAAGTCCCTTGAGGGCTAGACAATGTCAAGGTACAAATCTCTTCCTTCGGTAGAAGTAGAGATGCAGATGAATACTTGGAGTAGGAAGAGAAGGTCGAGAAAGTATTTGAATGTTCTGGGTATGAGGATGCAGTCAAAGTCTAACTTACTACATTGGAGTTTACTAGGTATGCCACCATATAGTGGAAGAATATGATTGCAACCAGGGCAAGAGATGGAAGATGAGGTGTTAGAACTTGGGATGAGATGAAAAGGTTGTTTTGAAGCAGATTTGTGCTCGAGACTTATTTATAAGATACATTTGCAAAGTTATAGGAGCTTTGCTAAGGAAGCCAATCTGTTAATGAATATGTAAGAGAGTTCTAGATGTTAATGATCTAAGCCAACATGGAAGAGCTAGAGGCTCATATAGTATCGAGGTTCATTTCTGGGCTTAAGTATGAGATTCACAATATTGTGTAAGTATAAAGGTTTTATAATTTAGAAGACGCCATCAAGATAGTATAAAGGGTCGAAAAGCAGAGGAGAAATGTTTCGAGTCGACCTAAGCTAACATTCTCCCAAGCCCAATGCCATGTTAATCTGTTTAAGCCAAGCCTAAGAAAAGAATGACTGCCCTGATGATAGTCGAGCAAGTCAACATGGCCGAGCTGGATAGCTAGGCCGAGCCGAGGCTAGGTCATCCTCGAGAATGTATGAGAAAGGGCAGACCTTCGGACGGAAGTCTAACGAAGTGAAATGCATTAAATGCTTAGGCTTCAAACACATGGCTGCTGAGTGTTCGAATCGACATGTCATGGTGCTTTGAAGAGGTGTAGTAGATAGCATTGATGAAAGTGAGCTTAAAGAGGAGAAGGATGTTCAAAAGACAAAAGTCGAGGAGGAAGAAGAGACCTATATCTATGCCAACCAGGGAGAAGTGATGTCCCTAGTCTTGAGACGAGTCCTAAGTTCCTTGCTAAACCTTGAAGAGGACTAGAGGGAGAATTTGTTCCATACTAAGTGTACCATCACAGGCTAATTATGCACTATCATAGTAGGTGGAGGAAGTTGCACTAATGTGGTTATACAATCCTTTGTGCAGAGGTTGGATCTGCCGACCTTAAGGCATTCCTGACCTTACAAGCTACATTGGCTTCATGATAAGGGTGCTTTACACATGACTGAACAAGTGACTGTACCGTTCAATGTTGGAAATGTATATAGGGACGAAGTAGTGTATGATGTCGTCCCCATGGAAGCTTCACACCTATTACTTGGACAACCTTGGTTATTCGATCGATGTGTTACACATGATTGGTATAAGAACACTATGCCTTTGTTAAGGATGGAAGGAAGATAGTATTGAGACCCCTAACCCCGTCCCAAGTAAATGAAACCCATAATCAGCTTACCTGAGCGAATAAGAAAAAAGCCCTTATGATGAGCCGTAGAGAGCTTCAATCTGTTAAGAAGGCTAATGAACCGATGTTCCTATTGGATAGGAGACTGATAGAGATAAGGGAGTTATAGAATATTCCAGAATAGATCTGAAGCTTGCTAAATGAGTTTTCTAACCTGTTTTCGGAAGAACTACCTAAAGGATTGCCATTAGTTTGAGCACTGTATTGATCTGTAGCTAAGTGCTGCCCTATCAAACTGACTTGCGTACAAGATGAACCCTGAGTAGGTTACCGAGCTAAAAAGATAGGTAAATGAACTCATTGAACGAGGATATGTAAAGGAGATCATGAGCCCTTATGCTATACCAGCTTTACTCTTTCCGAAGAATGATGGATACGTACATTGACAGCCGAGTAATCAATCGAACTACTGTCAAGTACAGATACCCGATACTAGGGCTCGATGACATGTTAGATGAGCTTCATGGCGCAAAGATATTTTCGAAGATTGACCTACGAAGTGGCTACCACCAAATTCACATGAGGCTAGGCGATGAATGGAAAACTACCTTCAAGACTAGACATAAACTCTACGAATGGTTGGCTAGGCCATTTGGACTTACTAATGCACCAAGCACATTCATGAGGTTAATGAATGTAATGCAGCCCTTAATTAGGAAATGTGTGGTCATGTACTTTGATGATATATTAGTATACAGTATAGGCTTGAACGATCATATTCAACATCTTCGCAAAGTATTTGACATTTTGCAAGCTGAGAAGTTGTACAGGAATGTGAAGTAGTGTATGTTTTGCTACAAAGAGGTGATCTTACTGGGGTTTGTAGTATCAAGGGAAGGGATCCAAGCAGATGAGGAAAAGATCCGAGCTGTTCTAGAATGGTCAATGCCAAGGAATGCTACTGAGGTTTGAAGTTTTCATGAACTAGCTCCTTTCTATAGGTGATTTATTAAAGACATCAGTATAATAGCCACCCCATTAACTAAGCTAACCAAGAAGAGTGAAGGGTTTAGGTGGAATGACCAAGCTAAACAGAGCTTTAAAGAGATCAAGGAAGGGCTTACTTCAGCCCTTGTCCTATCACTGCTAGATTTTGATAAACCCTGTGAATTAGAATGCGATGCATCAGTAGTTGGAATTGGTGCTGTCCTGATGTGAGAGTGATGGCTTGTTACCTACCACAGTGAGAAACTTAGTGGTCCTACCCTGAACTATTCTTTGTACGAGAAAGAGTTATACTCTCTTTACCTATTCCTTATTGCTTCATAACATTATTTGCTGCTACGAGAGTTTATTATTTATACAAACCATGGGTCACTGAAGCATCTGGAGAGTCATAACCAGCTTTCAAAGAGACAAGCCAAGTAGTTGGAGTTCATAGAAAGTTTCTCGTACATCATCTAACATATGAAGGGGAGAGCAAATGTGATCATCAATGCTCTGTCATGACAACAAACCTTGCTAACCACTTTGCTGACAAAATTATTGGGATTCTCACTAATTACTGAGTAGTATGCTCATAATTCCCATTTCGACCCTATCTTAGAACAGTATAAGGACAGAATTACTGTCAAGGGATATTATCTCAAAGATGGCTATCTATTTAAGGACCGTAAGTTATGTACTCCTAATTACTCCACACGTGAGCTATTGGTTAGGGAAGCTCATAACAAAAGGTTATCTGGTCATTTTAAGGAGACTAAAATAGCTAATCTATTGAGGGAGAACTTTTACTGGCTAAGTTTAGCTAAGGATGTCCATAAGGTGGTTAGTGGTTGTGAAGTGTGCAAATGTGCAAAGGGGAAGATAAAGCCCTATGGAGAATACATGCTACTACCAACACCAACCTTATATTGGGCCGACCTCAACATAGACTTTGTCCTAAGGTTACCCCAGACATCCAAAGGTAGAGATTCTATTTTTGTTGTAGTGGATCATTTTGGCAATAAGACGTACTTCATTCCAAGCCATTGAACTAATAATGCTCTATATATCGCTGATTTGTTTTTGTAGGAGATTATCCAACTACATAGGATATCGAAGACTATTGTCTCAGATTAGGACACAAAATTCTTGAGCTATTTTTGGAAGACTCTTTAGAGAAGACTTAAAACCAAACTTATATTCAGCTCCATTAGCTACCTTCAAACTGATGGCCAAACTGAAGTGGTGAATAGGACACTAAGCATTCTGCTTAGGGTTATAGTAGGAAAGAACTTGCAGGATTGGGATCTATGCCTACCAATTGTGGAGTTTAGATACAACCGAACTATCCATAGCACTACTATAAAGACCCCATTCGAGGTTGTTTATGGCCTTAACCCTACAATTCCCCTAGATATGATCAGCACCTTAGCAACCACTGAAGAGAGTCAATCTAAAGTGGACTGAGCTTAAGCATTGCATGAGCTACACCAATCTATAACTAGGAAAATTGCCAAGTTCAATTAGAAGTAGCATAAAATTGGTAGCCAAGGCTACCAAACTATTTCTTTCCACCTAAGAGACTTGGTATGGTTACATTTCAACGAAGAACGATTCCCATGCTTGAGACAAAACAAACTATTTACTCGAATTGATGGTCCATTCAAAGTCCTGAAGAAAATCAACCGCAATGCTTACCAAATTGAGTTACTTGAAGACTATGGAGTTTCTTCCACCTACAATGTGTTGATTTGATCCCTTACCAATCAGTAGAAGATGACCCTATGTGTTCCCTAGGAGAGGAGGTAGAAACCACTTCAGATTTGAGGGCAAGTCTTTCTAACCCTTAGGTAGATGATAAGAATCAACCCCTTGGACCGATCACAAGAAATTCAGTTAGAGGACTCCAAGGGCTCGTATGAAGAATACTAGCTCTTAGCCATAGCTAAGGCAGGGATTCCTATCCCGACCTAACCTCCTACCAACCTGTTTATCATATCCTCATGTATATCAAACATGCTCTTGCCCAACAGCGAAGTCCTAATCCAAAAGATAGCTTAGAACTAGTTAAGCCGAGCTCCCAACCTGATCCATTAACATCTAACTTCAAGATAGTTGACCTTTTTTTGCCAAGCCCATTGGCTCCCGACTTGATCTAGATCAGGTCAGCCCTTAACTGTAATGCATTCCTGCTTCCATCTACGTTGTATCATATTCTTGATGTCTAGCCACTAAGCGACACATATCCCTTGACACAATGTTCTAGAATTATTCTTTCTTTTCTGTACCGAATATTCTTTATCTCTTTTACCCCTTTTAGTATGTCTTATATAACCTAGTGTAGAATACTCTTTTGTCTTTTCATATATATAAAGTAACCCTAGTGGATGGATATATAAACTCCTACTTTCTTATACACGAGGATCATTCAACTTTCAATACAAAAATATTCACTTTGAGCAACTTTAATGCTCTCGTTATCATTTAACTCTTATCTATTCCCTTTAGCAAGGAGTAGTAGCGAGTGACCCTTAAATTCAGACTAGAGTGTCATATTCGGCGGATTGTGGGTCAAGTAGGATCGAGTGGTATGTCATATCCATTCGATAGCTATCTGAACTTTGCTAGCTTTTTCTTTGTTTCTTTCCGGTTCTCTTCATTGTGGCGCCTTTCCATGTGTCTAACCTCGAAGATGCATCAAAAGATATGCGTTTTATAAGGGAAGTTGGCTTGCAGTCACTCAACATGCCCTAAAAGGAGTAGTATCTGAATCGAATGGGGTCTACAGTTAGATGTACGAGTTTAGGAAAGAGTCCCTAAAGTCTCTCATGGCTTGGCTAAGATACTAGAGAGGTTATCCCATAATTGCCAAGTTTTAAAGTTAGTTGGCACTAGTCTCTCCATGCCGTACCGAGTGGATCCCACTCTCGGCTACGTGGTCTCTTGGTAACTTGGTCGATGACAGACTTATGGCTGAGTGGTTATTTTTCTTCCTCTCATCCTTCTAGCTTTAGCTCAGCTTCAGCAAGCATTAATCGGCCTTAGCTTTGGATAGGCTAGCCTCGACTTGAATGTAGTCGGAAGATGATTCCCATTAGTGAGGACTTGGGAAGAGATACAAAGACTATTGAGGGGAAGTATTGATAATCAGTTTTCATCTGTCTTACTTGTCCATCTGACTACTAATAGGCTAGAAAATCTAACCTCTCTACATAATGCCAAAAGATTGACACTTGACATTTTACCGAGTAACACAAATTTATTCCGAATTTGAATTTAAGTTCATGGCACGAATAGTTATTACAAGCACGATTATATTACATAACTGCCAACTTACCCTACATTTGAGGAAAGGTGTCTAATCAATAGTCCACCGCATATCTCAATAGTTATTCTGATAATTGCTCCTTCAACATGATGATCTCCTATAAATACGAGAAGTTATTCTATAAGAGAGATCGGTTAACTCATAATCACTTACTTTTACTTAATTGATTCCTTCTTATTAACTTAGGCATTGAGTGGCTGCACAAGACTGGCCTTGGTACTAAGCTTTCTTTTTAGTCTTTGCAGGATCTCAAACACCTAAAATTCACCAACAACATTTGGCGCTGTCTATTTATTCCTAAACACATCTACATGGCCAAAACTAAAGTATCCAAGAGTATGGGTGCTGGCACTTCCTCCTAACACCTTGAAGGAGGGAGCTGGCATACTGATGAGTAGCGATTGGCTAGACTCAAGCAACTTTGCCTTGACTTAGCTAAAGAAAACCAAGAACTAAACAAAAACACAAGCAAATCATTAACCTTCTCCATAGTAATATTCACCAAAATCCGATTTAAAGCAAAGATCATGACAATTACGACACTAAACATAGCAACGATTCAATTTATTCACTTGAGCTACAGAAGAAGTAAGCCAAAAATATGATGGGACCTTCGGCTCCTGCTTTTAAGAAGAATGACAAAAGCAAGCAACTGCAACAGGTGCAACATACAGGTCCTTAGCATGTTAGCACCCCTATTGCCTTAACCAAATAGTTCTAAATTAAAAAGAGTCCCTTTGTTCCTAAAATTTTAGAGGAAGTGATACCTCGGGACATCAAGCTGCCATAGATTAAGACATATGATGGAACAAAAGACCCTAAAGACTACCTGGAGTACTATTATACAGTGGCCAAGTTGCATAGTTTGAGTGATGCAGTAACCTGTTAAGCTTTTCCCTCAACATTGTGGAATGCAGCTAACATATGGTTTAAACATTTGAAACTAAATACCATTTCCTATTTCAACGAACTAACAGAAGTGTTCCTTCAACACTTCCTTCCAAGCAAACTCCCCGTTAAGGATTCTTCAATCCTTAACACCATAAAAAAAAAGAAAAAATCTAATGAGTCAATTAGGGACTACTTGGTCAAATTTATGGTCGAGATGGTTTAGATCCCAAAATTGGATATGAGGTGGCCCTTAATGCCATAATTGATGGAGTTAAACCCCGTGGAGAATTTTTCAAGTTTCTTGCAAAGAATAAGACAAAAACTCTTGGTAAATTTAAGGCTAAAGTCACCTCATACATCCATTAGGAAGACAACATAAAGGCACAGTAAGAGGCTGATTAGAGTAGAGAAGATAGAAAGAATGACAAGTGAAAAAGTGCAAAGGATAGACTCGGCATGAACGATGACCACAGTTTAGATGTCAAGAGGAAAAGACCAAAGATTTCGACATACTCATCCTACATGCCTGTCAATCATCCAATTTCATACATCTTGATGGAGATACGTGGGTAGAGAGGCATCCTCTAATAGCTAGAAAGAAAGAGAGGGAACCCTTCAAGGAGAAACTCCAACAAGTACTGCAATTTCTATAGTAACAAAGGTCACAACATAGATGAGTGCATTCAACTCAAAAATGCAATTGAAGATGTAATCCAACACCAATACTTACGTAAGTTTTTAGTGAGTGATGCCCAAAGTATCGAGAGACTGTCTCAGAGGAGACATAAGGAACAAGAGAATGACATATGGCCAGCAACAGCTGTAAGAGATGTAAGGGACGTAAATTCTAGCACAGCACTCGATGGAGTGATCAACACCATTGTTAGTGGACATACTATATGCCAATTGAGCTCTTTGAACTTGATTACTACCAAGAATTATGTTTGCAATATTTAAGGAAAAAGGTTAGGATCAACAATACAATATCTTTTGGAGAGGAAGATCTTAAGGGCATCCAGAGGCCACACGATGATGCACTCGTCATCAATACAAGAGTCACCAACTTCAAGGTCAAGAAGATTTTTGTTGACACAAGAAGTTCGGTCGATATCATTTTTCAGCATGCTTTTGTCCGAATGAGGCCTAAAATCAAAGCACAACTACGGTCTTACAAGTATGACCTCTATACCTTCAATAATCAACCTGTCCAAGTAGCCAGAGTCATTTCTTTACTGATACAGATCAGTGACGATGAGCATGTTGCGGAAGATAAAGTGGACTTTCTCATCATCAAATATTGGTCCCCGTACAACATGATAATGGGACAACCTTGCCAACATCTATTCGGCATTATCCCTTCAATTGCACATCTTAAAGCCAAGTTCTCTACCTCCAAGGGGGTTGGCATGTGCAAAGGGGATTAGCAATTGGCATGGTCCTTGTACATAAGGGCCTTGAGACAAGAAGAAGTATTTTAGGTTGAAACTTGTTTAGAAGGCAAGTTAGTCAGCATCGAAAATGCCGAGAGTGATACTAAGGAAATTCCTTTGAGGGATAACCTAGGGAAAACAATAAGAATTGGGAAACCCTTGTTAGCAGATACATGGCAAAGTTTGATCAACTTCTTGTGGGCTAACACTGACGTGTTTGCATGATCTCCTTCTAACATGCTGGGTATCCCAAGAGAAGTTATGGTACACAAGCTCCAAATTAATCCAAATGTAAAGGTAGTCCAACGAAAGAAGAGACATTTTACACCAGAGAGATAGGCAGCAATAGAGGAAGAGGTCTAGAAGTTATTGAAGGTAGGATTCATCCGAGAAGAGCCTTATCCAACTTGGCTAGCCAACTATGTACTAGTCATGAAGTCTAATGGCAAGTGGAGAATGCGCATAGACTTCACAAATTTGAACAAGGCCTACCCCAAGGACTATTTTCCACTACCAAAAATTGATCAGATGGTAGATGCAACCGTTGTACATATATTACTTTCCTTTGTGGATACTTTCTCTAGTTATAACCAGATTAAGACAGACAAGGAAGATGAAGCCCACACGTTTTTCATCACCAATTTTAGAACGTATTGTTATACGGTGATGCCCTTTAAGTTGAAGAACACCGGTGCAACATACTAGAGACTTGTTACCAAGATGTTCAAACCCCGAATCCATAGAAATGTTGAAGTATATGTCAGCAACATGATTGTGAAGAATGTAAAGGAAGATCGGCATCTTGTTGACTTAGAGGAGATGTTTGCTACATTGTGGAGATATATCATGAAACTCAACCCACGAAATGCATCTTTGGTGCAACATCAGGAAAATTTTTAGGATACATGGTCACTCGATGTAGTATTGAGGTCAACATAAGAAAGATTGAAGCCATAAGGAACATGAAATCACCTCATACGGTCAAAGAGGTACAGGAACTCACTAGGTGAATTACCGCCCTCAACAGATTTGTGTCAAGAAGTGTAGATAGGTGCGCAAAATTCTTTAAAATTTTAAAGAATCCAAAAGAATTCAACTGGATTAACAATTGTGAAAGAGCTTTCAATGAGCTTAAGGAATTTCTTGTATCACCCCCAATACTCTTGATACCTATCCTTGGAGAAAATTTATATTTGTACCTATTAGTTAGCTGTTGAGCTCTTTCTTCTGTACTAGTCTGTATTGATGGCAAAAAGTATCGACTCGTTTATTACATAAGTCATGTTCTGTAGGGGCCAAAGCTTCGGTGCATAAAGATTGAAAATTTTGTATTAGCAGTGGTTCTCGACAAGGAAGTTAAAGCCGTATTTTGAAGCTCACTAGATCATTATTCTCACTGATTAGCCATTGCAGCAGGTATTGCAACGACTTGATTCCTTGGAGAGGATGACAAAATATACCCTAGAGCTCAGTGCCCATGTTATACAATATAAACCTAGAATGGCACTAAAGGCTCAAGTACTAGCAAATTTTGTTGCCAAATTCACTGGTGAAGAAGATTATGTGGAGGTTGCTGAGATACCTATCTGGTTCCTTTATGTAAATAGTTCTTCAACGTAAAAAGGAAGTGGTGTTGGCTTAGCTCCTTAAGGCCCCCATAATGTCAAAGTTCATTATGCTTTGAAATTTAGATTCCCAGCCAGTAATAATGAAGTAGAGTACGAAGCTCTAATTGCTGGACTGAAATTAGTAAAAGAAATCGGTGCTAAGAAACTCGAAGTGTTCTTTGATTCCTAATTGTTGATGAATTAGGTCACGGAAAGTTACGCAGCAAGGGAAGAAAAGATGAGCAAATACTTATTAGTGGTATGAATGCTCACAGAAGAATTCTAATCTTTCTCCATCCATAAAATTCCAAGAAGCAAGAATATTGTGATAGATAAGTTATCGAAGTTAGCCAACATGGCATTCCTCGATTTAAGCAAGAAACTTTTCGTCGAGTTTCTCCCATAGAAGAGTTTATCTACTCTTTCGTAGAGTTGTGAGTTAACTCCTTGCCCAAGAGAAGAATCATGGATAGATCCTCTAATGGATTATCTAAGAGACAACATTCTCCCTGACGACAAGAAAGGAGTATGAAGATTGGCTTACTAGGCCACGAACTATACGTTGGTTGATGGTCAACTATATAAACGTGGCATGTTGTAACGCTATATTCAATGCCTTCCTCTGATAGATGCTTAGAGGGTGTTAACTGAGTTGCATAGTGGTATATGCAATTACAACGTAAAAGTGAAAATGCTATATGTTCAAGCATTACAACTCAACTATTATTAGCTGACTATGAGAGAAGATGCAAAGGAAGTTATCCGGTACTGCCCACAATGCCAGAAGCATGAGGTGCCAAGTAGTACGCCTACAACCAAATTATGTAGCCTGACCAACCCTTAGCCTTTCGCTTAGTAGGGGCTTGACATCCTTGGATCCTTTCCAAAGTCTACTGCCCAACAATAGTTCATCATTGTCACTATGGATTATTTTACCAAATGGATTGAGGCTAAAGTAGTGGTGAAGATTACCAAATAGAAAGTGAAAGCATTCATTTTCAATTCCATCATATCAAGATTTGGAGTTCCTTACATGATAATCATGGATAATAGCCTACAGTTTAACAACAATAAGTTCTAGGCAATTTGTGAGAAGTACAGCATTCACTTCAACTAAACGTCTGTGGCATACCCTTAGATAAATGGAACAGTCGAAGCCATCAACAAGATCATCTTACATGGCTTAAGAAGAAAAGTATATCAAGTTAGAGGGAGATAGGTAGATGAACTACCAAACATTTTATGGGGATACCAAGCCACTCACAGAATTGTGACAAGAGAGACAACACTTATAGAACTGCGATGGGAAAGATACCCTTTAAGTTAGCATACGGTGTAAAAGCCGTGTTGTTGATTGAATTGGATTTACCAAATTTGTGGATGCATAATTCTGATGTTATGCTCAATCAAGTTGGATTCACAGCAAATTTTGACACTATCGATGAAATTCGAGACATTATAAAAGTTAGGGTCGTGGCATACCAGCATAGAGCGGCAAGGTATTATAATTAGAAAGTGAAGCACAAGGATTTTCAACCTAAAGATCTGGTTTACTGAAACATAGAAGCTACTGGTGTGTGAGTGACTTAAGAAAAGCTCGATGCAAGTTGGGAAGATCTTGTTAGGATCTGAGAAGTTGTTGGCGAGGGGACCTATCGACTAGAAAGGTTGAATGGATCAATCATCCCCTGACTATGGAACGCCAAGAACTTGAAGTTGTATTTCAATTAATTTTTCGGATGATTTTCATCACAACTCATTTAGCAATAGTCAACTTGCTTCTAAGACTATAGAACTTTTCTATGAGAATTATGTTTCAAAGTTCTTGATCTTTTTGTCATTGCCGAGTTAATAAGTTTTAGACTACAAGGCAAATCAACTAATTTAAGTTCTAGCCTATCACGGTTAACGAGCTATATAAATTAATCTTGTAATCGAGTAATACGTTTTGTCCATGCCTTGAATGGTTAATGGATAATGTTTATGAAGACATATGAGTTAGGCATGTAAAATAAAACATGTTGAGTAATGTTTTAGGCATGTGAAATAAAACATGTCGAGTAATGTTTTGGGCGTGTGAAATAAAACATGCCAATGAATGACTAACGTGTGAAATAAAACATGTTGATGACTAAAACATATGAAATAAAACATATAGGCTACATATGCCAGAAAAATATTGCACATAAAATGAAACATACTATATATATGTGAAAGGTATTTCAATTCATTCAATTACAATTACAAGTGTTCGGCATATAAAATGAAAGAAATTTTGTTTTAACAATTATATGAACACAATGTACAAGGAAAATCCTATGGCTTACTCTCAAACTCAGTAGAAGCAACTTTTTGTTTGAAGGCCAAAGCTTCTTTGGCACGTAGGGTTTCTTCAGCATGAGCTTCATTGTCAAATTGATTAACTATCTTGGCACTTGCTTCGACATCATCATCTTCATTGGCACTATTGACCTTGTCATCAACGTCGATGAAGTTGAGGCAAGAGAGATCATAATTAGGGTGAAGCTTCAAGATCTCTTCTCTCACCACTTGGAACCCCTCCAACAACTTCTTCTTAAGGAGCCTCTCATACTGCTAGCTAGGAGTAACCATGTTGAGAGACTCTTTAATTGATGGTCCTCTCTTCACAGTTTCCTTCAATTTGGTAACACGGCTCCGTAAGCTGGAGTTGTTGGTCTTTAACTCTTTAATCTGCACTTTGAGCCTATCTTCTTCATTAGTCATTAAGTAGAGAGTTCGGCCCAAGCCCCAGCATTCTTCCTTCTTCTTCTATAGCTCCTCCTTTAGGCCTTCGAACTCCTTGTACTTCTCTTCTACTTTAGCCTTTAGGCTTGAGACTTCATCGGCGGCAAGTGTATGTGCTAACTTCTCGATAGCGAGATCCTCTTGAAGTTTCCTTGCCTCCATCTCAACCCTTATTCAAGTGTTTTCAGCAACGATAGTTTGGGCTTTAGATGTATTATACGCATCCTCAATTTTCTGCAATAATTCAATTTAATCCTATTGGTATCGAACATGACTCACCATAATATATGATGAATACCATGGACCTTACCTCCTTGGCTTGATTCTCAGCTTCATCCAGTGTTGTTGAAATGTGGCTACTTATTTGAAGGATGATAAGGAATATTAGTAATTGAGTGAATTCCGAAAAAAAAAAAAAAACGGATTTAGTTACTTACATTGTATAACTTGGCCACAATATAGGCCTTATTGCAACTGCCGACCCTATCGACATCCTTTTTAGCAAAATCTTTGTCCTTTCAAAAAATGATTCCTTCCATCAGGGGCAAAGATTTTGTTCTATCACCTAGGGTTGAGTTAGTATCCAAAATGTTCTAGCTCCAACATGAGACAAAATACTCACCAACCTCCTTGTTTGGGACATATTTAGCACTACTGATGCAGAGAGTTTTGGCCTACATTGCCTCCTTCATCTTCTCATCCAAACCCCTAGACCTTTTCATGAATGATTGGTTAATGAGTTCTTTTCCTAGCCTCTTATCGACTATAGGCACATCCACTATCACCAGCACCGATGGCCCTTCAATGATGGTAAGGTACTCAGCTTCACCACTTGGTTGGATCTCTCAGCCAACATTTCTCATCTCTTCTAAGGCTCGAGCTTTCTTCACTTAAGGCTCCTCAGAACGGGGAACCTCGATCGGCATAATCTTCTCATCCTCTTTTCTCCTTTTGATTCGCTTAAATTATGTAAATAAAAAGAATGAAATCGTGAATACTATAGCAAGTATACTGGGTTAGAATCAAGTAATATAGAGCAAGTAAGGCTATCGATCCCTCGAAGACTAAGAAATTACTAATCCTATGCTAGTTCTTATCAATATTCAAGTAAACAAAATTAAATTAACTAATCTAATAATTACCTTAAAACTATCATAAAGGAAATAATTATAAAATATCTAAAACTAAGCAATCAACTGAGAATTGTGAGAAAACAGAATCCATCTTAGATTATGCAAATCAAATTGTTATCATGTTATATAAATTAGTAGTGATATGGTTATTCAAATGAAATTATTATACCTTAAAATTTAAGGATTTAAAACTCTAATTAATTAGTCAGCTGCCGCATTTGCAATTAACAGTGGACTTTAAATTATAATCATATATCTCCTGATACTATGATTGTCTAATGTCCTAAATCAGTTATCCCTAATGTCTTAATGAATAATTAATCGTCGAGCATCACATTAATCTCTAGATAATTTCTAATTAATTCAATTAACGTTGCTTCCACATTAATTAATCAAATTAATCAATAATTTCTAACAAAACCTATATCAACTCCAGTATCACTAGAGTTTCTAACAATTATAATCCATTAAACAACTATAAATGAAATTATAGAAATTAAAATCATGAATCATCTATATATCTATTAATCCTATAACACAAACACAAACACAATCATCATCTTAGCTACCTAGGGTTTCATCAATTCCAATAAATAAATTTATCCAGCTATGGATTTTGAATTGAAAGCACAACTTATAATTGAAATTGCAAGGAAATTCATAATTGAAAGCATGAATAATTCACAAAATTGCATAAATATAATTAAAATAGATGTCACCAATTCTGTAATTAGAAAAGATAAACTTCAATTTCAATTCCAATTCCAAAACTTGATCTCCACAGTGAAAGAAAAAATCTTCTCAACAATCCAGTCAATTCTATAGACAAATTCTTCAAGAATTATCAACTAACTGTTCTAAGACTATCTAACTGTAAATAAGATGAAAAGAATTGCTAAAATCTAGGACTCATGATTATTTATAGAGGAAACCAAGGTTAACTTTCAAAAGCTAACTTTTCAATGAAGGCCAGCGGCATAGATTCCAAGGCTGCCAGTATAAGTGTGGGCCAATGGTTAAGCCAACTGTGTTGAATTCCAACCGTACCTAAAATCATTTTGATTCCGTTTATTTGCATAAAACTCCTCTAAAGTGTCCGTATTTCCACTCTAAATCCTCCAATACCTTTCAAATGACAATACTTAAGTACTAATTCTAAATGATTTCTATAAAATCAATAAGAATTTTCTCTAATTCGCTCATTAAAATATGAATAAACTATGCCCTTATCACCTTTTAGATGGCTACAAGGTTTACTTTTAAGCAATTACCTACTTGGATGTGTCTTCTTTGGCCAACTTCTTTACGGCAGCAGGACCAGCAGTAGTGGCCACTATGGTAGCCTTCTTGTCCACTTTGGATTTCTTAGCCTTTACTTAGGCTAGTAGCTTGTCTGGATTTACCTCGCCAACATCCATATCTATAACATGAACAAACAAGTTAATATAAGCACATGAGAAGGATAAACTTACTTTCTCTGTATCAAGCAAGGCTCAAAGATGACTATTCTCCCCTCAAGTTGCAAGAATGGCTTTCCTTATGGCTATACTTGACACGGTGGTCACTTACTGGCATACCTTCTTTTTCAGAGAAGATTAGTTCTCTGCTTTTTTAATGGCGGATAATCCTTTCGATGTCCTAAAAGAACATCTTATTCTTCCTCCTTCCTTGTATTTTCTTGGTTGCTACAGCATCATTCGACATCAGTTCAATATCCTTTGTGCGAATTGGCTCAATACATTGAGTTTAGAAGTCTAGGTCTTCATTGGACACTATTGACATGAACTTTTCATGCTACTTATTGATTTTAGACTCTAGCCCATCCATGAACTTATGCCTATGCCTCACAATAGCAAAATACCACCCGTCAGACTGCCTCCTGATTGTAAAGAAGCACCGAAAGAGTTGAGGCTAGCCCTAACCTCGACTTCTTAGCATATTATCTTAAAAGTTGCCAAGAGCCAATATGTGTTTGGTGAGAACATATTCAATGCAACTTTGAAATAGTTGAAGAAGCCCTTCACAAACGTTGAGAAAGGGAAACGCAACCCAAAATCCAAATACTTTGGGTATATGTGGAATTCGCGCTCCCTTGGGGAACATACCCTCTCCTCCTCTCTCGGCCTCCTTAGATTCTACGTTCCGGGAAGGTCTTGCCTGTACTGATTGTACTTTTTGACAAGAACTCTATTGGTGGAACTGGTGGTTCCATCTAAAGAGTCATAGAAGTATGTTATGTTGTTGTACAAATATTTGTTGAAGATCGACCTTCTTTGTTATTGGGATAATTATCTATAGAAAGCTCGTTGATCCGATTGAGTTTATCCTACCCTGCATCAATACTGTTGTCAAAGCTGCCAGAAGAGCATGCCGCCTCGCTCCTTCTTTGGGATAGGGAAGGGGGGGAGCGGCCTCAATTTCCGTTGCCTCGAAATCAGAGAGGACAAGTCAATGAACAACATTGTGAACTATACCTAAATATCTATTAATAGTATCTCCGAAATTAAAGAACTTAAGATTGAAGACGAGAGAACAAGAAAATATGGTTATGAAGGCTGAGTTTGAACAAAAGCGAATCCTGATTTCAAAGAGTCCTTTAAATATGGATAATTCTCCCTTTTAACTGCAAAGGTGTTTTTGACAATAATGATCATTGATTTGATAAGTAGTGCAAATTGACGACGCGTATTATGTGTTTGAAATTTAACGATTGATAACTCTCTGACAATTATCAAGTCTGCGGCATAGTGGTTACCGAGGCGACAGGTGTCATATCGCCTACTTTTTGGTCTTTTCAACAAGTGAGAATTTAAATTTGTAACTTTTCGACTAGGATGCAAATCGCCTTGCCCCCTCTTTTTCTTGGCATCTGAAGAACTACTTTTGCTTGGTTTCTAGCACATTATATATTACTCCCTTTATCAATTACTTAAACACAGGAGTTAGGGGGCAAGTGTTGATAGTTAGTTTTTGTCTTAACCTTACTCGTCCATTTAGCTGCTGATAGGCTAGACAATCTAACCTCTCGGCATAATGTCAAAAGATTGACACTTGGCATTCTACCGAGTAACACTGATTCATTCGTGATTTAAATTCAAGTTTATGGCATGAACAGTTATTACAAGCATGATTATATTACATAACTACCTACTCACCCTACATTAGAGGAAAGGTGTCTAATCAACAGTCCACCACAAGTCTCAGCAGTTATTTCAATAATTGCTCCTTTAGACATGACGATCTCCTATAAATATAGGAAGTTACTCTATAAGAGAGATCGGTTAACTCACAACCACTTACTTTTACTTAATTGATTCTTACTTATTAACTTAGGCATCAGAATGGTCACACTGAACTGTCCTCGGTACCAAGCTTTCTTTTTAGTCTTTGCAGGATCTCAAACAACTAAAATTCACCAACAACAGGAAGATTCATACTTGAGACATATTTGTAAGACACCTTTGCTAAACTGTAAGAGCTTCACCAAAGAAGCCGACCTATTGATGACTATGTCAAAGATCTCCACATGTTAATGATCCAAGTTGATGTAGATGAACCTAAAGCTTGCATAATGTCAAGATTCATCTCAAGACTTAAGTATGATATCTACAACATTGTAGAATTACAAAGATTTTATACCCTAGAAGAGGCCATTAAGCTAGCATAGAGGATCGAAAAGCATAGGAGAAACATCCCAAGCAGACCTAAGTTGAGCTTTTCATGAAATACTACTCTATATAGACTTGCCCATGCTAAGACAAGAAGACCCTCCTAAGCAGAGGACAAACATGATTGACTTAATGAAAGCTAAGTAGCCTAAAAAAGACGACCTAAAGATAGACTAACCTTAAGGACATATGAGAAAGGAAAAAATTCTAGATAGAAGATGAGCAAAATGAAGTGCTTTAAATGCTTAGGTTACGGACATATGATTATTAAGTGTCCTTATCGATGTGCTATGGTGCTCCAAGGAAATGTAGTAGACAACACCAATGAGAGTGAGCCTGAGGATGGAAAGAGTGTTGGAACAGTTGAAGCTAAGGAGGAAGAGGAGACCCATGTCTATGCTAACCAGGGTGAAGTGATGACTTTAGTGTTAAGGCGAGTGATGAGCACATTTCCGAACTATAAAGAACAAAGAGAGAATTTATGCTATCAAGGGACAACTATGTACCATCATTATGGATGGAGGAAGTTGCACCGATGTTTTTGCTCAAACCCTTGTGTAGAGGTTAGGACTGTCAACCTTTAAGCACCTCTACCCTTATAAGCTACACTGGCTACATGACAAAGGTGCTCTATACATTACAGAGTAAGTAGTGGTGTCGTTTTGCGTTGGGAATGTGTACAAGGACAAGGTGGGGTGAAATATCGTCCCTATGGGAGCTTCACATTTATTACTTAGAAGACCATAGTTATTCAATCAATGTATTACTCATGACGGATGTAAAAATAGCTATGCTTTTATCAAGGAAGGAAAGAAGGTTATATTGCAACCTATGATATCAAGTTAGGTGAATGAGACCCATAATGAGCTCACTTAAGCTAGTAAGAAGAATACCCTAGTAATGAGCCGCTAAGAGCTTCAAGTTGCCGAAAAGGCTGATGAGCCTATGATCTTATTGATTAAAAGATTACTGGAGATAAGAGATTTGGTGGGTCTGTTCGACAAGGTTCGAAAGTTGATTGATGAATTTTTCGACCTGTTTCTAAAAGAGTTACATATGGGATTAGCCCCAACCCGAGGTATACAAAATTACATTAATTTATAGCCAGGAGCAGCCTTACTGAACCAACCCGCTTATAGAATAAACCCTGTACAAGTTGCTGAGTTGCAGAGATAAGTGGACAAGTTGATAGAGCAAGGTTATGTAAGGGAAAGCATGAGTCCTTATGCTATACCAACTCTACTCATTCCAAAGAAGGATGGTTCATACAGTTAGTTATCAATTGTATTACTATCAAGTACAGATATCCAATGCTAAGGCTCGATGACATGTTGGATAAGCTTCATGGCACCAAGACGTTCTCCCAAATTGATTTGCAAAGTGGTTACCACCAAATTTGAATGAGGCCTGGTGACAAGTGGAAAATTGCCTTCAAGATGAGACATAGTGATACATCTCTAAGGTCAGACACACAAAGAAACACAACATTGAAGAGAAAATAAAAGGAAAATAAGAAAAGTAAAGAATCCTTCTAAAATGTTGTGCCAGAAGACTTGTGTCGCATGGTTGTTGGTCACTAGTCGCTAGTCGCTTTGGAGTATAGTATAACTCAGCTGAAAAGAAGGAAAAGAGAGTATGCGGTCAAAGCCGACCTGATTTAGATTAAGTCAATCCTTGGCCATTCAATCACTAATAGTCACCTCGAGCTAGGGTCGGATCTTAATTGGTTAAAGAGCTCGGCTTTAGATAGTTGAGGCTAGTATGTTTGAATGTTGTAAAGATTAGGGTACAGTTGCTTAGTAGGCAAACATGCCTACTTGGAAGGTCGGCATGTCTGCTTGGTATTTCCAAAGACAATGTTACATGAGAGAGCTCGATACTCAAGTTAGCAGTATAGTAAATCATGGAGGTCGGAATAGGAATTTTTGTCTTAGATGGGGCTATGAGCCATTATCCTCCTCGTGAGTCCTTAGAGTTCTCTAGCTTGACCATGCGTGATCAATTTAAAGGGTTGATTTCTATTACATGGTCTCTATAAGTGGTTAGTTACACCATTTGGACTTACAAATGTGCCGAGCACATTTATGAGGCTTATGAACCATGTGATGTGCTCTTTGATCAGACAATATGTAGTCGTGCACTTTGATGACATATTAGTGTATAGTGTTAACTTAGATGACCATATTCAATATATCCAAGCTGTTATTGAGATTCTACGAACTGAAAAATTATATGGAAACCTGAAGAAGTATATGTTATGTCAAGGAAAAGTTATATTCCTTAGGTATGTGGTATCTAAAGATGGAATCCAAGTTGATGAGGAAAAGGTTTAAGAGGAATGGTCAATGCCTAAGAAAATCATTGAAGCATGAAGTTTTCATGGCCTTGCTTTTTTCTATAGAAGATTCATTAGGAACTTCAGTACCATTGCTACCTCATTGATTGAGCTTACTAAGAAGAGTGAAGGATTTTAATGGAATGACTGAACTAAGTAGAGCTTCAAGGAGAAGCTCACTACTAACCCAATTTTAGCTCTGCCAGACTTTAATAAGCCATTTGAGTTATAATGCGATGCGTTAGGCATTGGTATTAGCGTCATCTTGATGCAAGAACACTAACTTGTTACTTACTATAGTGAAAAGCTCAATGGTGTCACATTGAACTACTCTATCTATGAGAAGGAGTTGTATTCTTTTTTAGAGCTCTTACTATTTGGAAACACTATTTATTACCTCGAGAGTATATGATTTATACGAACCATAAGTCCTTTAAGCATCTTAGTAGTTAGAACAAATGTTCAACTCTAATAGCCACCCTTAAACTGACTGCCAGCCTAAAGTGGTAAATAGGACATTAGGTAATCTACTTCAAGCTATCATGGGAAAGAATTTGAAGGATTGGGACTTCTATCTATCAATTTTAGAGTTCACATACAACTGAACTATCCATAGTACCACTAAGAAGACCCCTTTTGAAGTCGTCTATGGCTTCAATCCCACTATTCTCCTAGACCTAATCAATACCCCCATAGCTGCTAGAGAGAGTCAATTCGGAGCTCGCTTAAGCCTTAAGATTACAAGAGCTGCACCAATCTGTAGCAAGGAAGATCACTAAGTTTAATTAGAGATAACAATAGATAGGTAGTCATGGTTATTGAACTATTTCTTTCAAGCCAAGCGATTTAGCATGGATACACCTTAGCCAAGAGAGATTTCTGCATTTGAGACAAAGCAAAGTATCTCCATGAGCTAATGGTCCATTCAAGGTCCTAAAGAAGATCAACCACAATGCTTACCTAATTGAACTGCTAAAGAACTACGGTGTCTCCTTCACCTTCAATGTGATCAATTTGATCCCATGCCAACTCTAAGACATGGCAGAATAGACTAGAGGAGAACTACCACACGAAGCTCCATCCACTATGAGGAAAAAAAATTTTAAGCCCCATGTAAATGATAGGAATCAACTCCTTGATAAGTTATTGTCATTATTAATCAACTCTTTATGCTATGATTAAAAGTAATAAGTAATTGCTTAGATAGAGTCTTGTAATCTCTGACTTGCAATGTGGTTTTCATATTATGGGTGCACACGTATGTTGATAATCAAATTTCATTCACTTGTCAACTTGACTACTAACATGATGAGTGACTCGATTCTCAGCTAACACTGAGTAACATAGATGTGCATTTGATTTGAATTTAAGGAAAGTAGCGCAAATAGTTATCACTTAGCATGATTATATTACATAACTGCCCATATCCCTACATTTCAGGAATGAACCTGATCAAGAGGCCTCCATGTCTCTTGATAATGACTCCATTAGCTACTGCTTCAGACACAACATTCGCTTATAAATATGAAGATGAAACATTGTAAGAGGGATCTGATAACTCACTATTACTCAAGTCTCTTTACATATTCATTCACTAACTTAGGCATCGAAGTAGCCGCATTAAATTGACTTCGATACCTTGTAGTCTTTTCTTTCTTTGCAAGATTGAAGTCTTAACATATTCATTCACTAACTTAGGCATCGAAGTGGTTGAACCAGACTAGCTTTGGTACCTTGTAGCCTTCTCTTTCTTTACAAGATTAAAGTCTTAACCCAAAATCACCTAACAACATTTAGCATCATATATTTTTTCTTACTTATCCACATGGCTAGGATAAGATTAACTAGAAGTGCAGGTGTTGGTACTTCATCCTAGTACCTTGAAGGGGGAAGTAGGTACATTGATGAGCGTTTGGTTAAGTCGGAGCAACTTTGCCTTGACTTAGCCAAAGAAAACCAAGAATTAACCAAAAAAACATGATGAGATCCTTAATCTCCTTCATAATAATGTCTACCCAAATCAAAACAAAGAGCACGACGATCATAGCACTGAGAATAGTGATGACTCAATCTATTCACCTGAATTGCCAAAAAAGCAAGCCAAAGTTACAATGGAACCATCGACTCCTACATTCAAGAAAGTTGACAAGGATAAGCAACCGCAATAGGTGCACCATGTTAGACCCTTGCATATTAGTACCCCTGCTGCAACAAGTAAACAATTCCAAATTAAGAAGAGCCCTTTCATTCCTAAGATTTTGGAGGAGGTTATACTATGGCACATCAAGTTGCTGCAATTTGAAACTTATCATGGGATGAAAGATTCTAAAGATCATTTAGAGTACTACCACACTTTGGCCAAGTTGCATGGCTTGAGTGATGCTGTAGCTTACTAAGCTTTTCCCTCGACATTGAGGAATGTAGCAAGTACATGGTTTAAACACTTGAAGCCGAACACTATTTCATGTTTCAAAGAACTAGTAAAAGTGTTCCTTTAACACTTCTTTGCAAATAAGCTTCCTGTTAAGGATTCTTCAGTCCTTAACACAATAAAGTAGAGATCAGATGAGTCTATTAAAGATTATCTAGCTAGGTTTATGGCTAAGATGGTCCAAATTCTAGAATTGGACCTGAGTGTAGCGTTCAACGCTATCATTGATGGAGTTAAGCCCCATAGAGATATTTTCAAGTCTCTCGCCAAGAATAAGCTAAGAACTTTTACTAAGTTCAAAGCCATAGCCACGTCCGATATCCAACAAGAGGACAATATAAAGGCTTGATGAGAAGCCAATCAAAATAAAGGAGACTAGAAAAATGCCAAGAGGGAAAGTGCAAAAGATTGACTTAGGATGGATGACGATAAAAGTCCTAATGCTAAGAGAAAGAGACCTTGAATTCCAACATATTCGTCCTACTTGCCAGTTAATCATCCAATTTCAAACATATTAATGGACATACATGGGCAGAGAGGTGTATTGTGGTAGCTCTAGAGGATGAGGGGAAATCCCTTAAGGCGAAATTCCAACAAATGCTACAATTTCCATTGTGAAAAAGGCTATAACATAGACGAATGCATCTAACTCAAGAACACGATTGAGGATACAATTCAGTGAAGGCACTTGTGTAAGTTTCTCGCACATGATGCCGAGAATATTGAGTGGTCATCTTAAAGGAGACGTGAAGACTAGGAGAATGTTACTCAACCAGCTATTGCTAGGAAAGATCTAAGAGACAAGAATACCAGTAAAGCACCTAATGGAATAATCAACACTACTGTCAGTAGACCTTCTACTATAAGCTAGTCAAACTCCTCGAGTCTGACTAATGCCATAAATTATGTTTGCAATATCTAGGGTAAGAAAGTCAAAATCGATAATATGATTTCTTTGATAGACGAAGATTTTGAAGGCATCCAAAAGCCGCATAATGACACACTTGTGATTAGTGTGAGAATCGCCAACTTTGAGGTCAAGAAAATTCCCGTAGACACTAGAAGTTCAGCAGAAATTATTTTTTAGCATGCTTTTGATCAAACGAGACCAAAGATCAAAGCACAACTGAGATCTTATAACTATGATTTGTATGCCTTCAATAATCAACCCATTAAGGTAACCGGAGTAATCTCTTTACCAATCCAAATTGGAGATGACTAGTATGTTGTAGAAGATAAAGTGAATCTCCTTGTTGTCAAATGTTGGTCCCCATATAATATGATTATGGGATGGCCGTGTCAACAGTTATTCAGGGTCGTTCCTTCTACTACTCATCTCAAAGCCAAATTCCCCACTTCCTATAGGAGTCAGTATATGTAAAGGGGATCAACAATTGGCAAGGTCTTTGCACATGAGGGCTCTAAGGTGTAAAGAAATTTTCCAAGTGGAAACTTATCTAGAAGGAAAGTCAGTCAGCATAGACAATGCCAAAAATGAAATAAAAGAAATTTCTTTAGGAGATGACCTAAGAAAAGCAACCAAGATAAGGAAACCCTTGCCAACACACATCCGTCAAAGTTTAATCAACTTTCTACAGGATAATGCCAATGTATTTGCATGGTCTCCTTCAAACATGCTAGGCATCCTTAAGGACATAGTACACAAGCTCTAGATCGATCCGAGTGTGAAGGTGATCTAACAAATGAAAAGGCATTTTGCCCCCTAGAGGCAAGCGGCCATAGAAGAAGAAGTTTAGAAACTCTTGAAGGCAAGATTCATTTGAGAAGTGCCTTATCCGACTTGGCTAACCAACTATATGTTAGTCAAGAAGTCTAACGGCAAATGGTGCATGTACATAGACTTCACAATTCTTAATAAGGCCTATCCTAAGGATTACTTTTTGTTGCCAAAAATTGATCAAATGGTCAATTAAACCACCGAGCATGCATTGCTTTCTTTTATTGTTTATTTTTTCAGTAACAACTAAATCAAAATGGACAAGGAAGATTCACACATCATTCATCATTAATTTAGAAACATATTATTATATAGTGATACCCTTTGGGTTGAAAAATGTCAGTGAAACTTACCAAAGGCTTGTCACTATGATGTTCAAACCCCAAATCCATCAAAATGTCGAAGTATATGGCAACGACATGATTGTAAAAAGTGTAATAGAGGATCGGCATCTTACTGATCTTGAGGAGACATTCACTACATTGAGGAGATATAACATGAATCTCAATCCACAAAAGTGAGTCTTTGGTGCTACTTCAGGAAAGTTTTTAGGGTACATGGTCACTTGATGTGGTATTGAAGCTAACCAGAGAAAGATTGATGTAATAATAAACATGAAATCTCCTTGTACTATCAACGAGGTATAGGAACTCACGTGGCAAATTGCTACCCTTAACTGATTTGTGTCAAGAAGCACAAACAAGTGCATAGAATTCTTTAAAATTTTAAAGAATCCAAGAGATTTCAAATGGACAGATGATTACGAGAGGACACTCGATGAACTTAAATAATTTCTTTCATCACCCTCGATACTCTCGACACCTATCTCAGGAGAGAATTTGTATTTATACTTATCAGTTAGTTGTTGAGTGTTATCTTCTCTATTGGTTCGAATTGATGACAAAGAGCATCGATTGGTTTATTATGTGAGTCATGTCCTATAAGGACCAGAGCATCGATATACAAAAATTGATAAGTTTATATTAGTAGTAGTTTTCTTAGTAAGGAAGTTGAAATTATATTTTAAGGCTCACCAAATCATAGTCTTCACTGATCAACCTTTGTGTTAAGCATTACAACTGCCAAACTCTTTTAGAAGGATGATGAAATATGCCTTAAAGCTAAGTGCCTATGGCATACAATACAAACTTAGAACAGCATTAAAAGCTTAAGTGCTAGTAGATTTTCTAGCCAAGTTCATAGGTAAAGAAGACAGCGTAGAGATTACTAAGAAACCCACATGGTATCTATATGTAGATGGTTCTTCCATTAGAGAGGGAAGTGGTGTGGTGATAGGAATCAATCCCTTGGATTGATCATACGTAACTAAGCTAAAGAACTCTAGGAACTCGTTTGGAGAATACTAGCTTAAAACCAGAGCCGAGATGGGGATTCCTATGCCGAACTGATCTCCTGCCGACCTGAGCCTTAGATCCTTACTTATGTTAGATCCACCTTAATCAGCAGCAATACTCTACCCTAGTAGACAACCCAAGAATACCCGAAGCAAGCTATAGATCTAATTGTAAGCATCCGACCTGGAATCAAGCTAACTTCTTTTCAAAACTAATGGTACCCAACCTAGTCCAAATCAAGTTGACCCCTAATTTCTAGCACTTTCTGTTTCACCTACTTTGTATCATATTCCTAATATCCAGCCACTAAGCAACACGTGTCTTCTGATACATCTTTCTAAAATGATTCTTTCCTTTTTCTATACCGAATATTTTTTATCTCTATTACTCGTTTTTAGTATGTTTCATGTAACCTAATTGTAGAATACCCCTTTTGTCTTTTAATACATGTAAAGTAACCTTTGTGAACGGGTATATAAACCTTAATTTGTTTGTACGCAATAAAATCATCAATATCAGATTATTCAAGTATCCTTTCAGCATCCTTAGTGTTTTCGTTACTCTTCAACTCTTATCTATTCCCTTTAGCAAGGAATAGTGGCGAGTGATCCTTCAGTTCGAAATGGTGTGTCATATTTAGCAAATTATAGGTCGAATAGGATCGAGTGGTGCGCTACCTAGGTTTTGCTAGCTTTTCTTCTGTTACTTTTTAGTTCATTTCGTCATAGTACTTCTCTGTATATTCAACCCTAGAGATACATCAACTTTGTTGGCATCAGAGCAAGGTTCTAAGAGGGAATGTGTGAAGTTGTAGTGAAGTTTTGGTTTGCTTTACTATTAGTGGTTGCTATGTTTCGTCTGTAGCCACTGTAATGTATTTGTGTGATAGTAAGTGTGGTTCATTGTTACTTTGTTCTTACTCTATTTTTCATTACAAAAAAAACAAAGCAAGTTTGTTTCTATTTTGTTTGAGTGACTATTAGGTATTAAGATTGTTAGTAAGTTGTTGATCTGTATGAGAAGTATTGTATTATGTCGGATTCGAGTATTCATGGTGTTATTAGATACTAAAGTAATGGTGCTCAACTTGGTCGTGCTCATAATGATGGTAACACCTCAAGGTCCGTTGACGACAAACTTAACAGACTCACAAACCTTGTTGAGAGTTTAGTCATAACAATGCAAGTTAATAGGCAACAACCCCAAGGTATGCCACCGTAAAATCTACTAGAAAATATTTAAGAGAGGGGTTATTGCCAAGCTGGTCAAGCCTATCACCCAGTTCGACCCCCTCGAGCTGGAGGAGCTACTAGACGAATATTGGAGTTAGAGGAAATTGAGGAAGATGATGAGGAGTTAGAAGTTGAAGAATTTGGGGACAAAGAAGAAAATGCTAATTATTACCAAGTATAGGGACGAGGATGCAAAGCTCCACAAGGACTAGATAATGTCAAGGTTCAAATCCCGCCCTTCAGTGGAAGTGGAGATGCAAATGAGTACTTGGAATGGGAAAAGAAGGTTGAGAAAGTGTTTGACTATTATGGGTACACTGATGCTATTAAACTTCAACTTATTACACTATAGTTTATCAAGTATGCCACAAGGAAGAAGAAAACGCTGACTATTACCGAGTACAGGGACGAGGACACAAAGCTCCTCAAGGACTAGATAACGTCAAGGTTCAAATCCTATCCTTCAGTAGAAGTGGAGATATGGATGAGTACTTGGAATAGGAAGAGAAGGTTGAGAAAGTGTTTAACTATTATGGGTACACTGATGCTATTAAAGTCTGATTTGTCGTACTGTAGGTTATCAAATATGCCACAATGTAGTGGAATAATCTGAATGCAACCGGAACATGGGATTGAAGATGGAGTGTTAGAACTTAAGATGAGATGAAAAGGCTGTTGAGAGGAAGATTTGTGCCTGAAACTTACTTGCAAGATACATTTGCAAAGTTAGAAGAGCTTCACCAAGGAAGCCAATATATTGATGATTATGTAAGAGAGTTCCGGATGCTTATGATCTGAGCCAATGTTGAAGAAACAAAGGCTTGTATAGTGTTAAGGTTCATTTCTAGGCTCAAGTATGAGATTCGCAATATCGTAGAAGTACAAAGGTTTTATTTCTTAGAAGAGGAGATCAAGATCGTGTAGAGGATCGAAAAGTAAAGGAGAAATATTCTGAGCCGACCTAGGCCAACATTCTCGCAAGCCCCAATACTACATCGACCTATTCAAGCCAAGTTGAGGAGGCCATTCCAAGCTTAGGAGAGGAGTGATAAACCTAATAACAACTGGGCAAGCCAGCAAGGTCGAGCCTATCAACCAAGCTAATCCAAGGTTAGGCCGACTCTGAGGACATATAGGAAAGGGTAGACCTCTAAACGGAAGACCAGTAGGATAAAATGCTTTAAATGCTTAGGCTTCAAACATATGGCCACTGAGTGTCCTAACCAATGTGTCATGGTGCTCCGAAAAGATGTAGTGGATAGCACCAACGGATGCGAGCTCGAGAAAGAAGCAGATGTTGGAAAACTCGAAGCCGAAGATGAAGAGGAAACCTATGTCTATGCTGACCAAAGAGAAGTAATGACCCTGTTCCTAAGATTAGTACTGAATTCCTTGCTGAGCTCTAAGGAGGACTAGAAGGAGAATTTGTTTCATACCAAGTGTACCATCAAAGGCCAATTGTGTACGATCATTGTGGATGGATGAAATTGTACTAATGTTATTGCACAATCCTTTATGCAAAGGTTGGATTTGCCGACCTCAAAGTATCCCTGACCTTACAAATTGCATTAGCTTTATGATAAGAGTGCTTTGCACGTGACTAAACAAGTGATCGTACCATTCAATGTTAGGAATGTGTATAGGGATGAAATAATTTGTGATATCATCCCTATGGGACCTTCAAATCTACTACTTAGATAACCTTGGTTACTCGATCGACATGTTACTCATGATGGGTATAAGAATACATATGCCTTTGTTAAGGATGGAAAGAAGATTGTGTTACAATCCTTGACCCTATCCCAAGTAAATGAAACTTATAACCAACTCACCTGAGCTAGTAAGAAGAAGGCCTTAGTGACGAGCTGAAGAGAGCTTCGATCTACTGAGAAGGCTAATGAACCCATGTTCCTATTGGTTAGGAGATTGTTAGAGATGAAGGGATTAGAGAATGTACTTGAAGAGATCTGAAGCTTGCTAAATGAGTTTTTTGACCTATTTCCTAGAGGACTGCCTCTAGTCCAAGGCATAGAGCACTGTATTGATTTACAACCAGGTACTACCTTATCAAACAGACATGCATATAGGATGAACCCTGAGCAAGCTATCAAGCTACAAAAATAGGTGAATGAACTCATAGAGCGAAGCTATGTGAAGGAGAGCATGAGCCCTTGCATGATACTTACACTACCCGTTGCAAAGAAGGATGGTTCGTGGCGTATGTGCAATGATAGCTGAACAATCAATTGGATTACTATCAAGTACAGATATCCAATATCGAGGTCGATGATACGTTGGATGAGCTTCAAGGTGCAAAGATATTTTTAAAGATTGATCTACGAAGTGGTTACCATCAAATTCTTATGAGACCAGGAGATGAGTGGAAGGCAGCCTTCAAAACTAGGCACGGACTCTACAAATGGTTGGTTATGCTGTTCGGACTTACTAAGGTGCCAAGCACATTCATGAGGTTAATAAACCATGCGATGCACCCTCTGATCGAAAGATGTGTGGTTATGTATTTTGATGACATATTGGTATATAGTACAAACCTAAATAGCCATGCTCAATATCTCTGTGACGTATTTGATGTTTTGCGAACTAAGAAGTTGTATGGGAATATAAAGAAGTGTACATTCTACCAAGATGAGGTGGTTTTCCTAGGCTTTGTAGTGTTAGGGAAAGGACTCTGAGCAGATGAGGAAAAGATCCGAGCTATTCTGGAATGGCCGATACTGAAGAATGTCACTGAGGTTCAAAGTTTTCATGGCCTAGCTTCTTTTTATAGGCGATTTATTAAGGACTTCATTACAATAGCTACCCTATTGACTGAGTTAACAAAGAAGAGTGAAGGATTTAGGTAGAACGATTGAGCTGAATAAAGCTTTAGAGAGATCAAGGAAAAACTCACCTCGACACCTGTCCTATTGCTGCCAGATTTTGATAAGCCCTTCGAGTTAGAATGTGATGCATTAGGAGTTAAAATTGGTGTTGTCTTGATACAGATCGACAACCCGTTACCTACCACAATGAGAAACTTAGTAGTCCCACCCAAAATATACTGTGTATGAAAAGGAGTTGTAATACCTTTTCTAGGCCCTTAAGATTTAGCAACACTATTTATTACTAAAAGAGTTTGTTATTTATACAGACAATGAGTCTCTAAGGCATCTCAGAAGTCAGAACAAGTTTCCGAAGAGGTAAGCCAAGTGGTTAGAGTTTATGGAAGGGTTCTCATATTTGGCACAAGAAGAGAAGCATAAATTTGATCGTCGATGCTCTATCATGACAACAAATTCTACTAACCAATTTGCAGACAAAATTATTGGGATTCTTACTCATCACTGAGCAGTATGCTAATGACCCTCACTTTGGTTCCATTGTTGAATAGTGTTGAGAAGGAATAGTTGTTAGAGGATATTATCTTAAGGATGGCTATCTATTCAATGACTACAAGGTATGTATTACAAACTGCTCCACGCATGAGTTATTGGTCAAGGAAGCTCATAGTGGTGGACCTTCAAGCCACTTTGGGGAGGTCAAGATAGTCAATTTGTTGAGGGAAAACTTTTACTAGCTAGGTTTGTCTAAGGATATCCATAAGGTAGTTGGTAGTTGTGAAGTGTGTAAGCATACTAAGGAGAAGAGAGAACCTTATGGAGAGTATATGCCTCTATCGAGGCTAACCTTACCTTAGGTCGACCTTAGCATAAACTTTGTCTTAGGGTGGCCCCGAACATCCAGAGGAAAAGATTCTATCTTTGTTGTAGTGGACCATTTCAATAAGATGGTGCACTTCATTCCGTACCATTGGATTAATGATGCCTTATACATTGCTAATTTATTTTTAGGTTGTCCGATTACATAGAGTACCGAAGACTATCATCTAAAATAGGGATACACAAATTTTAAGCTATTTTTGGAAGACTCTTTAAAGAAAGCTTACAACTAAACTTGTATTTAGCTCTAGTAGCTACCCTTGAACTAATGGCCAAACTGAAGTGGTGAACAAGACATTAGGCAATCTACTCAGAGTTGTTGTAGGAAAGAACTTAAGGGATTGAGATCTATGCCTACCAGTTGTGGAATTTGCATACAACTAGACTATCTACAGCACCACTAGGAGGACCCCATTCGAGGTCATCTATGGCCTTAATTCGAAAATTCCCTTGGACATGATTGGCACCCCAATAGCTATTGAAGAGAGTCAATTTGGAGTTGACTAAGCCCATGAATTGCAAGTGCTACACGATTTTATAATTGTGAAGATCACCAAATTCATTCAGAGACAACAAGAGATTGGTAACCAATGCTGCCAAACTGTTTCTTTCCAACCAAGAGACTTAGTATGGATTCACCTCAACTGAAAGCGATTCCTGCACTTAAGACAAAGAAAACTATCCCTTCGAGCTAATGGTCCATTTAAGGTCCTGAAGAAGAATAACAGCAATGCCTACTAAATCGAGTTGCTTAATGACTATGGTGTCTCCTCTACCTTCAATGTGTCTGACATGATTCCTCACCAACTAATGAAAGAAGATCCTACAAGCATCGCAGAAGAAAGAGCAAAGACTGCTCTAGATTTGAGGACAAATCTCTCCGACCCCCAAGTAAATGATAGGAACAACCCCTTAGATCGATCACATATAGCCGAGCTAGAGGACTCTAGAGACTTGCTTAGAGAATACTAGCTCGAAACCAAAGTCAAGATGAGGATTCCTATGCCGAACTAATTTCCTACCAACCTAAGCCTTAGATCCTTACTTGTATCAATTCCAGCCTAATTAGCAGCAATACTTTATCCCAATAGACAACCAAAGAATAGCCGAGGCGAGTTGCTGATCCAACTGTAGGTATCCAACCTCGAATCAAGCTGACTTCTTTTTAGAACTAATTGGTCCCTGACCTAGTCCAAATCAGGTTGGCCTTTGAGTACCAGCACTTTCTATTTTGCTTACTTTGTATCATATTCCTAATATCTAGCCACCAAGCAATACATGTCTTTTTATACAGTATTCTAGAATGATTCCTTCCTTTTTCCATACTGAATATTCTTTCTCTTTTACCCATTTTTAGTATGTTTCATGTAATGTAATTAAATTATAGAATACCCCTTTTTATCTTTTCATACATGTAAAATAACTTTAGTAGACGAGTATATAAGCCCCCGTTTGTTTGTACACAATAAAATCATCAATATTATATTATTCGAGTATCCTTTGAGCAACTTTAGTGTTCTCGTTACTCTTCAACTCTTATCTATTCCCTTTAATAAGGAATAGTAGTGAATGACCCTTCAGTTTGGACCAGTGTGTCATATCCAGCAAATTGTAGGACGAGTAGGATCAAGTGGTGCATCATATCTATTCGGTAGTTGCCCAGGTTTTGCTAGCTTTTCTTCTGTTTCTTTTCAATTCATTTTGTTGTGATGCTTCTCTATGTGTCCGACTTTGAAGACACATCATACGGGACTTATTCTATAAGGAACCCACAATGTTAAGGTTAATTATGCCTTAAGATTCGAATTTCCAACCAACAATAATGAAGTGGAATATAAAGCCTTGATAGTCAAACTTAAACTAACAAAAGAAATTGGTGCCGAGAGACTCAAAGTTTTCTTTTATTCACAACTGGTGGTGAATTAAGTCATAGGATATTATGTGGTGAGGGGAGAAGAAATGAGCAAGTATTTGTTGATAGTACGAACGCTCACGGAAGAATTTCAGTCTTTTTCAATCTATAAAATATCGACGAGTAAGAATATTGCTACTAATAAGTTGTCCAAGTTGGCCAATATGGCATTTCTTGACCTAAATGACAAACTCTTTATTGAGTTTCTCCCAAACAAAAGTTTATCCAGTATCTCATAGAGTTGCTAATTAGCTCATTATTTGAGAGAGAAGTCCTAAATGGATCCCCTTATTGATTACTTAAGGGATGGTGTCCTCCTTAATGATAGGAAAGAGGCTCGAAGATTGGTTTATCAAGCACCAAATTACATACTAATAGATGATTGGCTATACAAACACAGTATATCCCAACCTTATTTTCGATTCCTTCCTCTGAAAGATGCCCAACGGGTATTGTATGAACTACATGGCAATGTCTTCATCAACCATGTGAAAGTACAAACATTTTATATCCATGCATTGCGACTCAGCTATTATTGTCCAACCGTGAAAGAAGATGTGAGAACAACTATTCGGAATTGTCCACAATGCCAAAAGCATGAGGCGTTGAGTCATGGGCCTTCTACTAAATTATGCTACTTAACCAGTCCCTAGCCCTTTACCCAATGGGGATTAGACATACTTAGACCATTTCTGAAGTCTACAGCACAGCGAAAATTTGTTATTGTTGCTATGGATTATTCACAAAATGGGTAGAGGCCAAAGCATTAACAAGGATCATCGAATAGAAAGTTGAGGCATTTGTTTTCAACTCCATAATATTAAGGTTTGGACTCCCGTTTATAATAATCACAGACAATGGACCATAATTTGACAACAACAGATTCCAAGTATTTTGTGAGAAATACGACTTTCACCTGAGTTACACATCCGTAGCTCACCCTCACACTAACGGACAAGCTAAAGTTGTTAACAAGATCATCTTGCACGACCTAAGGAGAAGGTTTAATCAAGCCAAAGGAAAATGGGCTAATGAATTATTCGATGTGTTATGGGGATACTAGACTACCTACAAAACCACAATAAAGGAAAAACCCATCAAGTTGGCATATGGTACGGAAGTAGTTTTGCCGATCAAGTTGGGCCTGCTAAATCTACGCACATAAATTTTGACATGATTATCAATCATGTTGGTTTGATAGAAAATTTAGATACAACTGAAGGAATCAAAGATGTCGCAAGAGTAAAGGTTACTGCATATTAGCATAAAGTGTCCAAATATTATAATTAGAAGGTAAAGTATAAGGTTTTTCAGCTTGAAGATTTGGTTTGCCAAAAACTGAAGGTGACTAGCATGCAAGAAAAACAAGGGAAGCTTGACATAAATTGAGAGGATCTTGTTAGGGTCTAGGAAGTCGTTGAGAAGGAGGCCTATCAACTAGAAAGGTTGGATGGTACAATTATACCTTGTGCATGGAATGTCGAGAACTTGAAACTTTATTTTAATTAATTCCCTCAATGTTGTTTTAATTATATATATATATATATATAATTATACATGTTAGGCCATGATTTTAAGAGAGAAATAAAGTTAATTTTCAAATTTTTAAAAATTATAAAATATATAATAAGTAAAAATACTTTTGGATATCATGGAAAATTGGAAAAAAATGAAAAATGACACTTGGAACACTAAGGGGCTGTCACGTCAGCACCTTATACTTATAATTAAATTCATAAATAATAATAATAACAATAAAATAATTAACTAATTAGGAAATTAAAAAAGTAGTAAAAAGTGGATTAAATAAGTATTTAACCTTAAAATAGTAAAATAAGAAATTAATTATAAAATAGGCTTAAAAATAAGAAAATTTCAAAATATAAAATTTGGAAATTTATTAAATCATAAATCCATAAGGAAAAGCTTAAAATAATAATTTAAAAATATTTAAGCCAAAATAATAAAATTTGTAACATTTTTAGACAATAATAAAAATGTAGGTTACAAAATCTAAAATGGACCCAACTACGTAAAAGTACATTTACAAATAATAAAAATTGACTATAAGTTCATAAAAATTAAAGTCAAAACGAAAATGTTACGTGCAATTGATGAAAAAGTTACATGCGAATGACAAAAAAGCTAAAACTGGGGATTTTATATGAATAAATAACTAATTTAGGTAGTTATTACTAAGTATGCGAATAGTTTAGTATTTCACTCAAATACTTATTATCTTTCATATTCTCTAAATATTAGATGATTCCAATACAGATACCAATCTTTTGGTTGACTATTACGATCCTTTATTGCTATTATGCCTAAGTGAGTAGTCCTAATGACTCTATACTTGTTCTATACTTGTAATTAATAAACCTAAATTAAATATTAATAACTTGATGTGTAGGGATTCAAGTTATGCATGTGCTTAAATATTAGTTGTATGTTATATAAAATGTTGTGAAACATAATAGCTAAATAATTGGCTACTTGATTTATTGTCATATAATTGGATGATTTATTGATATTGGTTAATCACCTAATAAATTGAATTAATCATACACGACTTATCTTAAATTAAACAGATCATGCATAAACACAAACATTGCATATAATGTTTCGACCGTCATGTCACACAGATTTCAATGAAGAGCCTTGTAAGGATGGGATTCTTACATGATTTAATTAGGACAATGCAGAAGTATTAGTACAACAAAACCTTACCTTTAGCTAGTAGGGTTTACCTAGTGCTGGAGATGCTAACCGTAGGTAGTTAAGGGTCGAGTCTAAAAATCACTACTTAGGGCATGAGTGTGGATTATGGGAGCCACCTCATCGCTAGACTTAGGAATTTGTGTAATACTAGAATTTGGAAATAGAAATATATTTTGTGAAATATGAAATTTCTATATATGGTTAAAAACCCATGTATTAAAATCCGATTGTGATTAGTGCCAATATATCTCCAATCTTTACTTTGGAGGGCGTTAAATTCGATGTTGTATACAGCACTAGTAAATTTCATATATTGTTTGGTATACCGGTTGTTTATGCATTCATATATTGTTAATTAATTGTTTGATAACTTACTTGCCAGTATAATATGAGAGATATCTCATTAAACTCTTATAACTTACTCCTTAATGGTTTTTTTTTTTTTTTGTAGGTTATTAGTTAATTGAGCTTAGATTAAAAGTCGAGTGATAAGTACTAGCATTGAGATGCATAGAAGTTATAATTTGAAGATTGATTATATAGTTGATTTGAATTATTGTATATAATTATTAATACTATTTTTAGATTTTATAATTTTCGTAAATTTAAGTTTTAGATCTTTATTACATAATCTTATCATTTAGTAAAGAATACCGATTCTCTTGATTCTAAGGAACTATAGAATATTAAATATCTATAGTTATTTGTATATTACGATAAGTTAATAAATTAAAAATTGGAGAGTCTAATTATTAATTAATTAAAATCTTACAATCTTTAATTTGCAAGATGATTTACATATTAAAAGTATACACGTGATATGAAAATTTTAAATAATCTCACTACGCCTTTATAAAACAATGATAATAACTTTTAGAAACTGATCTTGATCAACAACCCTTCATACTCTCTCAAATTCAATTATTCTTCTCGCTAACTTGAGTGTTGAATTATCCTCATTGGCCATGCCAAAGAGAGCTTTTTATAAGTCTACCACCATTTACGGCCATCAATCTATCAGGTGTTCATCCATGAGTTGCACCAGTGATACTTACTATCACTACCTAAGATTATTGAATACCGAAACTCCATTGACTTCTGTCCATATATTTCTAGCTACTTATTTTATTTTCACACCCTCTCTTTCTCTTTTAATATGCTCTAAGATGTTAATAGTAAAGATTAGACTGCCATATAAATATTTATGGGCAGCTCTTTCACCACTATTGTCAAGGCCATTTGCAATTATTTATTTATTTATTTTTTTTTTTGAAGTAAATTTATTATCTTAACATAATCTAGAAAGTTTACAAATATTTCTCCACATTAAGATGGCTATACTCGTTCCAATTGTGTGATAAAATTTGATGAAGTGTACCTCATAGATCACAGGTGTCCAGCTTATAATATTATCCTTATCAAGTTCATGATGAACTGTCAAAAGCCTGATGTACTTGTATTTGAGACCACAGTAGGTTTAGTCCACATAAGCTATGCATTTGTTTTTTTCTTTTTCTTTTTTTCTTTTATTACCTTACAGTTATTTATTACATCAGTACTATGATATATTGCTAGCTTTATTGGTAAGTGTTGTTTTTTTTTTTTTCCTTTCTTTCTTTTAATTCAGCACGTGTTATTCTAATATGTAAGCACACGTTCAAATAATACTAAATCATACATAAACTAGCCACCAAGTGTTCATAATTGGTCCTTATATCTTAATTATATAATTTGAATTGCTTCCAAAATAAGAATTTTACGGTTGTCGATGTCTCCGATCAGTCCATTATAAATGAATAGGCATATTTTGTGTCCTAATATCATAAAGATGAATAACGCTAAGTATTTCTAGATTTTGATTTACTTTGACGGCTGATATATATATATATTGTTACATTGACAAGTAATATTATTATAATTAGCATTTTGATCATATCAACATTTTATCACTCTATTTTCAGGATTTAAACTTACAGATTACTTTTGACAAACTTTCATTCAAATTTTGAACTTAATGTAAGAACTTTCTTCAAATGTTGTAAATTTAAGTGTTAATGTTTTAATGATATATATATATATATATATATATATATATATATAGATACATACACCTCCCACAAAAGTAAAGAGTAAAATACCCAAGAAATATTAAGTCTGCAAATGCCAAGCAACCAATTACATATCATAAAAATATTCAACAACTTGTAAAGTAAGTAAACGAAAATTTATAAAATTTGGAAATATCATTAAATTATTAAAATATATTGATAACTTTTTCAACAATTCACCAAAAATTGTATAGCTGATGAAAAATATTCAAAATTTAGTTTGATACATATCTTAGGGTTAGGGAGACATGGCATTTTTTCTATAAATTTACACATACTAGAAAATTATTAAAATATTAGGTCACTTGTCTAAAAATTCACCAAAATCCATACACTTGTCGAAATTTTGTGATATTTTAATGGGAGACATTTAAAATTATGTGGAACATGTTTTTTATTTTCCATAATTTTTAGACACATGTACAATTCAATATTGATTCCCGAACATTATAAATACCTCTCTCTTAACTTCAAAAATCCACACTACTCAAACCATGCCTCTAACATTTGGGGGAAAATTTATGGAGTTTCTTCATATTCCACCTAAGAGTTTAGATAAGGTTGGCATGGTGGTGGCACCCTTGGTGGTGGTTTTGGATATTTGTGTGGTTTTAGCTTCAATAATTTTAGAGCTTTCAATTTCAATCTATGTTGTTTCAAAGAGTCATTTTACTTGTAAGTACTCTATAGCCCTATATTCTCATAGTAATTTTCATAGAATTGTTTTTCCTTGTTTGGTATTTTTTATAATTTTTCTAAGATTATGCCCATTTTGTTAAAAAAAAAAGTTTATTTTAAACAAAAATCACAAAACTCTATCTATTAACTTCTTAAAATCGCTAAACTTTTTCTCATGCTTTCTTATATCTAATATGACATTTTGATTCTATCCTTGATAATTATTAAATTATTTTCTAATTTTCTTGGTATTTTGGCCTAATTTTCACTTACAATATTGAATATACAGTGTATTAATACTACTGAATAATAGCCATTATTAATTATCATATATTTTAAGTTTTCTTAAAACCTTATTTTACCATTTACAAGAGCTATACAATAACAATAATATCTTATTTGAGTCCTTTTACACTAATAATCCTAAAACTACAATCTGAAATCATAGTTTATATATATAAACTATATATAGTAATTATACTCTTTTATAAGAGTTAATATTTCTTTTAGTGAATATTTATTATTACTTTTTTTATAAGTACATATTGAAATAATATGGTCTATAAAATAATGACAAGTAAAAGATTACTAATTTATTAACACCATGGCATAATATAACTAAACTCTAAAATAAAACTAATAATGAAAATTTTCTAGGATTTCAACAAAACTTTCATAAGGGTATTAGGTGACTACAAATTAGGTAAATGGCCTACCTTACAACAGTTTTTACTGTATTAGCAAGAGGTAGTAAGTCATTATATTACTAATGCTTGAAATTAGTTATTTATGGGCATACAACGAATGTGGATGTAAGAATTATGATTGATGATTTGTGCTACTTGACTTGACTATGTAATGTTTTGATGTGGTATTGATTTATTGTACATCCTTGGATTAATAAAAAGTTATCCCACAAAGTGAAAGGTTGTGGTGTAGAAAAATTCCTTGGAACCCAAACTAGAGTAAGATTATTTTCTCTAGTCTCATGACGTATCAGTCAATGTCGTATAGATGGCACTTTGACTATTGCATTCATGACACTCTAAAGGACATACTTGCCTTGCTGATTTACATATAGGGCTTATCCCTTGCCGTTTACTTAACACATGATTTTTCTCATAGCCCTATAATTATTCTTTTGTAGATTAACTCTACCAAAGCTTAGGATGGGAACACTAAGTAAGGTTCAATCAACAAAAGCTAACAAACTACTAATGAAGAACCTAAGTGACACTGATGGTAGGTATTAGGGTAGACTTAAGTAATAATAGTATAAGACTTACTACTTAAAAGTTAAAACATATTATATCAAATAAAAGACTTAGATCTTAAGGTCAAAATTATCTTCCATTTTGAATTACTAATCTTCTTTTGGAACTCCTTTGATTTTGCTATGTGGTAATCAACTTGCTTTATTTTCCATATGAAAGATGAGATGGATCTCAACATTTGAAGTTCACATCAAGCTTTGAGTCTAATGATACTAAAAGAAGAACTTCCAATTCAGTTTAATCGTTTAGAAAATCTAATAGCATCTACTATCCTCATTATCAAGTTCTTTCTACGAAGACCTTTATTGATCTTATTTCGTCAACCAACTGAGTGTACTAAAAACCTTGACTATTTCAACCTATTTCTTCAACTTACTGAAATTCCCTTAACAAACATATTTCGTAAAACCAATTAACTTAGTCTTCTCACATGAACTTTCATCTAATTAACCTAAATCGAAAATTTTCATCTTATCCTTTATCATATCCTAACCATATAAAAACAACCATGCAAGTCTGTTAGCCCCTATAAATTCAAATACCATTAGTTCTTCTTTTAAAAAAAATGTAAGAGCTTCAAATTCAATACCTTTAATTCTAAACTTATGTATATAAGCACTCTGAGTTTCCTAAGCAGTAGTCTCCATGCTTTCGAGTAAAGAGATTTTAGAAAATTCCCCATTATGTTCCCTTCTTCCTGAACTATCTTGGAATTATTAATTAAAATCTTGACCATTTATGTCTTCTCATTTCCATCTATTCAATTGTTACTTCATTAATTTGATACTATCCAATTCATCCAAACTGAACCGTAATCCTACATCTTACACTTCTATAAGCCTTATTCAATATAAGATTACCTATCTACTCTTTCAAATTTAAACAATTGAGTTTTCCTGAAATAAAGTCCAATCCAACAATCTTAAACTAAAAGCAATAATTATTATTATTTAGTCTTCTTTGATATCCCTTTTTTTTTTTCATAAATCCAACCCTTTCTCTTTAAGTCTTTACTTAAATAATTTTCAATAACCTTACATTATTGCTAATACAACGTTGTATCATCAAATTTGAAATAATCTTTTGCTTCCATGATTACCATATCATCTCTTTTAAAAGAAATCCATGCAATTCCAACATTTCCTATTAGTCACCACCTTTGGATTCGTTACTTTTAAATTCACAAGAAGAGTTGCAAATAGAATATTTTTAGTATTCATTTCATTAGTCATGAAAGTATTTAACTCTCCATATTGCTTATACATCTCCAATTCTCACAATTCTTTACATAAAATTGATCTTTAAGCATTCAATCTCTCTTTCACTCACTTAATTATTATCCTTTCGTCTCAAACCAAGCATACCCTAAATCAAATGTTAATTCTAACTCTTATACTATCATTCTATAAAACTACACTTGACCAAGGTATAAATTATCTTTTCAAACTTAACAACCATTATCTTAAAACCAACTCTTTGACCAATTCAAAGTTTACCCATCATTTGTTTCATTTAATTTAAGTGCCCCTTTCTTTTGCACCCATACACTTCGTAAAAGAACCAATTATGTCCGATCTTTAAACAAAAATATTAGTTGATAGTTGTTCATCATCTTTTGTAACATTCATTTTGAATCTAAATTCCTAAGTTGCAATTAGATACATCTCTAAACTGAACTTCCCATGAACCATTGGATCTTTTAATCTCTACATATAAATTCTTTATCAAGTAAAGCCCCATGTCATCTTGCACTCTTATGTTGACAAATAACAAATCTTCTTCAAACTTCCAAAAGGAAAAATATTTTAACTGTTTATCATCTTCCCTTATCTTCATTTTTCTAAATCTCTAAATTACTTGTCTCCATGGAAAATCCAATCTGCTAAATCATCTTATAGAGCACAAGACAATCTAGTTTTAGCTCCAATATGAATACCTTATTGATTTCTTTTTGAATCCTTGTAACCTTTTCCCTAAATTATTATAAATAGATTTATACTCTTGAAAAAGACACATGATTTGAAACTGTTCTTGACTAACCATATTAGATCTTCTCATATACTTATTGTAAGTGCTGTAACTAAAAGTTCGGATTAATATGTAAGATTTAGGGTGATCAGATAAAGTGTTCAATTGAACTTAAATTATATGATGAAGTTAGAAGTATTAGTAAAAGTGACCATATAAGTTTGAATTTAGAAAAATAAGTAATAAAATAATATAATATTATAATATCAAACTATAAGTATATTACTTATTATTTATTATAAATGCGTAAAATAAGTTCCCATAACTAAGGAAATTACTTGTACTCCATATATATTTACGTATAGGTAAACATACACAAAATTACCTAAAATGCTTGAAAAAGGCTAGAAAAATGCTAAATAATTAAAGAAAATTATAAAAAAAAAAAATCAAGGAAAAATTAAAAAAAAAATATATAGGAAAAGTAAGGATTTGTCTAGAATCAGTGGCATATTAGGGTAGAAAGAAATAAATTAAACTAATTAGAATGAACCAATTAGAATAAACCAACTATAAAACAAAATGGGAAGAAGATAAGGCTAAATGTTAACTGAAAATTAATGAAAAAATCTCCATGCAGCTCTATAAATACCCAAACCTTAATAGAAGCTCATTTAGTTTGTTTGGAGTGTAAAAAAATTTGAGAAAACCAATAAAGAGAGAATTAAAGTTTTTTTTTTTTAAATTAGAAAAAATCTGTATAATTAGGGTTCATAAACCAAACCCATAACCTACGGTTACTTGGAAGTGAACCGCTGCCACCAAAACACCCTACCACCACCTAGGTTAACCAACAACCCTAAGACCACCACTGGTGGCTAGAAGTCCAACAGCTAGATAAATCCAATTTCAACCCTATTTTGTTTAATTTATTAAAATTATCAATTTTATCTAGAAAATTATGAAATATAGTATTATGATGTTTTTATATATGTAGATTTAGGAAAAAAATATTGGTTTGATTCAATTATATCAAGAAGTATGTAATGCTTAAAAAACTGTGTAAACTCGAATATATTTTGATTTAGAAATAAATAGCCTTAAAAATATAATTTTAAGCTCAAAATTTTTATATAGACTACTTAGAAGATATAGAACAATATGATGAAACCCTTTTTTTAGAAATGAATTTTCAAAAATTTTAAGCAATTTTTAAGCCTTTAAAAATATATATAATTAGTGATTTGGGGTTAATTAATGTTTAATTGAATTATTATTGATTTAGTGTATAATTAAGTGTTTTAAGATGTTCAAATATGATATGGTATGATAATTGTAGCATTTAAAGTATTAGATGCAATTATTATGAGTATTATGTAGTAAATATATGTAATTTTAGTAATAAATGGAATTGGAATTATAATAAATATAAAATATTAGGTTAAAATGGATAATATAATAATAATATTAATATATAATAAATCTGTAGGAAACATAAATTTAGGTGATTATACGAAAATATAAAATTTTCTTACATTAGAAGTAAATTTAGTATATGAATAAGGATTAGAGTATACCGTGTAGATTAGAATATTAATTAAGGATCAAAAGTGATATTTAGAATACTCGAGCATAATATAATTAATTCTATATTATGGTTTAGAACACATTCTTAAGATTTACGTATAATACCTATAGTTGCAGTTGATTTAGAGCTTAAATCGGAACCAAATTCGGAAACGGAATCCAAAACATCGACAATATATAATATATATATGGAAAATTAAGTTAAATCATAACCTGAAGTTTGTAGATAACATAAGGATATAAATACTAAATGAGTATTTATATTATAGGACACGTGGAGACAAGTAACTTGCAACCATTCGAGTGAGCTAATTGAAGACTTTAAGTAGTTGGGTTCAATACTTTATCATATTTTAGAGTACTATTTTAAGCACTCAAAGGCCTATATAGTAATATGCATGTGCTTGTATGTATTTAACTTTGTACTAAAATCTGTGTTATGTTTGATGATTGATATGAATTAAATGGTGTGAAATTGTTTGATCATCATAAATCGTACTTAATCATAACTAACTTAAATACCCTAAATAGACATACATTGCAACCCTTTAGGAGACTATTAGGATTCTCCAACCAAACACCAACACTTTCGAAAAATATAGCACTAGATAGCACAATGGTATTTTCTTTATCCTTAGTTGAATTAAGTGATAGGAGAGGAAGTTGTGGTAAAGATGAGGATAATGGTTCAAAGGATAGACACGAGGGGAACGGTGTCTCCATTATATAAACTTAGGTTTGGTTGTGAGTTGTTACAAAAACATAAAAACTCCTCAACTCAGATTAGAGCGGGTGAAATTATCTTGATTTCACAACGAAACAAACTATATTGTGTGATGGCATTTTCTTGTTGCATTGCATATAATTAATTGTTTGATAACCTTGGTTATATTTATTGTGCATTCATAAGTCTCCAACCTAACTTACTATAGTATAATTGTCCTGAGGTTAGTTTCTTTTTAAAGCTATGGAGAGTAGGGATCAATTGGTTGTATGATTGAGTCTTTAAAATGTTTTGTTAGTACTTTTAGGTTTATAAACTAGCATTGTTATATGTTCGTTAATAGACTATCGTAGTATGTTTAAATTCTTAGGATTATAAGACAATATGGATATGATAATGTATATATGACTTAAAGTTTCAGCTTTTTATGTAAATTTTTGCTTAAATTTCATTTGAGCTATTTACTTCAAAATTAGGAGTCGTTGACACCTTATATAAATTATATCTATGATAAGAACTATAAAGTTAGTTATTGTTATAAGTTGGTTTATACGACAAAACTGCTGTAACTCTGTAACTTTGGGGCATAACACTTACTGGTTTTGAATCATTCACAGATAATTGGTCATGTAACCCCAATAAGCTTTCCCAAAGTTCATCACCATGTTTTATGCCACAATCCCCTTAAAAATCTAAATAAAGACCTCCTTAACTCCTAAAGACTTTTATGAATATATCCATTACTTTTGATAACTTTCTTATCTCCAAAACCATAACCATTTTTCTTATCAACTAAAGAAGTACAACCTCATCTATAAAGACTTCTATCAACTATAACAATTATCCATATCCCTTGCTTAACAAACAAGCATAAGCATAATTATCCTAACTTTGCCCATTAAACTTAATTATTGATCCAATACCAATAAGTCAAAACATGGATGATCAAGCTAAGTTCTAGTTAGAATCAAAGTATGCAACATAAGCTCAAGAATGTCAACTGCCTAAAGTTTTGAAGACGAAACTTTTTGAAGGGTAGAATGTAAGACCCACTAACTTGCTTAAGCAAACATAAGAATATAAACCCCAAACCCTAAGTTCTTAAGGACCTAAGACGAATTCAATTACTAGCTATAGAAGGTAGAAATTATTAATTAGTAAAATGAATTAGTTATTGTAAGATAAAGGTCATGACTTTAACTATAAAGTATCTACAAATAATTAAAGATGATAAAAAGTGAGAAAAATACCACTTTACCCCTATAATTAAAAGTACGAAGTAAAAAGTAAGAATAAAATAGAAAATAGCAAACTTGTAAGGTAAATAATAATAAACAAGAGTAAAAAGCATGATAATAACTCATACCCATTACATATAAAACATCATAACGACATGTTTCCAAACAAAAATAAAGAATATATTTGGAAAAGTAAATTAAATAATAAAATAATTGGATAGAATACTAAAATATGATAAAAGTACCTTATAAAACATCATAAAATACTCAAAAAATATCAAAACAGCTCTACAAATGTCAAGTAACTAATAACATGTCATAAAAATATCTAACAACTTGTAAAGAAAGTAAATAAATATTTATAAAATTCGAAAATATTGTAAAATTATTAAAATACATTGATAACTTCTTCAAGAATTCACTAGAAATTGTACAAGTTGTGAAAAATGTTCAAAATTTAGCTAGACACATGTCATAAGATGAAGGGCACGGAGCAATTTTTCCTTGAATTTTCTATATGCTAGAAAATTATTAAAATATTAGGTAGCTTCTCTAAAAATTTACCAAAATTTGTGAAATTTTAATAGGAGATGTGTAACATTATGTGGAATATGTGTCTAATTTTCCATAATTTTTAGATATGTGTACAATATAATATTAATTCTTAAATATTATAAATACCTCTCGCCTAACTCAAAAAATCCATACCACTCAAACTAAGCCTACAAAATTTGGGGTAAAATTTATAAGCTTCTCCGTATTCCTCTTAAGAGGTTAGACAAGGTTAGAGTGATAGTGGCTATCCTTTATTGGTGGTTTTGGCCATTTTTAATGGTTTTAGCTTTAATAATTTTGAAACTTTCAATTTCAATTTCTGTTCTTTTAAGGAGTCCTTTTACTTGTAAATACTCAATTACCCTATATTCTTATAATAATTTTCCTAGAACTAATTTTTCTTGTTTGGTATTTTTTTTATAGGTTTTCTAAAATTCCAACCATTTTGTTAAAAAAAAAAGTCTATTTTAAATAAAAATCACAAAACCTTATTTATTAACTTTCTAAAATCCCCAAACTTTTTCTCATGCTTTCTTATATCTAATATGACATTTTGATTCTATTCTTGATAATTATTAATTTATTTTCTAATTTTCTTGGTGTTTTGGCCTAATTTTCATTCACAATATTGACTATACAATAAAATATATAATATATTAATACTCCTAAATAATATCCATTATCAATTATCATATATTTTAAGTGCTCCTAAAGCCTTATTTTACCATTTACAAGAGCTCTACAGTAATAATAATATCTTATATGAATCTTTTTATACTAATAATTCTAAAACTATGTTCTGAAATCATAGTTTACATATATAAACTATATATAGTAATTACACTCTTTTATAAAAGTTAAAATTTCTTTTGGTGAATATTTATTATTACTTTTTTATAAGTACATAATAAAATAATAAGGTCTATAAAACAATCATAAGTAAAAGTTTACTAATTTATTAACACTACAGCATAATATAACTAAACTCCAAAATACAACTAATAATGAACATTTTTTAGGATTTCAATACAGCTTTCAAGAGAGTATTAAGCAACTACAAACTAGGTAAATGGCTCATCTCACAATGGTTTTTACTGTATTAGTAAGGGATAGTAAGCTATTATATTACTTATAATTAGTTATTTTTGAGCATGCGTAGAATGTGAATGTAAGAATTATTATTGATGATTTGTACTACTTGGCTTAAGAATATAATATTTTGATATAGTATTGATTCATTGTTTGATTGCTTAACTAACTAGACTAATGTAATATCCAACCCTAAAATCGATACATCCATTGCATTTATACATTTTATACGTTTCCTATCGACACCACCCATACGATGAGGAAATAGTGAGGCTTCCTTCTTTTCAATCCTATGAAAGCAAATGGCAAGAGAGGAAGTCGCCGTTTAGGTTTGAAACGTATCAAGGGATAGTCTAAGATGGGTACAAAGGAGATAAGTGGAAGTCCATTGCACATCGTCGAATAAATGGGAAATCGATTCCACTAAGTGAAGGTTATGGTATAAAAAAACTTCTCAAAACCTAGATTATAGTAGAATTATTTTCTTTAGTCTCATGATATATCAGTTAAGGTCTTGCGGATGGCACTTTAACTGTTGTATTCATAATACTCTAAAAGAACTTTCTTACCTTACTTGTTTATGTATAACACTTATCCCTTACTACTTACTGAGTATGTGGTTTCGTTTATATTCTTATAATTATTCTTTTGCAGGTTAACTCTACTAAAGCTTGGGAAGGGAATATTGAGTGAGGTCCAATTAATAGAAGTTGACAAACCACTTTGCTAGACACTTGAAATAAGAACTTTATTAAAAAAGGCATTGTTTTTCAAAGTTCTTGGTAAGCATGTTTCACTTCTATTAAATGCAGCTACCTCGGATGTCAAGCTTTGTGTATATCATTGGTGTAATAGTAGCTATGAGCCCTATGCTATCATCTATCATTGGTATGTATAGTGAAATTGTTACAATATTGGTATTTAGGAAGTGACAATTACTAAATCCCTTTTTCTACGTTTCCAACTGAAGAAATTCTATGGGCCTCTACCCCTTCACATGATCGAACCACCTGTAGATATTGGATACGAATTAGTGCCAGAAAAAATTTTGGAAAGAAAGATGGTAAAGTGAGGGAACTCATCTGAAGTGATGGTCCTTGTGAAGTGGTGCCATAAACCCACCACCAACGCAACTTGGGAATTTCTTACAGATATGAGACTTAGATACCTATATTCACCATTGTAGACAACGATCCTTAAAGAGGGGGAGAATGAAACGCGAAATCTAGATTAGGGTTTCATTTGGATGAGCAACATGACAAGAAGTTTCTAAGTCACGACAAAGACAAATTGGAAGTGGGAACTAAGCACATAGCCTTACTCCAGAAATGAAAAACATGGTTCTACTAAATTATCAAGGGAGTGGGCTACGTGCTACTAATGGGTGCCCAAGTTAGGCCGAGCCTTAAAGTTAGTTGTCCAAATTAAATAAGACCACTATGCTAGATGCCAAGTGCAATTAGCTATAATATAGATTATCGATGTAATTATCTTAAAATTGTAACTAACTTAATCGGTGGCACATGGACACATAAAGGAATATTCCATTACGCATGGGAGGGTTTATCTACTATAAATATACACAAATCCATGTACAGAAAAATCGGATGAAAAATACAAAAATATTTCTTCCCAACCCTTGCATTCGAGAGCAATCCTGCATTCGGGAATTATTGTGTTTGATTGCTATTGCCCATTCAGTCTCAACATGGCATTTACAAGGCATGTAATTTACATATCTAACAATTGATTTACAATGAACGGGTATTTTAGTAGCAATCAAAAGCAGTTACAACCAAATGTGCTTTAATTGGTTGGTGGGAGGGCAAGGGCTTTATATGATTGGCAACTTTGATTAGAAAATATCGACGCTGATAATCATTTCTCGGCATATTGTTGCTCTAATTCACCACTACCGTTAGCATGTAGTCAATCACTCTCGTTTAAACCTACTACTACCCAAATTTTCTGAAATCATTGTCCTAAATTTTTGTCATATATTCTCTGCATTTTAAACTTGACAAATCGTATAGCAAGTAAGGAGTCCTATGTCCCGATAGTGGCTAAAATTTTCAGTGTAAAAAAAAACACACCCTGCAATGCCATATGATCTAAGACCTGTAAGATGCATAAAGTAACATTTGATGATGGGTAAAACGTTAAAGGAAAGTAAACATGACAGCAATTATCATGAGCGAAGATGCATTTCGTCTCAAACGAATCTACATAACAATGGCAGAAGCAACCTGCCCACCATCCCATCTGCAGTGTGGAACTTTTCAACGAAACGAAAAATCTGAAAATTTTCCACTTGAGACCATTTGGTTCAGCATGATCAGAATGGACTTTGATCGTTAAACTTAGGATTGGCATTTTCATTTACAGGAGGTTCCATACAAGTAACTACTTAAGCTACAAGTGGTAGTAGGGTAGAGATCTAAAAGAGCACATTCTGGATCAGCTGAAGATTCCAATAGAACAAAGCACAATCCCCAAATCACACATTTAAAAGAATTCGAAGTCCAAATATTTACCCCCAGCCTTCATGTCTGTCACAGGAATCCCTTTGATGGCACTGCCAACTCCTATAGTTTCAACTACACCATACTTCCCAGAAAGCACAGCTTCCACCGGTCTTGGCACCTCTGGTGGTGTGCCGCACCTTATAAGTGCCCAGTTAACACCTTCAAAGAACGGATGTTGCTTAATCTCTGTGGCACCTCTCTTCACCCCAAGCCGGTTCTGTGGCTCTTTCACCAGCAAACTCCTAATAAGGTCCCGGCTAGCATAACTAGTAGCTGGAGATTCTGGGAATTTCAATTGTTGTCCAACCACGTTGAATAATGTAGCACGGTTTCCTGATCCTTTGAATGGGGTCTTACCATATAACAGTTCATGTAAGAAAATGCCGAAAGTCCACCAGTCAACAGCACTACCGTGTCCTTCCCCTTTAATAATTTCAGGGGCTAGGTATTCATGGGTCCCAACAAAGGACATGGAACGGGCTGTGGTTGGCTCTGCTACAAGCTCTGGAAGTCTGGTGGAAGTAAATCCAGGTTCAGTTCGAAGTTTTTGAGCCTTCTTCTTGCTTTTCTGAGGAAAGATTCGTGGAATAAAGCAGGCAGGCTGGATGCAAACAGACGGTGGCTCAATACAGGCAGGCTGAGCACAAAAAGCAACTCCACCAGGCCTTCTGGAAGGGTCAGAGTCGTATGAGGATCGTATCAAAGTTGGTGATACGGCACATCTTAGAGAAAGGTCAAAGTCTGAAAGCATTATATGGCCATCATCACGAACTAGAACATTTTCAGGTTTTAGATCCCTATAGACAACACCAAGCATGTGAAGATACTCCAGGGCCAGGAGAACCTCTGCAGCATAAAATCTGAAAGTAGAAGGTAGTAGAATGAAAATTGGGATAAAAATGTTATCCAACACACAATATGCTGAGAAGAACAAAGCACATACCAAGGTTTGATCCTGCTATCAAAATATCAAAACAAATATGCCAGTGACAACAACTATAAAATGGCGTGTATATAATTCAGACAAGTAAAGAGACAAAGGATCAAAATTTTGTAGCTTAATCACTTCCAAAACTACAAAGTTTTGTTTATCAACCCAACTGTTTTTGGAATAGAGATAGACTCAAAATTATTACAACTTGATAAAGTAAAAGTAGCAACTCCCACCAAGAAAAGCTTTTCTTGTCCATACATCTAACAGCCACAACTAGTTTCACTCAACAATAAAAAAAAAAAAAAAAACCCTATTTTCCACCCACTCTTGCCCATAGTCAAGCAGATGAAACGAATTTTAATTTGAAATGCTTATTCACTCTTTGATTATTATCCCTTACCCAAATTGTATGTGCATCTAACTTTCTTTTCTGCCCCAAAACTAAAGAAAAAGAGAAAGGAAGGGGTAAAGAAAGGATAGCAAAGTAGGAGCAGAAGATAGTAATATATGCTGAGAAGCAAAAGAAAGGAATACAGCCAAAAGATGCAAGTTTCCAGAGAAGATGACAGATGCAATTTTATCAGAGTATATGACAGCATCTATCTTGACTTAAAACCTCAATACTAAAAAAAAGGTAAATAACAGTCTCTTAGAAACATTGAAAATACAGGTAACCCAAAACTTTTCGAAATGGAGTGCTCACCCCTAGAGTTTTTTCATGATGTCACATGTTTTGCAATTTTTCATTAAAATACCCATGGATTAGTTGAGTTAGCAGCCAGAGCATCAAAACTAGACTTAAATTCTCACTGAAAGCTCACTTGAATGCGGTGAATTGGATCATTAAATTTAACTCAGACCCAGACATTACCTCCATAAAAAGGATGGAAAAGATCTGTCAAGTCAAAAAAACAGGGATAGGTGGGTACTTTCTAAAAGTTGGGAGCTACCAGGGCCCTGTTTACTCGAGGAAGAATGTATAGAGTATTTACATTCAATTTTCTTTTCTGTTCTTTATTGCCATTTTGTATCCATTTTTGAATACTTCCTTTATGTAAAAATATTAACAAATTTGGATGTTGACAAACAACAGGAAATTATGGCATTTAATTTTGATAGTTTAAGTAACCAAATCCTTCAAAGCAGGCTTGGAGGAAGGAGCAACTTTGCAACTGTTATGCATTAAAGAAGCATCTCTGAAGACATATAGGTAATGTTATCTGCACCAAAGATATTAGGACAGAAATACAAGCATTTGTTGATGTATTTATTTCTTATATTTAAAAAATTCTCCTATTTTAGAAGCTCCTCTAGCTACCTTATCATGATAGGAGAGGACATGACTGCAAAGGGAAGAGCACAAAATATAGCAGGCCTTATTAACAATGAATGCCCACAAAAGTAGACATGTGCTTTGTTTCTATATAAATCATACCGTGCAGCATATTCAGAAAAATGCTTCCCAGGCTGCCGTTGTCTTAAAGTGTGCAGGTCTCCTCCTGGACAGTACTCCATGACTAAACATGAAAAGCGGTCAGTCTCAAAATGTGTATATAAGGTCGGCAGAAAAGGATGGTCTAGCAACTGTAAAATTTCCCTTTCTGTTTGAGCCCTAATTAATTTCTTTCTACTAGCAAGAGATGCCTTATCCATCACTTTCATGGCAAAAAAGCATCGAGTGCCACTCAGCTCGGAAAGATAAACACTGCCAATGTCACCACATCCAAGCCTTTTGAGTAATCTAAAATGACTCATGCCCAAAATGCCATCACGTGCTCGAATGGCAAGAATGGCCTTCCACCTCGGATCATTACCTTTGTGAGGTTTATTCACACTTACAGTGAGGTTACTCCAATTACTGTCATCACTAAGGCCACTGCTATCACTTGCTTGACTCATGCTAGTTTTCGTACTCTCGAGTGAATCACCTCGAATGCTGCCTTTGACACACTCAAAGTTCCTATCCACTCTAAGCATGCCATCACTTTTGAAGACATCACTCCTATTTGCGCTTCCACAGCTGTATACCATGCTCATAGCAATTCCAACACCCATACAATCACTACTACTGAGTGGACTCACATTGCCACTTGGAGGCAAAGAAGCATCCCAAATACATTCTTTTTCCTCTGGTTCATGTGGAAGAATGGGATTTTCTGTATTTTGTGAAGCACAAGCTATTGAAAATGGAGAAGAAATTGAACCTAAATCACTAGGTTCATCAACAATACTTTCAGCAGGAGAGAAGACAATGGGACTTGGTTTCCTGGTAGAAGCCCAGGTAGAGATATCTGACATAAACGATCCTTTCCCAGGCATGTTCTTCATCATACATCCAGTCTCAGGATCACTGTCACCAAGGGACACGTAGACAGTTTTAATGAGATCTGTGTCAATGGGTTCTGGAGGGTGACTAACCCCAGAAAAAGAAGTTGAACCGACTTCCTCAAATATATCACCTTTTTCCCTGCAGGTAACAGCGCCTGAAATTTTACCTTCATGTTGTGGCAAGGACTCTGAATCCTTTCCTTTCCACCTTCTTACATGTGAATCGTCCATAACAGGCTGGCCAAAATGCTGTGCATTTTTTCGAATTGTCAGACATTCCTCCTTCACATCCCCCATATCTCTAAACAAGGGCATACCGGTTATCTGACCCTCAGCAGGCAAATTTATAGGAAATGCCTTCATTTCTGCAAACTTCTCCATTCTGAACTCAGTGACATATCACATAGGCAATTTTCTTCAGTGAACCAACGCTGCAAGAAGTTGAAAACTTAAGTTAACATAGAGTGCAGCATTTTGCAATCAAATCTCAATAATCATTTCCAAATTTCTCCCAAACTACGAGTCCACTTCTCCCCATTAAGCAACATCTCAATAAGCATTAAAATATTTAACACCACAATTAGATACACAAAGTTCTGCAAAATTAGGGATGTTCATAAAACCGTGTAGTTTAATTCAGCGTATACTCACAGCTCATATTACCCATTTTAAATCTCAGCTATGAAATTCCTCGTGTTTTTATTTTTATTTTTTTATTTTTCCTCCAGCCATCTAACCACAAGATCACAGTGCCTTCGTATATAAGCAAAAGGAATAAAAATTGCATATTCAAGGGCATCACACTAGCAAAGTTCACTAACTAGAGCAAGAAAACCCTAAGTACATTAACATAGAAAAACTGATGGTAAATAGCATGACACACTTATGTTGCAATGCAAGACAATGCCTGTAAATCCCTTAAATGTTGGAACAAGAAAGAGAAAGAGTGTGTGAACACAACGCACCAGTGAAATGATTGAGGAATGAGAATGCGCAGGACAATGGTGATTCTGGATTAGGGTTTTGGAGCAAGCAACGGCTAAAACCAAAACGAAACTCAGAAATGAATCAGAGCTCTAGACATATTTCACATAATTCCAATCACAGCGCAATATGTCCGTTTATTTTCTTTCTTTTTCGCCTGCAAGCTGCAGTTTTAGAGCAGACAAAGTCAGAGTCAGAGCGCTCTCTCTCTCTCTCTCTCTCTCTCTACAAGTGTAGACCATAGAGTGTACAATAGCAGAATAGGAAACTAATAAAATGGCCGCTGTTTTCTGCAAATGAAGGAAGCTTTTCGGCCATGGCTAATGCTTAACTTAGCTTTTTCTTTTGCTTTTTTATTTTTCTCGCAGCGCTTTAGGCCCGATAGTAAGTGGGCACTGGGGCTGTGCGGCTGTTTTGTACGTGTACCGTTAGTAGCCGTGAGAGAGAGAGAGAGAGAGAGAGAGAGAGAGAGTAGAAACTCTTGTACTATACCTATAATTCAATTAATAGCAACGTTAATGGTGTGGAATTTTGGCGCAATAGGGGAACCGTGTTAACTAATGGAGACTTTGGTGGCATAGAGAAAGGGAGAGAAAGAAGGACAAAAAGATGAGTGGGCCAAGGAAGAGACCCAGATCGGTTCCTTCTTTAATCTACACGTCTTTTCAAGGGGGAGGACAGTGGGTCCGGGACGAACTCTTTCTCTGTCGTTTCCCTCGCCATGTTTTTCTGTTGCTTTTTCTTTCTTTTTCGCCATAAATTTATTTGTTGTGAAAGGAAAGGAAAACAAGAGCTGTGTCACTATATATGAAATGAGAGTTTTTATATTTTATTAGATACGTCTGAGGACATGTGGCGTTTATTACTGGCCAATAATTAATTATTTAACAATCTAAATATATAGCATTAATGAATTTTAATAAAAAATTCTAAAAATAGAAAACAAAAAACAAAAACTATACAATTATCTAAGACCCATAAAATATCACACAAACCCCAAAAATGGAGGTAACCCAAAGAATGGAGGTAGTCACCTGAAAGTTAAGAGATAGTTAAAATAATCGCTTTATTGGAAGTCATGCAGATGGCTAGTGACCTCCCTCCCTTCAGTCTTGGGGTGGTAAGAAAGTGCTCATTTTTTCTTTCTAATTTTTTTCATTGTTCCTTTTTCCTCTAATTTTCATCATCTAATATTATTATATATTTATATTATTTAATAATTAATTATTGGCCAATAATAGAATATTATATGTCCTTATACGTATTTAACAAAAATAGAAAATCTCATACCATGCATTTATCAAAATGAAACTCATGTCACTTGTTTGCAAAAGTATAATAATATAGGTCATAGGGTTGACAATTCGTATTATCATATTGTATTGTCTAAATGAGTTCATGTATGATAAATTCCAACACGTAATACAACTTATTTATTCATTATGTATGAAAACTTAAATTTATAATTTAATACGTTTAATAAGTGTATTTCATATTTGGATTGAGTCCATTTATTGATTAACAAGTTACGATGAATCTATAAAATATTGATAAATACAAAGAGAAACAGGCAATAGTAAAATGAACTTCTAAAAATGCATATTGCCATCTTAGATCTTGTGCCAATAGTTTTTGAGTCTCTTAGGGCAGATTGAGCCCTATATGAGAAGTTTAGGCAATGGAAGGGGTTCCTTACAAGATAGACAAGGGGTGAGCCACTATAATAGAGAGTTGTTCAACGTGTATCATGACTTGGATAGTATTTTCATTGTAGTAGATTGTCGTATGCCATACATCATATAGAAGTCGTAACTCCCTTATTGATAATTGGCTTTCCATACAATGGATAAGATTTCCTCTACTCCTAGATACTATCGATCATATAGACAAATAGTATCGTAAGATAATAATTATTTTTACTAAATAATTAGATATATCATCAAATTAAAATATATGGAACATAACATTCCCAATACAAGAGTAATAAGATATGTAATCTAAACAGCTATTGATAGTCTAACTACTTAATAGTAAGAAGGCTATAAAAGTCTTATCTAATACTAACAGTTTCCTCTTTCGCTCCACATATCTCATAGTCTTGTCCCAACACAAGACTAACCTCAAGCATTTTGTAGCTCGGCTCGGCTCGATAAAGAAGTATCCCTACATCAAAAGAAATCTAAGGGGTATAAGCTTACATTTAGTGAGCTAATCCCTCTAACATGCCTAACAAACAATATGTATTATTAACAATCATATGAATACATGAAATATACAATATACCAAACAATACACGTAATGCCTAGGAACTGCATGCAACTTAGAATTTTGCTCCTTATAGTTGGGGTTAGAGATTATTGATTGATACAAACCAACAACTGAGTTTTAGTATTTAGGTTTTCAAACATTTTGCACTTATGTGCTAAAATCATCTTATTTTCATACCTTATATATATATACTTTGTTTTAAGGAGAAATAAAATCTTTTTTTTTTTAAATTCCTAAGTTTAACAGTATGGTAGCCCTCCAATTCATATCATATACCCTAAGTAGAAGTCATAAGACTTGGCCCTTTACCTATGGTCAACATCCCCTAGTGCTTAGTAAGCCATCGGTTCAGACAGGAACTCAACAACAACATAGCATATCAGTGCCTAATCTAAACCCTTCAAGAGCCCTTGATCTTGTGTGTCCCTTCTCACCTTTCGCGTAAGGTGGCAGTCAGTATAATTATAATGCAAGAAGTGCTACGCGTAACTTATTTTTATTTCATAGTTAGGTAATTACTTAAGTCAAGTTATTTGGTAGTCAAACAATCTCACATAATAACAACAGTACATAATATCGTCATACAAGCAATTTCGAATATTTATTATTTTTATATCGGAAAATCAACCATACTACCATACACATGCAATTCCCAAACCTACATGCATCTAAGTTATATTATTAATTTAGTGTAACTACACTACGAGCAAAATCAAGCATGTAGTCATCGGGAGCTACTCACTATGTCATAGTTGCTCAATCGTAGTAGTCCAAGGGTAGATCATCTCTAAAAGTAAAGTCCCCTAAACATCGTAGATGCGGTGTTATGAAAATTTGATATATATTAAAGTGTTAACTTAAAGTTCTATCAAGTCATATTCTTAACTTGGTCTTAAATTTTTCCTCAATTGTACTAAATCTTCAATCCCATGTAACTTTTTCATTTTAAATCCGATTTTTATGATCTTATAGTCAATTTCCATCATTTTGGAGTATACTTTTATGTGGTAAGGTTATATTTGGGAGATGGGGCGTGCAATTTTGCCTACTAGTCAGAACAATAGCGCTTCTAGGGTTTAAGTCTTCTTTTGGGCTTAAAATTATTGTTGGGCTTTTAACTATCTTGTAAAATATTTAGTGCTTGGGCTTGGGGCTTTATTTTAGGCTTAAATACTTTTATTAAGGTTAGTTTTTATTCATTATTTACGACCTTATGCTAACTTATACTTCTTGAACTTCCAAGTAGGTCATATGGTCAAAAAGGGCTTGTTTCATGTACTAATCAATGGTTATCACTTTGTTAGGCTTGAGGAATTTAATATGGACTTCCTATGGATCTTATAACCTATTTTTCATAAGTTTAATATGCTATTCAGAAATTTTTACGAGGCTTGGTTGAGAGTTTTGGGCTTGTTTTAAAGTTTTATGGCCCAGTTTTGAGTTTTTGATCTCTAATCTTAAGGGTCTTTTCACTTTGTTTACTTTATTTTTTAGTGTTTTTAAGTGGATTATTCTCACATTACAGATTTGGTTTGATTGGATTGATAGCGACTAGTTTCAGTTTTTCCACTTAACTTATCATTTTCTTAAGCTTAAGTAATAAATCAAGGGCTTACGCTATTCGTACTTCAATCTTTGCTCAAGTTACTCTTTTTAAGTATATTATTTTAACATGATATTAGGTGGAATTTATAGAATATGCATACATCCTAGGTGTTATACTTTGGTTTAGGTCCTTAGGCGTTGATTTCTTCATTTAAGCTTCATATGATGGTTTTTCCTTTACTTAAGGTTAATTTAAAGTATTTGAAACTTGATATAAGTAAAAATAACACTTAAGTAAGCCTTGAACATCTCACGTCCAGCATATTAGGGAACTTACAAGAGCTTAATTTCCATTAGGAATCTATGTACTATTGGATTTTGGAAATGGATATATATTTTATGAAATATGGAATTTCAATTTATGGTTAAAAACCTAAGTATTAGAACCCAGTTGTGATTGGTATCGATGTTAGAGGGCATTAAATTCAATGCTATATGCAGCATCTGGTTAACTACATATATTATTTGGCATGCCGCTTGTTCATGCATTTATATATTATTAATTAATTATTTGATAATCTACTTGTCGGTATAGTATGAAGGATAGTTCACTAAGTTTGTGTAGCTTACTTGCTAGCAGTTTTCCCTTACTAGTTAATACATGACTAGACATGGGTTAAAAGTCGATCATTGAGCATAAATATTGAGATGCCTTATAAGATAAAATCTATAGATAGATTGTATAGTTAGTTTGGAACATTAAATGTAATTATTATTTTTATACTTAGATTTTGTAACTTTGATCAATTTAAATTTTAGATCTTTGCTACCCAATCTTATCGTTTGATAGGAGATATTAATTTTTTGCAGTTCTAAGGAACTATGGAATATTAGATATTCGTAATTATTTATATTTTACAATAAGTTAATAAATTAAAAATTGGAGACCCTAGTAATTAATTAATTAGAGTTTTGTAATCTCTGATTTGTAAAATGATTTTTATATTATGGGTGCATACGTGATATGAAAATTTTAGGCAATCCTACTAAGCTCTTCATAGGGTCATGACATTTAAGCTATTAAGTACAGGTGCATTGCCTCTTTCTAAAGATGTTGAATATGAACAAAGCAAGGTAAATTGGTTCAGAGATGGGGTAAGATAATTGAAGGAGGATCCTATAGTGATTAGAAGGGATTTTCTATAGGTCAAGATCACCTTTTACACATCAAATCTAATAACAAATGGTCTACGATAGAAGTTACAATAGAATGAAAAGATTTGATTCCTATAAACTATGAAAAGTTAGCTAATTTTTGCTTTAATTGTAACATCATAAGGCATATTGATAACAGTTTTCCACTTAAGAATGAAGCCAATTTTGTCTAAAAGGGATTGGACTAATTAGCTTAGTTATAATAGTATTGACCCTGCAAGCAATGACATGATGGGAGATGCAAAAGGAACGTTGGCCAAGTCATCTACAATGAGAATGTTGCAACAGATTGGGAAATAATATCATTCCAACTATTAGGTATAAGTGTAAAGGAAGTGTTGGCCAAGTCATCTATAATGGGATCATTTGAGCTATTAAGTACAAGTGCATTGCCTCCTTCTAAAGATGTTGAATATGAACACTGCAAGATAAATTTGTTTAGAGATAAGTAAGATAATTGAAATAGAAGATCCTATAGTGATCAGTAGGGATTTTCTATAGGTCAAGATTGCCTTTCATGCATTAAATCTAATAACAAATGGTTTATGGCTCAAGGTATAACAGAATGAAATGATTCGGATTCCCATAAAATATGAAAATTTGGCTAATTTTTGCTTCAATTATGACATCATAGGGCATATTGATAATAGTTGTCCACTTAAGAATGAAGCCTATTTTGTCTTAAAGGAATTGAACACATTAGTTTAGTTACAATAGAACCATACCCAACAAATAATGACATGAGGGGTTGTGCAAAAGGAGTGCAGGCTAAGTCATCTTCAATGGGAATGTTTTAATAGATTGGGAAATAATATCATAGTAATAATGGTACTTGACATCTTTGTCAAAATGAGAATGAAGCTTTGATTTGACATTCAAAACCAATTAATCAAAGCAAGAAAGAGATTTCAACGAAACTTTCATAATTTAATGAGTAAGAATATGCTAAATCTAGAGCAAAATCAACATGCAAAAAGCCTTTGTCTTTACGAGACCTAATGCATAGAATGTGTGAAAAGACAAGCACCTTCCTGGAAAGAATAGCGAAGAGTTATGATCCTATAAATGGAAAGGCACCAATGATAGTGAACCTAAACTTACATTTTGTTTTGTCATCAGATGTTATTCTAGGAATAAGAACAAACCTCAACTCTTAGTTAATCAAACACTTATCTGGCTCTCAAAATGAATTTGCATCTCCTAATAACACCACCCAAAATAAGCCTCAAAAACTTGATACTTTGAGCCAAAAATCATATGTACCTTACTTAGTTTGAGAACTTGACAAAACATATTCTTCAACAAAAAATCTACCTTTGAAGCCATAAACTTCACCTTTATTAAACTAAACACTAACTTGAAGCTAAGCTAAAACATTAAAACTTTTTAAACTAAAACATTACCTTGAACCTCACTTGTGACAAAAGCACCCCAATACTTTTCCCTTAAGCTTGCCCAAAACTAAGAAGAGGTGCCAGACATTGAGTTGCCTATTGCTAAAAATAGCTAAGAGGTGGTGGAAGAGGCATGGGGGAGAGGAATGAAGCAAGGAAGAAAGCATAAATCGAAAGGAGCTCACATTAAAAGGGGCACTAAAGTCAAGAGTAGAGTTGACTTCTCAAGTAACCTTATTGAAGTTAAGATAGTAGAAATCAATAGTACCGATTATGAGGGCTACGGTAGTTGGCCAAAATAAACTACCCAATCACCATGAGAGTCATTAGTTGGAACTATTAGGGCTTAAGGTGGTCCTTAATAGTTCACTAAACTTTATCATCTCAATAATATTTTTAAGCCCCTCCCAATTTTCCTAATGGAGACTAGGGAGCTTTTGTAACAACCTTAAAGGAAACTTAGTAGGATTATTTAAAATTTTCATATCATATATGTACCCATGATAAGAAAAACCGTTTTACAAGTTAGAGATTACAAGACTCTAACTAATTAATTATTATGGCTTTAATGTATAATTTATTAATTTAACTTAAAATACAAATGACTATAGATACTCAATATTCTACAGTCCATTAGAACTGCCAAGAATTGGTATCCTTTACTAAATAGTGAGATTAGGTAAGTAAATTTTAAATACTTCTATCAAATATCAATTATAAAAGTATCATCTAGCTATATATATTATCTTTCTACTCCTACTTGTCTATTATTCTATTGGCTAAAATACTCTACACTCGAGTCCTAGCCTAAATCCTAACCTATGGATAACTTGTAAAAGAAACTATAAGGGTGTAAGTTACATCTAGCTTAGTGAGATATTCCTCCTATTACACCTTTCAAGCAAAAGTAAGTAAGTTAAATTAATAACTATATGAATGTAGACAAATTGTATGCAATGATACAACCATGTATATATAGCCATTCAAAAACTGTATGTAGCTTGGATTTTCGCCTTCTGTAGCTAAGGTACACTGTAATTGATATTTTTACTTTTACTTATATATATATATATATATATATATATTCAACCTATGCCATAAGTATGGATGTGAGTAACACACACAGCCTACTCACCCCTAAGTGGTGGACTTTAAGACTTAGCCCATTGCTATGCGGTTAGTGTCTTTAACCTTAGTAAACCCGCAAGTTAGGGTAGGGCTATGCTACATGAGTGTATAGTGCGAAAAACTCAAATATAATAATCACGACCCTTGCAAGAACCCTCTATCCTACATGCGTAGTGTAATGGCCAATAAGTCCTTACTAATGCATGGTATGCATGATCATTCAATTTATTGAGTCAAATATAGTTAGGTTCGTTTTATTTAAGTAACCAAACAATCATCTTAGACAATCATCATATCAAAAAGATACTATTGATTTATCACTCAATTCGGTTCATAATTCTTATGATATTTTGGCAATCAAGGCAAGCAATAATCAATCACACGCATGATTCTCAATTCCCCATACAACTAGTTAATGGTAGTTATACAAATAAATGTGACTAATCTACAAGCATAACTAAGTATAACAGTCATCGAAATACTCACTAGAATAGGTTATCCTATAATTGTAATAATCTAGGAGCAAGTTTGTATCAAGGTCGATATCACTTGATATTAATAGACGAGAATACCAATAAGTGTTTGTGTAACTAACCATTAAATTGCCTAAATTTGGTATAATTCTTGATTATCGCTAAAACTTGTTTTTATTATAACTTTCTTATTTTAATTTAGACTTTTGTGTTCTTATAGTTGTTTTCCATCGTTTTTTGATGTAGACTATCGTAGTGTGATCCATTTTGGCATATTGCAATTGCAATTTTTGGTACTAGTCCAAAAAGTTACGGACCTCTTAATTGTTGGGCTTATTGGTTCTATTTTTCATGATCTTGGTCTTTAATTTCTATTTCTCCAATTCTTAATAGGTTCTAAATTCTTATTTAGGCCTTGGGGTATATCTAGGATGAATTCTTTATGGGTCCATATTTAATTATTGATCTAACTTTAGTTTTCTATTATTAATGTCTCTTGGTTAAGCTTATGGGGCTTATTGCTAAGGCCTCTTAAGTTGAGCTTTCTATTTGTTCTTTTAGGCTTTTTAATTGGTTAAGGTGGGCCTTAAATATTATTTATAAAATCTAGAAATGCTAGTTTCCTAACTCTTTAAGTCTAAAATTTTATTGGTTTGGCCTGTTTTGTAATTTTCAGCCCATTTTAGCCATTTAGAGCCTATGACCTAAGCCTATTGATGCGATAGCGGGTTGAAAACTAGAATGGGTGTTTGAAGATTTAAGTAGGTATAAAGAATATGGAGTAAAATGAGAGGTTTTGATAGTGAATGTATATAGATATCACCTACCAAGACATAAACATAATTAAGGGATGAGCTCGAAATAAGGCTCGATATAACTCACGAACACTAAATGTCACTCAAGTTTTAAATGAGAGGTTAGATGTGACAGACTAACTACACTAAATGAAGGGGTTTACCATAATCTCAAGAATAAGATTGATAAGAACGCAAAAAGGATTAGAGGGTTAGTCAACACTTAGTAATCTAGTAATGCTAGCTCTAAGAGCTCTAAAATAACTTTGCTCGAAAAGAGGAGAGTTCCAAGTGTGGGTATATTCTTCATTATCTCATTATTCTTTACTAATTATAAATGTTGCTATTTATAACAAGTCCTAAAACCTTAGTGGCAAAGTGGTAAATAATGTATAAAGCCTTAAACCTTGAAGAATGGGCTCAAAATTAAAAATAAAGAAAATATGTACAAGAATACAAAAGTATGCATTTAATAGAAGAAGTTGACATGCAGTCATTCGGCCTGTCTAGGAAGGAGTAAGATTTGAATTGGATTGGGTTGATAGTTGGATGTCCAGGTCTGAGGAAGGGTCCTTAAAGTCTCGCGATGCTTAGCTAAGACACTCAAAAGGTTAGCCTACAATTGTTGAGTACTAGAATTAGTCGATAGTAGTCTTTGCGTGCCATGTCGATTGGATCTTTGGCCTTGAGTTCTTAGCCGTATAGTCTCTTGGCTTCTTAATGGACAATAGACTTGATGTTGAGTAGCTCCTTTTCTTCCTCTTGGTCTTTTGGGATTAGCTCAACCTCAACATAGAGCAATTTGGCCTTAGGTTAGAATAGGTTGGCTTCAGCTTCCAGTAGGTTAGCGTTAGCTTAGGATAGGTTAGCTTCAACTTAGAGATAGTCGTAGGTTGATTCCCATCATTATCGTAAGGCCCAAAAGAAGTTGTCCTCGATGCTAAATAATGAGTGTAGGCCAGGATGTCGAACAAACTTCTCTTCCATTTTCTCTTCACCATAGGTGCTGAATTGCTCTAGATTTCCTCAACACTCATGGGGGTTAAGCAATAGATCTTCTCATCCTTCTGAACTACGTAAGTGTTAAGGAAGCCATCATAGATCACCTTTCAGTCATACTCCCATGGTTGGTTAAGAAGTAAATTCACAGCGTTCATAAGGATCACATCAAAGTTAATCTTGTCCTCATATTGTCCTGCCGTAAATGTTATTCAAGCTCTCTTATGCACATGGACCATACCCTTGTCATTAAACCACTTTAATCCATAAGGTCTTGGATGTAGGTAGGTCGACAATTTCATCTTTTCTATTAGCTCGGCAGAAATGACATTGGTGTAGCTTCCTCTAGCAACAACTAAAGAATAAGTCTTCCCATTCACCAAACATCAAATATGAAATAAGCTTTCCTTTTGTTTAGGATTTGCCTTCAAGTTGATTTGTTAACTTGTCATAGCTACGAGTTCATCTGGATTCTTAGCATAGGCATCATCTTCTATCAACTTGTCTCCCGAGTTCTTGTCTCTTCGACTCTCTATTTGAGCTTCGAGTCCTTTGCCTTTCAAGACCATGACCCCCTTGCTCGGACATTGGGATGCAATATGTCCGTAGCTTAAGCATTTGAAGCACTTCACATCTTAGGCCTTATTGCCAAGTGCTTCATCTTTATCGGCCCACTTTGTCTTAACCTAATCGAGTTGACTAAACTCACCTTTCTCCATCTTTTTCTCTAGCCTTCTCTTAGCATACTTCTCAAGTTTAGGGTTAATTTGTTGAGGTCAGTTAGTTAACCTTTAATGTCTTCTTCTCCTATGTCTTTCTACTCTCAATGCCAGATTGATTAGCTCATCCAATGGGTTAAACGGCTACAATTCAACTATGTCAGCAATGTCGTCTCGAAGTCCACTTAGAAACCTAGTAATGGTACGGTCCTGTGGCTTAGCTATCTCACACTCGGTCATCAAAGTTTCGAACTCTTGCAAGTACTCCTCGACAATGTTTTAACTCTACCTTAGGTGTTGGAAGGCATGGAGCATCTCTTGCTTCAAGTAAGTCAGCGGAAAGCACTAATTCATCAGTAATTTCATGAGACTCAAACTTTTGATTGGCTCCTCTCCTTCAGCATCTCGCTTGGCAATTAATTTATCCCACTAAAGACTTGCATCTTCAACAAAGGCTATCGAGGCTAGCTTGACCTTAGTTTTATCATCACACTTATAGCATTCAAACAACTTCTCTACTTAAGGAACCTAGTCAAGGAACTCTTCAAGTTAACTACCATCATTGAAGGTTAGTAGCTTAAGCTTGATATTGTTAAGTTCTCGGCTATGTGTTCGGGGTTCATCCATTACATTCCGAGTTGCTCGGTTTACCTCTAGTCGGCTACTTCTATTGGAGCTTTGCTCGGCCATATCTCTTCTTGGCCTCGGCTCTCTTCTTCAGGTTGCTTGATTCACCTCGGAGTCAACACTCTTGTCATTGCTTCTTCTTGGCTAAGTTAGTTTTCTCTTCTTTTCGATTCGACAGCTTTTCTCGGCTGTTGCCCATCATTATTAAGCTCATTGGAACCACTTTTGTTGGTGGATGTTTGTTCCCTTCTTTCAACTCGACCAACATGTTTGTGGCCTCTAACTAAACTACTAAGCTCCTAAATAGAGTCAGTGAGATTCAGAATCTAATATTCCAACTTGTCAATACGTCACCTCAAACATCCGCGAGGACCATCTCCACTATTATTGATACTATCATCCGACATTGTGGTCCATATAATAAATTTCAAAGAGAAAATTTAACAAACATGTAACACACTCAACTATACTTAACTTGGAACTACCACTAAGACAACTCCACAAATACCATTGCAATAGAATGCAACTAATAGTAGCCTAGAAATCACTGGTACCTGATTCAATAACCTAGTACAAATAGTACAATACTACGTCTACTAAGAACACAAACAACATACTACACTATAGAATGATGATTAACAAAAATGTTTAAATCACAAATCAAACTTTGAAGAACACTAATATGCGTGTTCCCCTAAAGCTTTGATACCAAGATGATGCGGCAGCAAGTTGGAAACCAAAATGGGTGTTCGAGGGTTTGAGTAAGTATGAAGAATAGAGAATAGAATGAGAGGTTTTGACTGTGAATGTGTATGAAGATCACGTACCAAGACATAAACATAATTAAGGGATGAGCTCAAAATAAGGTTCAATATAACTCACGAACGCTAATGTCACTCGAGTTTCAAATGAGAGGTTAAATGTGATGCACTAACTTGCTTAAATGAAGGGGTTCGCTATAATCTCAAGAACAAGATTGATAAGAATACAAGAAGGATTAGAGAGTTAGTCAACACTCAGTAATTTGGCAATGTTATCTTTAAGAGCTCAAGAATAACTTTGCTTGAAAAGAGGAAAGTTCCAAGTGTAGGTATATTCTTCATTATCTCATTGTTCTCTGCTAATTACAAATGTTGCTATTTATAGTAAGTCCTAAAACCCTAGTAGTAAAGTGGTAAATAATGTACAAGACCTTAAACCCTAAAGAATGGGCCTAAAATTAAAAATAAAGAAAATATGTACAAGAATACAAAATTGTGTATTTGATGGAAGAAGTCAACATGCAATCATTCAACCTGTTTAGGAAGGAGTAAGATTCGAACTAGACGGGGTTGGCAGTTGGATGTTTGGGTTCGAGGAAAGGTCCCTAAAGTCCTACGATGCTTGGCTGAGACACTTAAAAGGTTAGCCCACAATTGTCGAGTACTAGAATTAGTCGGCACTAGTCTTTCCGTACCATGTCGAGTAGATCTTTGGCCTCGAGTTCTCAGTCGTATGGTTTCTTGGCTTCTTAGTGGTCAACAGACTTAATGCCAAGTGGCTCCTTTTCTTCCTCTTGGTTTTTTGAGGTTAGCTCAGCCTTAGCAAAAGCTGATTAGGCTCAGCATTGAACAATTTAGCCTCAGGTTAGATCATATAAGCAAAAACTTTTACTATTGTCTTTAATTCTAAATGATTCCAAAAGGAAATATAGTTGATTGATTAGAAGCTTTACATGTATAGTCCTTTTAGGGTTTGGTTCTTATAACAGTTCACATATCATGATTTGCATCTTAAAGGAAATTATAGTTTTCTAAAGTTGAGTAAAATTAGATAAGTTTGAATTTCTAATTTTTAATGCACAAGTTTTCATGTGATAATTAGATGATGTAAGAATGTAAGGACTAATAGTGATTGGAATAAAACAAGTGGAAGAATATTAGAATGATAAGGTATGGCATGCCCTTTTCTTCCTCTTTCAAATGGTATGGCTTATGTCCTTTAGGACATGGGAGCTTGTCACATCATTGTACTTTTACATCTTAAATAATTGATTTGTTAGTTTACTTATCTATAAGTAATGTAGCCTACATGGAGACATGAGAATTGACTTATCTTATACTTATGGAAAATGTCAAATGAAAGGTCAATTAAGTTATTACCATTGGTTTTAGTTTAAATATAATCAAATTGATAAAGAAATTTGATATAAGTGGTAAGTTTATCTTCATATGTGATTTTTCTAAAACTTCTACTATTGCATAACCTAATTGGCTACCTTACTCAATTAACTACATATAGTTTGTTTTGTAATTATTTTCTCTCTTCAAATTGGCTTTTAGGACAAATAGTAACCAAGATGAGACAATTGATTGAATGTCAAAATGATGAGGAATGGCATGGCATTGCAAAATGTGAAAGGTAAGAAGAAAAGGTGATTTAACAACTCTTGTACTTAGTCAACTTTAATTGTATGGTCATCCTTGATTTAGGGGATATTTCATATGTGATGTGATGGAAAGGAGATAAAACAAATTAATGGTAGATTTGTTTGCTTCATTGCAAACATGAAAGGTATGAAGGAAGGAAAAAGATTTTCTCCTTTTTGTCACATTTTCTTAGGTTGCTAGGTTTAGGTTATAATATGATTGTGTTAGATATCTCTCATATATTTTAATGATAATAAAAAGGGATAAATGCTAATGAACCATTAAGATTGTAGGCATTTAGAAGGGTTTTCAGAAAGTTTAAATTCATAGAACGAAGTTATCTTCAAAAACTTATTCAGAAGGTCTGACTTGACTGAAAAAGAGAATAGTTTGAAATTTTTTAGAAAGTATTTTAGAAGTTTTATAAGTAAAAGTAGTATAGTACTTCAGAACCTTATTCAAAAACTTCAAAGAAAGGAAGAATTGATACTCTTCAGAAGATCATTTAGAAAGTTGATATAAAAATATATGATATTAAATTTTAATATCAAGATTTGATTTCAACAAGGCTTAGCTCCACTAAATTTGCTATATTAGGGAAATACACTTAATTCCGTTGTACTTAAGATGGAATCATGATTCATGGGGATTTTTAAGTGAATTAATTTTTGAAAAATCAAGATATATACAAATACGGCCAAGGATAAGGTTGAATCGGATTTTGTGTAATTTTAAATTTTAAATATAAGTTTTATCTGGTAGTTGCTAATTAAGCACATCTCCTCATCATATTCAAATTAGAAACTTATTTGGTAGTTATGGATTGAAGTATATATGTTCTAATTTAGATAAGAAGAGTTACTTTTGAATTTAAATTAATCGAGATCTTCTCTAAATATCTAAGGAATTATCTTTAATAACACGATTGGATAAATACGGAAGTGAAAATAATCTTCAATTTTAGCCATTTGAAGATTTCAATATAAAAAGAGAAAGGATTCAAAACTTCATTTGGATACTAAGATAACAACTCTAGAAAAAGTTTTCGCTACATAAAAAGAAGTGTTATCAGATTTAACCTTTTGAAAAGTCACAGAAAGTCTTTCAAATACTTTTTCAAAAAGTTGCATTGAAGTAGATTTTCTAACAATTGTTATTTCTCTTTAAAGTAAAATTGATTGAGATTTATATTTTTATTCTCACTTGTAATTTGAAATTATTATTTTGTTGTTTGGGTATTGAGATAAGTACATTTATACTCTATAGTTCTGTATTGGCCTAGATTATTGAGAGGCTAGATAGGTAGAGTAAAGTGCTGTAAAGTCCATATGTGACGAGTGCTTATAATCTTATGTGATTTGATTTAGTGGATCAAGTGGAATGGCATTGGTGAAGTAGATCGGGTCCCCAATAGTGGAGTTAGAAGAGAGTAGTAGGTAGAAGGTAGAAGGTTAAAGCTCTATAAAATCTTAGCCTAATTTTCTCCTTCCTTATACTTTTAATTTGCTTTATTGTTTGCTATGTGTTGAATTATTAAAATATCATTGCTCACCAATATAAGTTGTTAAGAGGGGTAATTTTATTTTTCTTATATCGAAAAAGTTTTTCAACAATTTAAAGATATCAATTCACCCCTCCTCTTGATATTTTATACGGGATCAATAATTAGTATTAGAGCCTCGTTCTAATATCTTCTAAAGTTCAAGATCATGGGTAAATCAAGTAGTAATTTAATAGTTTAGCTTGGTAAGGCACCATTTTTTGATGAAACTAACTTTCCCTATTGGAAATTCAGGATGAAGACTTATGTGAAGGCATCAAATTATTAGGCTTGATAAATTATTTCTATAGGAAATCTCAAAGTTCCAACCATTATTACATTAAGAGATAATGTCACTAAAGCTGAATTCAATTGAAAGGCTAAGAATCTTTTGTTGAGTACTATTGTACGATGGGAATTTTATCTAATTGTTTCTTATGAAATAGCTAAAGACATTTGGGACACTTTGGTGCAAACCTATGAAGGCATCGAAACAATCAAGGATACAATAATCAACTTGCTAGTTCAACAATATGAAACATTTCGAATTCTCCTTGGTGAGGAAATCAAAGATTCTCTCAATAGATTTACTACTATAACTAACAAACTGTCTTCTCTTTGCAAAATTATTCATGATGTAGATATGGTATGCAAGATATTAAGGATTCTTCCCAAAATTTGGAATGCAAAAAAAACTATCATAGAAGAAGTTTGTGATCCAAAAACGTTAACTTTAAGTCTGCATAGTAAGCTCATGGCATATGAAACTGATTTTCTCAAATCAAAAAGTACTTTAAAGGATATAAGGAAAAGGATTGTAGCCTTTAAAGCTAAGGAAACAGATACTAATTGAAAAGGAGAAGATTCATCTGAAGAAAAAAATGAGGATGTAACACTTTCAGCTAGAAAGCTTGACAAATGGCTTAAGAAAAAGGGTAAGAAAACATTTACTAAAAGATTTACTAATAATAAGAATAGGTTTGTTGATGTAGGAAATGTAATCAAAGAAAAAGAGGAGAAAAAGTTCAAAAAGGAGATTATTTGCTATGAATACAAGAAGCCTGAACATATCAAATATGAACGTCCTATGTTAATTAAGAAAATGGAGAAATTTAAGAAGAAATGCAAATCTTTGATGGCAACATGGAGTGATCTGGAAGGTTAAGAAACTGAATCAGAAGGTTTAGAAGAATGTGAAGAAGCAAATCTATGTGTTATGGCACTATTTAAGGTAGATTTTGAAACTGATTTTGATTTTGATTTAGATGTACCAAACAATATATGTATTGAAATTAACAAAATCCTCAAAGCTCTTTCTAAGTTGAGTAACAAAATATCAAAGCTTAAAACTAAAGTAAGAACATTGAAAATTGAAAAACATGCACTTAGTCAACTTAATAAATTGCTAGCAGATGGAAATGATTTTTTGAAAAATGATTTCGAAGGATTGCATGTTGCCTGTGAAGCTTTAGTTAATGAAAATATTATTCTAAAAGAAGAAATAAAAAATTTGAAGAATCGTATAGAGGACTTATCTAAGTTTATCAAGAATACATTTCTTAAGTTTGATGAAAGTAATAAGAAGTTACAAATGTTGATTTCTAGCAAAAGGATGGATAATTTAAAATCTGGACTACGTTTTGAATTTGGAGAAACATCTAAAACAAAGAAAGAAATAGTATTTGTTTAAATCAAAAGATGAAAATCAAGAAATGATTAAAGGTAGGGAAAACAACAAAGCATTTGAACTTATCGGAAAGTACAACAAAAGGTTCTCTAGAAACAATGTCAAGTATCCCTTCAAAGGATACATCAGAAGGTTGAATAGAGGGTATTTCAGAAACAATCCAAATCAAAGGAAAGTGGTATGTAACGAGTATACTGAGCAAAAACCTTATGCTTGTTTTCTTTGCAATAAAATAGGTCGTATAGAGAAACATTGCTTTTATAGAAAATATAAGGTCAACAATAATCAAGGTTCTATTCAAAAGACAAGCTTAAATTTTCATGAACCCAAGCTTCGTTGGGTCTGTAAACAGACTTGATTATGCTTTGATGTGTGCAGGACTACAAAGCAAAGATAAAAGGAACATGGTATCTTGACAGTGGATGTTCAAGACATATGACTGGTGATGCTTCGTTGTTCACAAATCTAGAATGGAAGGAAGATGGTTATGTGAAGTTTAGTGACAATGGTAGAGGTAAAATAATTGTGGTAAGATCAATTGGTTTGATACCTCATTCAATCGAAAATGTGTTGTTATTCAAAGGATTAAAACATAACTTATTAAGTATAAGTCAATTGTGTGATAAAAGGTATAGAATAGTTTTTGAATATGATAAATGAATTGGTTTTAACAAGGATGGTTTTAAGCTATTTAAAGGTTTCAGAAAGAAGAATGTTTATCTAATTAAACCATCTAAAGTATCATTTGAAAGCTATTTTATTTCAATAAATGATAACGCTATGCTTTGGCATAAAAAACTAGGACATGTGAACTTTCAACAATTGGAAAACTTATCTAAAAAGAATTTAATCCTAGGCTTACCTAAACTACATACTTATGAGAATATTCGTTGTGCTACTTGTCTTAAGAATAAAATAAATTCATCTTCTCATAATAGTAAAAATATTATCTTTACTCAAAGACCATTAGAGTTATTGCATTTAGATCTTTTTGGTCTAACTCGCACTTTAAGTTTAGGAATAAATAAATATGGACTTGTTATAGTAAATGATTTCTCTAGATTTATTTGAATGTCATTTTTCCGTCATAAAAGCGATGCTTTTAAAAGTTTTGAAATCCTTTCAAAAAGCTTTCAAAAAGAGTTGAAAATGAAAAAGGCCTCTTCATCATCAGCTTACAAATTGATCATGGTAAGGAATTTGAAAACTCAAATTTTATTTCATTTTGTGAAGAAAAAGGCATCACTCATAATTTTTCTATACCCTATACTCCATAACAAAATGGAGTAGTTGAACACAAAAATAGGACTATTCAAGAAATTATGAGAACTTTACTTAATAAAAGTAATATAGTTGATCATTTCTGGGTAGAAGCAGCTTTAACATCTTGTTATATCATTAATCGGGAATATGTAAGACCTTTGACAAATAAAACTACTTACAAGATTTGTAAAGGAAAGACCTACGGTTTCATATTTTCACACATTTAGATGTAAGTGTTTTGATAAGAAAATAGGAAAAGCTTTGGGAAAATTTGAAGAGAGAATAGATAAAGCCATCTTTCTAGGCTACTCTCTAAACTCAAAAGCATACCGAGTATACGATAAAAAAACAAAAGTCATGGAAGAATCATTAAATGTCAAATTTATTAAAGAAACAATCCATGAAGAATCAAATGATGAAATTCCATTTACTTCAAACAAAAAGAATACAATGCATCCTGATTTAGAAGGAAAGACAGAACCTGCTTCAAAAGCTTTAAGGATATTGGATGAATCCAAAACAAAACTTGAATAAGAAGGTACGTTAGAAACTAATACTAGGTTTACTGATGCACATCTAAAAGGTAAGTTAGAAGGTTTTGAATACTTTCATACTCCACCATCAACTTTAAAATTTAAATCTAATTACCCTGCTAAGCTTATAATTGGTAATGTTAGATTTAGAATAACAATAAGGTTAAGCTTATAAAACTTTGAAAATAATTTTTCTCTTATTTCTAAAATTGAACCTCACTTAATTGATGAAGCTTTAGATGATAGTAACTGGATCTTGGCCATGCAAGAAAAACTCGATCAATTTTAGAGAAATTAGGTTTGGAGTTTAGTTCTAAGACCTAAAAACAAGTTAATCATTGGAACTAAATGGGCATTTAAGAGTAAATTGGATGAGCATGGAAAAATAAGCAGAAATAAAGCATGGTTAGTAGCTAAAGGTTATTTACCAAAAGAAGTGCTAGATTGGAAGCTACAAGATTGTTACTTGCTTTTGTTTGTTTGAAAAATTTTAAGCTATATCAGTTGGATGTAAAAAGTGCTTTTTTGAATGGATTCATAAAAGAAACAGTATATGTTGATCAACCCCCTGAATTTGAAGATTCCTTCAAATCAGATCACGTGTTTAAGTTAAAAAAGACTTTATATGGACTTAAATAGGCCTCTCGTGCTTGGTACAATAGATTAAGTCAATTCCTGATTAAAAATGACTTTCAAAGAGGAAAAGTAGATACTACTCTTTTCATGAAACATTATGGAAAAGATATGCTAGTTGTACAAATCTATGTTGATGGCATTGTTTTTGATGCAACTAATGAAATATATTGCCAAGAATTTTCAAGTTTGATGCAGGCAGAATTTGAGATGTTACTCATGGGTGAATTAAACTTCATCTTGGGATTACAAATCAAATAATCAAAGAATGGAATATTTATTCACCAAGAGAAGTACACTAGACAGATATTAAAGAAATTTGGTTTTGAAAATACCAAGGACTCTTCGATACCTATGAGTACCTCAACAAAGCTTGACATCATACATAATGGCAAAAAGGTAAATGAAAAACTCTATTGAAGCTTAATTGGATCTTTATTATATCTAATTGCTTTACGCCTTAATATTTTACTCAGTACTTATATGTGTGTTAGATTTCAAAGTTCACTAACTGAACTACACTTAATTGTAGTTAAAAAGATATTTAAATATATAAAAAGCATTGTAAAATTAGGAATTTGGTATCCTAAGAATAAAAATTTTGATCTCATAGGATATTCAGACACTGACCATGCAGGTTGCAAAGTAGATAGGAAGAGTACTCTAGGAACTTATTAGTTCTTATGAGATAAATTAGTTTCTTGGTCTTACAAGAAACAAAATTCTATTGCTCTTTCAATTGTAGAAGCTAAATATGTATCTATTAGAAATTGTTGTACACAGATACTTTGGTTAAAACAACAATTGGATGACTATGGAATAAGTTGTAACAATATACCTATAAAATGTGATAATACTAATGATATTAATCTAAAAAAAAATCTAGTTCATCACTTAAGGTCAAAACATATAGAAATAAGGCATCATTTTATTCGTGATTATATAGCAAATAATGATGTGAGTGTTGATTTTGTTCCAACTAAATATCAATTTGCTAATATTTTTACTAAGCCTCTAGATAAATTAAGATTTGAATTTATTTGTAATGAGTTAGGTGTTTTAATCCTTTTTGTTAATTTAGGGAGCATTTTTTAATTTTTCTTGTTTGTATATTCTTTAATCATGTGTAAGTTTTTTTTATTTGCTGGACATGAAAAATTAAAGGCTTTAGCATGTTCTTAGTGGGTCCACAAAATCCTCTTTAGTGGGTCCATTAAGTTAATCTACTCTTTTACGGTTAAAGAAATCTAACTTTGGCAGTTCAATTCCTTACGTCTTATAAAAGCTTAATCTTTTTTCTTTCTCTCATTTCATCAAACCTCTCCTATTCCTCTCATGTTTTTCTCTAAATCAAACTCCATGGCACCTATAAAATCTACCCGCATTGTAGCTAAGGGGATTAAATCCAAAATTCAAAATGATCCCAAGAATCCCATCATTCTTGATGAACAAGATCCAGACACCACCATCCTTACAAACCTGTAACTTAATCTACTCTCCGAAACATACCAAGATTCATTTGAAAAAACCCTAACCCTAGGACTTCGTGATGAATCATCGAAAGAAGCTCCTCAAGAAGTGAATCAAAATAATGCCTTTAAGCTACATTCTAAACACATTCAAGAAGTTAATTAGAAGGTTGATCAAGATGTTTAAGAATTTAGTTCATTTGAAGAAGTGGCTGAATCTGAAGGTGCTGATCCCTTAAGCAAATCATTTGAAGAAGTTTATGAAAGAAATCCTCCTAAACCACCCCCTATACCCAAACCAAAGTAAACTCTATGAAAGCTTAAGGCTACCACTCCAATGAAGAAAATGTTGAAAGCTTCTAAGAATGTGCAAAAGTCCTCAGAAGTAAAAACTCCAATTTCTTCATTCAAATCAAAAGGAAAACCTAAGAAGAGATACATTCAAAGGAAAAAATCTCTCCATCAAAGATTCATTTTATTTAGACCTAGAATTCTTTAATAATAATGGTTTTTATTGGAAAGACTATTTGAATAGATTAGGTTTAAATGGTTTGATTGATATGCATACAGTAATTTATGGAGAATTGGTAGACGAATTCTATAGAAAGCTTGATAATAAGAATCAGGAAGTGTGGAAGTCAACTGTGTTAGGACAAAAGATTGAAATAACTAAGAAGGACATTTTAAAATACTTTGGCATTAAAGAAGTACATGAGGATTAGAGCTTAGTCCAATTGACTAAAGAAAATTTATTTACAAAATTAAATGATGGAGTTGAGTTGGGAAAAGGAAAAGATATCTTTAGTACTAAATTTGAGTTATTGGTTAGAATTGTACATAAATTCATCAACTCATTTGTATTGCTTAGGAAGGGTAGTACAACCTCTATAACTAGAGAAAATGTACTGGTTATTTTTGTTTAAGCAATGCTAGGGAAGAAGAGGAAGTAGATGTTGTTGATATCATGATGGGCACATATGGCAGCATTTAAATGTTAAGCCATATGGAAATTTGTTGATGACTCTTTTTAGTTTTAAGAAATTGAAAATTCCAAGAGAAGCAAGTTGCCCCTTTTTCCCTATTAAACTAGGTGAAAGAATTTTTAAACAGATGGAATTTACGTGAATGAAAAGCTTTAGCATTCACATAATGGAGGAATTTATGTTCATCCCTCAAATCTTGGAAGAAGGGTCATTATAATTGAAGAAAAAGGCAATGAAAAGAAAAGGAAGAGAGGAAAGGAGCAAGTTGAAAAGGAATAAAAAAGGAAAGGGAAATTAATTAGAAGATCAGGTAGCATTTAATTTAAGGGACCAATAGGATCAGTTTCAGATAGTGATTTAGAAGGTACAGAACTTCAGCTTATTCACTACAAACAAAGGGAAAGCTCAGCTTTGTTGAACAACTTTATGAAGGAATCAAGGAAGTTGTAGGGAAGATTATCAGGGATCAAATTACTAGAATGAAAGACTTATTTAAACCTTGGGTCAAGGAAACTGTTATTGAGTCAAATCTAACAATTGGTGACTAAGCTCATCCCGCTAAACCATCTGAACACCTTGCACAAACATAACCATCTGTCCCTATCTCTAATCCTCACCTCACAACATCTGAACCATTTGTTCTTGTTTCAAACACTCCCGTCACACCACCTAAACCTGATCTCCCTACTATTTCTATTCAACCAACAGATTAGATTGATTCTAATCCTGTTCTAACTTCGAATACCACTCTTATCATCTCCCTACAATCACTTGACAAGACACTTCAAGTTTCTACACCTATTCTCAATCTTGAAGAACAAACACCTCTAGAAGGAAACATAGAAACTCTCTCTATAGCTTCCACAAAAGAAGTCTTTCCACCTGCTCCCGTTCAAAACATACCATCATCTGACAAAAGCAAAGAACCCACTTGATTTGTCGCAACATCTTCTGAAGCCACTACATCTCTTAGTAAAGCTCTTCCAACATATTCTAGCAGATTCAAACTATGTGCTAGGAAGAAAACTAAGAAATCAAAGAAATGATTGTCTTTGTTTTCCTTTTCTTTTATCCAGTAATTTAGTTTTAGCTGAACTATGTGTTAGGATGTTTAGTCCTCCTATGGACTTGTTGCTTGTTATTTCTGTTATCTTTGAACTTGGTTATGATATCTCCTTTAATTAATGTAGTTTGATCTTTTATTTCCATTATCTTTTAATCATTTTGCACTTTTTATAAAGATTAAGGGGGAGTATATTAAGGATGATAACAAAAAAGGGGGAGAAGAAAACTAAAAACTTTGTGGTTTGCACAATGCATGACATAATGATTATGTGATTGTGATTTTTTTTTTCTGATTTTTGCATTTGGTTTTATAATAGTGTTTTTGTTATCATAAAAAAAGGGGGAGAATGTTAGATATCTCTCATATATTTTGATGATAACAAAAAGGGATAAATGCTAATGAATCATTAAGATTGTAGGCATTTAAAAGGGTTTTTAGAAAGTTTAAATTTGCAAAACTAAGTTGTGTTTAGAAACTTATTCAAAAGGTCTGGCTTGACTGAAAAAAAGAATAGTTTAAAATTTTTCAAAAAGTATTTTAGAAGCTTTATAAGTAGAAGTAGCATAGCACTTCAGAAGCTTGTTCAAAAACTTCAAATAAAGGAAGAATTGATACTCTTCAGAAGGTCATTCAGAAAATTGATCTGAAAATATATGACATTGAATTTTAATATCAAGATTTGATCTCAACAAGGTTTAGCTCTACTAGATTGGGTATATTAGGAAAATACACTTAATCCCGTTGCACTTAAGATGGAATCATGATCCATGGAGATTTTTAAGCGAATCAATTTTTGTAAAATCAAGATATCCACAAATACGGATAAGGATAAGATTGAATCGAATTTTGTGCAATTTCAAATCTTAAATATAAATTTTATTCAGTAGTTGCTGATTAAGCATATCTCTTCATCATATTCAAATCATAAGCTTATTTGGTAATTATTGATTGAAGTATATCTATTCCAATCTAGATAAGGAGAGTTGCTTTTGAATTTAAATTGATTGAGATCTTCTCTAAATATCTAAGGAATTATCTTTAACAACTAACGGTTGGATAAATATATAAGTGAAAATGATCTTCAATTTTAGCCATTGGAAGATTTTAATATAAAAAGAGAAAGGATTCAAAACTTCATTTGGATACAACAATAACTTTAGAAAAAGTTTTCACTACATAAAAAGAAGTGTGATCAGATTCAACCTTTTGAAAAGCTATAGAAAGTTCTTCAAATACTTTTTCAGAAAGTTGCACCGAAGCAGATTATACAACAATTGTTATTTCTCTTTAGAGCGAAATTGATTGAGATTTATATTTTTATTCTTACTTGTAATTTGAAATTATTATTTTGTTGTTTGAGTGTTGAGACAAGTATATTTGTACTCTATAGTTATATATTAGCTTAGATTGTTAAGAGGCTAGATAGACAGAGCAGAGTGTTGTAAAGTCAATGTGTGACGAGTGCTTGTAATTTTTTATAATTTGATTTAGTAGATCAAGTGGAATAGCACCAATGAAGTAGATCAGATCCCCAGTAATGAAGTTAGAAGAGAGTAGTAGGTAAAAGGTCAAAGCTCTAAGCTCTATAAAATCTTAGCTTGATTTTCTTCTTCCTTACACTTTTAATTTGCTTTATTGTTTGCTATGTATTGAACTATTGAAATATCATTGCTCACTAATATAAGTTGTTAAGAGGGATAATTTTATTTTTCTTATATCGAAATAGTTTTTCAAAAATTTAAAGATATCAATTCACCCCCTTCCCTCCCCCCTCTTAATATCTTATATGGGACCAATAGATTGGTTTAGGAATATGATGAGATGGTTTTACTTAGTTAAGGAAGAGATTGAATTCTAAAAGAAAGTTGATTATCTTAGTTAGTCTAATTATAACTCAAATAAATTATATTATACCCAATAGTGTAGTAGTAAAAATATCTAGTACAATATATTATTTTACATATTTAAGAAAATGATGGTTAGGATAAACATATAAAAATATATGTATGTATAGTGCCACACTTATGTGTCATGTAGGGTTAAATTTACAATTTCATGAATTTATTATTTAAATTAGTTCAATTTAATTAATTATTATTATTTAAAATTATCTCTAACTGTTTGTAATGATTTTGTACGATTTTGTGTATTTAGCAATAATTTTATTGATTTGGGGTTTTATTAACATTAGGGTAAATTATAGGGTTTTACAATCTTAGATTTAGTGGTTAGGGTTTTAGTTTAGTTTAGGTTCGAATTTTTGTGAGTACACATATGTAGGGTTATGGGTTTTTCTTATGTGATTAAGATTTTCAAATTGTACATTAGGGTTTTTCATATTTTTTTTAGGTTTTGAAATAAATTTTAAATCGATTTTAATTATATAGTATTTTAATGACTCGAGGAATTTATCTATAGCGCTTCAATTCAACACTATATTTAGAAGGCTAAATTTGTGGGTTTTACAGCTTTCTTATGTTATGTTAAATTTATGAAAACATAGAAATTAAAATTGATTTTTCAAGAAGAAGAATAGGCTTTGGTCATAAAGTTTATGTAGATTTGGAAGGTTTGAGTAGGAGTCTTTTGTTGTGTTGGATGGAAGAGGTGGAGATTGAAGTAGAAAATGTGAATAGAAACTTGATTGTTACTACTGTTAAAGCATCAAGGAGTAATAGAGAAATAAAGATTACTTACTTTTATGTAAATCCTTGGTTTACTAGTCGATTTAGCCCTATGGAATAGGCTGAGATCTCTTTTATATGGCACAAATATTCCTTGGATGACATTGGGAGACCTAAATGAAATCACTAGTATGCAGGAAAAGAGTAGGTAAAGGAAGAACCTCTTAGACAATGAGAGAGTTCTGGGATATGATCTTAGTCTATAACCTGCAAGATATTAGCTATCATGGACAACTTCCTACATAGGTAGGAAAATGACATAATAGTAGTGTTATTAAAGAGTATTTAAATAGAGGCTTGTTCAATGTTTAATGGCTCATTAAATTCTTAGAACTTGAATTGTCAATCTACCAACTCATGGTAGCAATTATTCTCTTATCATTATTGACTAAAATAACTTTGGAAAGAGGAATTAAGGGCTTTAAATTTGAAATTTTTGTGTGAAGTAAGAGGGCTATTTTCAAGTAGTTGAAAATGCATGGCTAAGTTTAAATGAAAATGAGAATAATTGTGGATTGATGAAGAAGTTAGGGGAGGTTCATGATGACTTGTTGAGATAGAGCAAAATCACTATAGGAAAAAACTAAAAAGGAATTAATTATCTCAAAGCAAGACTTACGAAGCTTAAAGCTTTAATAGTAGAGGAACATGACCAAGATGAGGAAGAATTGTTACATTAGCAGCTTAACTTCTTATACCTATAAGAGGAAACTTGTTGGAGGTATAGATCTTGAATTTGTGGCTCAATTGTGGAGAAAAAAAATATGAAATTTCTCCAAGAAAGCATGGTGTGAAAAGGAGAGTAAGAAATAGTGTCTCAACCATTGAAAATAGCTATGGCCAATGGCTTTATGAGGAGTAAGAAGTCAATAGAGCTTTTTTAGACTTTTCATTGATTGATTTAAGGTCAGTCAAACATCAAATATGGATTTGGTGCTTGATAACACTAATGTTGTTATTAATCAAGAAATAAATGAGATGTCACAAGGCCATTACAAAGAAAGGAGGTGAAAGAAGTTACTTTTCATATTGGAAGCACCAAAGGCCTAGGACTAGACAAATTTAATTGGATGTTCGAAAACACATTGTGCTTTGATTGGTGGTTTTAGAATAGAAGTAGCTCAAAAATTCAAGGAAACATGTACTTTTCCTAATTTCTTTAATAATACTATCTTGGTCCATATTCTAAATTTTTTTTTTCTGGTGATAAGTGTAAATTTACATATACTTATTGATGTGTTTTATAGTGATTTTCTTCCATTTTAATGAGAATTTTAATAAATTTTGATACTTAGATGAGTAAATTGTTGATTTCAGGACTTGGAAGAGTAATTAAAGTAAAAAGAATGAAAATTACCCAATTTCAAGAAGAATTTCACTTAATTTGAGGAACCATTCAAAGATAGCAAGCTTCGAAGAAATTTTTGCTGATGATTAGAATCTAGTGAAGAACATACCCAAGAACATCCTCATGTTTTCTAGCCATGATCTCCTTGTCAAAGATTTTCATGAATTTTGCAAAGGAATATTGCAAAATAAAACATGCTTGGAGTACACACTTATGTTCTTAGGGAGTGGTCATGCCTTGATGTCTACAAACTTTCATATTTGGGTGATTTTGATATAATCTTATAAATAGGAAGTGAGATGCTCATTGGAAGAAGAGGACTAAAAGGGAGGAGACTTAGAGAAGAAAGCAAGAATGAGAAGAAGGCTGTTGTGCTTAGAATTTCATTTCTAATTTATGATTTTATTTTATAGCATAAGTTGTATATAGCTAGACCTATGAATCCTTAGATTGACACGACAAGTGTATATTTTGCATATTCCAATGAAATTCCCTACTCCTTATTAATTCAATTGTATATTTTGTATTAAATTAGATTGTTATTTCTAGAGTCTTAGTTTAATTATCTGATATTGTATCTTGAGGTTGCAAGACCCCATGTGTAATTAGATTTACCACAATTGATGAGAATTTTCTGTAATCTTCTGATAAATTATAGTGTTCTTTTGGATTTTATTTCAATTCTTGTAAAGGAAATTCCCATTCTTAATGTTGCCTTAATTTATTCTATTACAAAAGCAATTTAGATAGAGTATAGTTAGGGTTAGGAGTTAATAATGAAGCGATTCCTATTAGTTTATCAGTTGAAATCCTTGATTAAAAAGAATGGGCAAAGAAATGCAAATTTTTTGAATTATTACATGCTTATTCCTTGGTAAAATTTAATTTCTTTTAGTTGTTGAAATTCAATAGATTGTTTCATATTTGAATTTTTAGTTATCTCTTTACAGGTAGAATAATAATGTGTGGTGAGTAGTATGTGTAGTCCTTGAAGGATCGGCAACTTGGACTTTGCTAGTTCACTATATTATGAATGGATAGGTGCACTTGCTAACCAATCGAGTTTTTGATGCCATTGTTGGGAATAGTAAATCAAGAAAGCTTATACTTTTATTATTCTACTATTTCTCTTTCATTTATTTTTCTATTCATTTTCTAATTTGAATCACTTTTGACTTTTCTCTTTACATATTTGAGGAAGTTGGAGTAATGGCCAACAACGAGGAAGTACCAAAGGCCCTATTCGGTTACATTAAACCTTCTATTAGTGCAATCGACTCCAGTATAGCAAAGCCAACATTAACTACTAAGGATAGAAAGACACTTTCATGTACCAAAAGGGAAAGGAAAGGTAGGGTATACTCTTGCTTTAAAGTCTTTTTGACAGCGTTTGTAATCTTATTGATTATTATTTAGATGGTCCAGCAATAGCTACAGTTTGAAGGTTCATCAAAAGAAGATCTACGCACTTATATCACTAATTTCTTAGAGATATGCCCTCCCTTAAAAATTAATGGAGCCATAGATGATGCCATATGGTTAAGATCTCCGCCCTTTCATTGCAAAGGAGAGCAAAGCAGTGGCTAGCTTCTCTTTACAAAGATTTTCACTTTGTGGAAAGAGCTGATTGATAAATTCTTGGAAAAATACTTTCCTCTTGCTAGAACAACTAAGCTTTAGATTAACTTTTCATCCTTTGTTGAGTTTGATAGTGAAACACTTTATGATGCTTAAGAGTATTTTAAGGAGCTACTTGGAAGATGTCTACATCATGTTTTTCATTCTAGATTCAAGTACAAACCTTCTATAGTAGTTTAAATTTTTGAGAAAAGTATAAAAAAGTCCTTAATGTTTACCTCATTTTCTATTTCGATTCTCAATGTTTCAAAATTTTCATTTAAATCCTTAACATTTGCAAAAGTTTAGAAATAAGTCATTTTAACTGATGACGTTAGAGTTTAAATTGGAAAAGTATAAAAAAGTTCTCAACATTTATTTCTTTTTATATTTTAGTTCTTAACGCTTTAAAATTTTTGTTGGAGTCCTTGACATTTATAAAAATATACAGATTAGTCCTTTTAACTATTAACATTAAATTATTATTTATACATTTACACATATTAATATTTTATTAGTCTACATATTTCTTTTATATAAATAATATAATAAAATATTAAAATTAATTAATTAAAAAAATTATACAAAAATATTAAAAAATAATGAAAATTTATCAAAAAATTGGAAAAATGAAGAATAAGAAAAAATTACTAAGATAATTCATTTAGTAATATATATATATATATATATATATACATAGATACATACATATATTAATATTAATTTTAAACTAAATTAATAAAAGTTGTTAGCCTCCCTATGCCCTTGGATGTTTGAGTTTTCTTTATATATATATATATATATATATATCTATTTTTTCATTTTTAACAATTTTTATTTTATTAAGTTTTTTAAAATTAATATTAATATATATGTATAATATATTATTTTAGTAATTGTTTTTTTTTTCAATTTTACATATTTTCTTATTTTTCATTTTTCCAATTTTTTTTTATGATTTTTCATTATTTGTTAATATTTTTCAACACCTTTTTTAATACCTTAATTAATGTTCAATATTTTATTATGTTATTTATTTAAAAGAAATATATGGACTAATAGAATATTGTTACTTATCAATGTACAAATGATAGTTTAATACCATCAGTTCAAAGGACTATTTTATAAATTTATATAAATGTTGAGGATTTAAATGAAAATTTTGAAATATTAAGGACTAAAATAGAAAATGAATTAAACTTTGAGGACATTTTTATACTTTTTTAATTTAAAATGTAACACTGTCAATTAAAATGACTTATGTGTGAACTTTTATAAACATTAAGGACTTAAATGAACATTTTAATACATTAAGGACTAAAATAGAAAATAAGACAAACATTGAGAACTTTTTTATACTTTTCTCTAAATATTTGTACTAAATAATCAATTGATTCAGTTGTAGGGGGATTGTTGAATATGAAAGCGTTTGACGATGCTCAAGTTTTAATTGAAAAATTGGCTTTGAATAGCTATCATTGGGATAGCATGAGCACTACAGCTAATAAAAAGAATTTAGGTACAAATGATTTAAATGTTATTATAGCCTTAGTAGCCAAGTTTGAGGCACTAAGTTATAGGTTAGAGACTCTTCTATGCCTCCACAAACATCCCATGATGATGAATTTTGTTAATCTCGGAAGATATGGAGGACAATATGGCACCAAATAGACTAATTATGGTATAAATCAATGGGGATTTCAACATATACCATATAATGATTATGAAGAACCATATAAGGATTGAATGAACTATCAAGGGAATATCTTTATGAGACTCACCTAAAGTATATAAATTACTCTTAAGGATTTCAGAGTTTCCTACATTAACAAGAAAAGTCTTGGTTGGAAATTATTTAGGCTAAGTATATGGAGACTAGTGAAGCAAGGTTGATGAACATTGAAAGATAGATTGATCATCCTATAAAGATCACAATTGAAAGTTGGCAAGAACCACCTCCTTAAGCACAAGCAAAAGCTGTAACTCTTGAGAGTGGTAAAGAATTATAGGTAAGTAAATACACCGACAAGAAATAAGTTAACCATGAGCCAGTGGTAGAAGATCAAAAAAATAAAGTTGAGGACACTTTAGAAATTGCAAAGGAGAAGGTAGAGCCTCAAAAAGTGAAAGGATATAAGCTACTAATATTGTATCCTCAATAACTTAATAGGAAGCATTGAAATGAATAGTACAGTAAATTTTTAGACCTTTTCAAACAATTACATTTAAACTTACCTTTTGTTAAAACTTTATCACAAATGTGTAAGCATGTAAAATTTTTGAAGAAGTTGCTATCTAATAGAAAGAAGCTAAAAGAACTCTCTATGGTGACTTTAAGTGAAAAATATTCAATAATTCTCCAAAATAAGCTTCTAATAAAGTTGAAGGATCTAGGAATTTTACTATCCCTTGTCTAATTGATGATTTATCTATTAAAAAAGCTTTAGCTAACCTAGGAGCTAGCATAAACTTAACACCATATAAATTGTTTAAGAAGTTAGGCCTAAGAGAACCAAAACCAACCAAAATAGGTTTGTAATTAGCTGATAAATCTATTATGTGCTATAATGGTATAATTGAAGACATATTGCTTGAAGTATATAAATTAATTTTTCCTACAGACTTTGTAATCTTAGACATTGATGAGGATATTGAAGTACCACTCATCTTAGGGAAACCCTTTATAGCTACAACTAAAGCCGTCATTAATGTTAGTAATGGTACCATTTTAAGGGTAGGAGAAGAAGAGATGGTATTTATAATAAAAGAGGCAATGAAAAGGTTCATTGAATAAGATAATACATGTTTTTGCCTTGATATTGTTGATATCTCTATAACTGGTGTTTTATAGGAATTACTCAAAAAGGACCATTTAGATTATTGTTTGAAATATAGAGAACAAGAAGAGATAGTAGATAAATCGACTCATACTGAAATAGCAACATAGCTGGAAGCTAATTGGCTAGTTGTTGAGAGTGCTTTGAGAGGATAAAGTCAGCAAGTGGCAAAGTTGAAGCCTTTTCTTAAAGAGCCTCCTGTGTTAGAACTGAAACAACTACCAGATTACTTGGAAGATGTCTTCTTAGAAAGGGGTGCAAAATTGCCTGTAATAGTCTCTATTGGGTTAAATTCAGAGTAAAAGGAAAAGCTTTTAAATGTTCTTAGATAGCATAAAAGGGTAAATGCTTGGAAGATTTCAAACATCAAGGAAATTAACCCATCTTTTTACACCCATAAAATATTCATAGAAGAAGGACATAAGTTGGTGGTGCAACCACAAATGTGATCGAACCTAAACATGAAAGATGGGGCTAAAGATGTAATAATAAAACTTCCTGACATTGGTATGATTTGTCCAATTTCTGATAATACATAGGTTTGTCCTATGGAGGTTACACCTAAGAAAAGGAAGGATGATGGTAGTCTTGAATGAGTGAAATGAGTTGATTCTAATATGAGTAGTCATAGGGTGAAGAGTCTGCATAAACTACTTGAAACTCAATGATACTACGAGAAAAGATCATTTACCTCTACCATTTGTTGATTAGATGTTGGAGTGTCTATTAAGTCATATGTGTTATTTTTTTTTTAGATAGCCTTTCCTGTTATTTTCAAATCCTGATTGCTATAGAGGACCAAGAGAAAATGACATTCAGATGTCCTTATGCCATTATGGCCTATCAAGATGATGCCGTTTGGCCTTTGCAATGCACTTACCATATTTCAATGGTGCATGATGCCAATCTTTGTAGATTTTATTAAAGATATAACGTAAGTGTTTGTCATGACTCGAGGGGGCTAATCGTAGTAGTCACTGTATACCATACAAAGGACTGTAGATCAAACTGCTTTACAATCGACGACCTTTTATACGATACATAAGGCTACAGCTACAACTAATAACCAAGAGTTACGTAAGTGTAAGCAATATCATTTCATGATAATAATAACAAATTAAGGAAATATAAAACACAATCTATTTACATAATAATTTACAAATAAGAAGTCTAAAGAATTTCTTAACTCAAACTAGTATCATTTTATTACATAATCAGATTTATAATCTAGATAAACTATCATGAGTACACTTTGATCACGTCTTGCTCCCACATCAACCCCTTGATAAACAACTAACCTCGAGCATGCAGCGGCCCAACTCCATGAACAACTCTGCTTGCGAAAGAAGATTATAAGGGTATAAGCTAACTAGCTTAGTGAGATAATCTCCTCAACCATACCACAATCAAGTTATACATTAATTAAATTCAATCAAATGAATGCATGCCGATCAGTATGCTAAACAAATATATGCAGGTGACCAGGTATTGCATGCAATTCAGATTTAACGCCCTCCGAAGTTAGGGTTGCAGATACATCAGCACAATCAGATCCGGGTATCATACTAGAACTTATCTCATGACGAAACTCTGCGTTTTGTATTTAAAAATGTAATGGTATATCCATTCTCAGTTTTATCAAAAACAAGTTATAGATATGATTGTGAGTAGGTTCACACAGCCTTCACTCACTCCTAAACGGAGGCCTCTAGACTCGACCCTTAGCTAAGCGATTGACGCCTCCAATACCTAGTAATCCTACGGGTTAGGGTAGGGTCAAGGTAAGGTCATATTGTATGTGTGCACCGTACGAAATCTATAACAATCAAATAAACAACCCATGTATGGCCTTTCGTAACCTTCGTGTAATGTGATGGCTGAAATTAGTTATACGGTGTATAATTATGCATGTTTCAAGTAACTTTTTTTAGTTGAGTAAAATTAGGTCTTATTATTCGGTGATCAACAAGGTCACAAACAATCAGTTCTTAGTGAATTTACTATGCAACAATTAATACATTATCGTACTTTAAAGTAAATTCACCATTAATAAACAATCATCATACACAAGCATAACTTATCCCCACATAAGCATAACCTATCCCCATACAACATGCAATTATTAAGCATAATCTATATTCGCTAATTACAAACACAAGAAAGTATGAGATTATTAGTAAAAACTTACTCAGCTATAATCGACTCAAGGGTCGTAATAATCCAAAGGTAGCTCAGAGTCAAGGTCGAGATCACTTGAGAATAAGGAATATAGAAAATTGTGAGTTTGGGAATTTAAAGCTAAACTAGTATTGTAATTTGTAATGTTTACTTTACTTGGTTACCTGAAATTATCGATTCGAGCTTTTTTATTGAACCGTGTATAACTTTTTCGTTTTAACTCGAATCGTTATGAACTTATAGTCTATTTTGATCGTTTTTGAGTGTATTTTCTTATAGCGAGGTTCGTTTTGGACGTTGTGACTCGCAGTTCAATACTGTGATATAAAAATATTACAAAATTTATTATTTTAATTTAAAAAGTTATAAAATATTAATTTCAGCTTTTTCTTAGTATATTTATGATTTAATAATTATTTAAATCACATAATTGATAATTTTATTATTTTAAGCTTATTTTACTTTAGTTACTTATTTTTACCTATTTTTAATATTTTAGACTTATTAATTTATTATTATTTTTTCTAATTTATTATTTTCTAATATTCCACGATATACATATATATATATATATAAATAAATACTTATATAACTATATATACAAAATTTCTTGTAATATGAAAATACTAGATATAAATTTACATACATATACCTATTATTACACTTGTACACATATATATTAAAGACTAGGTTGATATATATATATATACACATATTCATGCCACATATATATATACATATATAAGAAAAATAATAACTTACATGTATACATGAATATGAAGCACATGTATATATATATATATATATATAATATACGTATGCTTACACTTATATATATATGAAAATAAAGATTATATACATATATATATAAATATTCATATTTACATGTACATATATATATCTATATTTAATTTGTGAAAATACTAAATACATACTATATGTACTCTTATTTATATATACATATATATATTTATTTTATTTTATTATTGTTTTTTGTTTTCTCTTTCGTGTACATGCATCTGTATATATCCAATAATGAAATTTCTAAATACCTATTATATGTAGTCTTATTTATACATACATGTACATACATATACCATATATTTTACATAATAGTATATATATATATATATATAAATATATACATGTCCACATACATATATTTATACACACATAAGGAATACATATATATTTGTTTATCTACTTATGTATACATGCATGTATATGTAATGAAACATATAGCAAAATACAACAAAATACTTAGTATATACATGCATATACCATATAATATACATACATATATAAGTAAATAAAATATACTCACCTAAATTTTGTTGGTAGTATTTCAAATTTTTCTTCTTCTTTTCTTCCTTAATTTTCTTCTTGTTCTTATTTTTCCTTTTGGTTTTGCTTTCTTTTCCTTCTTCTTTTGTGTTTGGTTTCTATTATTTTTTTTTTCCAGATTTCTTTCTTTTTATTCCAGACGTGTGCAACAACTTAAGGAGACAAATGAACAAAAAGAAAATAATCTAACCTAATCCCTTCATTAAATTAGACAAGACACATTTTGTAATTATCTTGTCCTTATCTCTTAATTTTGTGACACATCTACATTTATTTATGCACATGGGTTGCTGATTTTTTTTTCAATTGAAAATCACATGTGGGTAAAGGAAAATAGAAGAGAAGAAGAAAAGAAGGAAAAAGAAAGAAAGGAAAATAGAAAAAATGGAAGAAAAAGGAAATTAGAAATAATTATATGTAATTTTTCTAAACATAAAAATCATAAAAATAATAATTATAAATTAATTTTGGAATTTTATGAAAATTTATCAATTTAATTAGTACCTATTACAATTATAATTTTTACAAGTTATTTTAATGATTTCATTAAAAGTTTTATACGATTATACGATTTAGTCGATAATTGTAATCGACTATAATTATATCACTATTGAGTGATATTTAATTATTTTATAGGTTTAAAGTTATAGTTTTAGAGTTTCAATCAAGTTCGGGTTCGATTTCGGGTAATTGTGCACATGATTTAGGGTTTCGATCAATTTTTAAGGTTTTTATTATCGGTATTATATTTGATTTATTAAATTTTATAATCTTTTATTGTTACTAGCTTTATCGACTTATGACACAGTTTAGAACATCGGACTTAAATTAAGTTTCAGATTACTGATTTTCTAGGGTTTATAGTGTTTATGGATGATTTTTCAATCTTTAAGGATTCTTTTGATCAATGCCTTAGTAACTTATAGAAAGTGCTAAATAGAAGTGAAGAAACAAATCTAGTGTTAAATTAGGAGAAGTGCAATTTCGTGATGCAAGAGGGCATAACACTAACACAAAGTGCACTAAAGAGGTATCGAAGTGGAGAACGCAAAAATTGACACTATCACAAAATCCATCCCCATCCCGCTGCCATACCCCCCACTTCCTCTTTCAGTCATAGCCATGCTTAGTTTCTTAGGCTATGTAGGGTTTTATGAGATATTTATTAAAGATTTCTCAAAAATAGCTAGACTCTTAACTAGGCTATTAGAGAAAGATGCTCCATTCATCTTCTCAAAAGAATGTCTAGAGGCATTTAATATTCTAAAGGACAAGTTGAAGTACATACCTATAATTGTGGCACTAAATTGGAATTTACTATTTGAACTAATGTGTGATGCAAGTGAATATGTTATAGGTGTAATTTTAGGGAAAAGGTAAAATAAACACTTCCAGTCGATATATTACACTAACAAGACCCTCATACAAGCTCAAGAAAACTACATCACCACAAAAAAGGAGATGTTAGTAGCAGTCTTTGCATTTGAAAAATTCATGTCGTATCTAATCTTTCTAAAGTTGTTATTTATACTAACTATTTTACTTTGCATTATTTGTTGAAAAAAAAAAAGAAGAATAGATGCCAAGCCTAGATTGATTAGGTAGATATTGTTACTTTAAGAACTTGACCTAGAAATTTGAGATAAAAAAGGAGCAGAAAATTTAGCTACAAATTATCTATCCCACTTAGAGAATCCATCCTTAGAAAAATTAGAAGTGCGAGATATTAACGATGAGTTCTTAGAGGAGTGACTTTATCAAGTAAGTCATTTGGGAACTCTTGTTTTATAGACATAGAAAATTATTTGGCTACTAACATTTTTCTTAAGGGATTAGATTAGCGATGGAAGGAGAAATTGCTCCATGATGTGAAAAATTATTTTAGGGAACACCTGTCTCTATTTAAGATTTTTGTAGATCAAACAATTCATAGATGCATATCCCACTTACAAGGTTTGCAGATTTTGGGTCATTATCTCTCAAGGCCAACTATAGGACACCATAGTGCAAACAAAACCATACATAAGGTCCTTAAGTCTGGATTCTACTAGCCAGCACTATTCAGGGACACTTAGAAATTTGTAGAGATATGTGATAGGTGTGAAAGGGTAAGTGATATTTCTAAAAGAGATAAGACACCTTAAAATCCCATTTAATTTGCGAGATTTTTTATATATGGTGCATCGACTTCATGGAACCGTTTTCGAATTCCAATGGAAACAAATATATCCTAGTAGTAGTGAAATATATGTCCAAATGGGTAAAAACTCATGCTTTACCAACAAATGATACAAGGGTAGTGAAATGGTTCCTCAAAAGTATGTTTTCCGAATTTGGTGTGCCCAAAGTGATTATAAGTGATCGAGGAACCTACTTTTGCAATGTTCAACTTAAGACAGTGCTCAAGCAGTATGGTGTTACTTACAAAATTGCCACACCACACCACCTACAGACAAGTGGATAAGTAGAAGTTGCAAATAGGGATTTAAAAGGGATTCTAGAAAAGATAGTTGAGCTCAAATGATAAGATTGGTCAGAAAAGCTCGACAATACTCTTTAGGCATATAAGATACCTATAGGAACTACTCCATATTGATTTGAGTATGGAAAAGCATATCATTTACTTGTGGAAATTGAACATAAAGCCTATTGAGCTATAAAGCATAATAACCTTGATCTTGAGTGTACAAGAGAACATAGGAAACTTCAACTTAATGAGCTAGAAGAATGGGGAGTGAAATGGCCTATGAGAACTCAAGACTATCCATAAAACGAGCTAAGGGATACTATGATAACCGAATTAAGCAAGGAAAGCAATTCCAAGTTGGGGACATGGTTCTCTTATACCAATCTAGACTACAACTTTTTCCAGGTAAGCTTAAATCATGATGGTTTGGACCTTATAAAGCAACCTAAATATTCTTGTATGGAGCGGTGGAGATTTCACACCTCGAATGAGGGACATTTAAGGTAAATGGTCATTGACCTAAGCTATATTTAGGAGGAGTCTTTCACCAAGAAGACTACATTGAGTGATCCCTTCCCAATTCAAGAAAATAGGTAGTTTCTATCTTAACCAGTCGAGTAAACAACATTAAACAACAGTGCTTCTTAGGAAGTAACCCATATTTTGTTTTCTTTTTATTCTTCTTTAGTTTGCCATTAAGATTTTAATTTCTAGTATCTAATAGATCAACAAACCTTACTTTGAATAATCATTTCAACTGATTTAGGTTTAGGAAGCTTAAGAAGGAGTTGCTCATAATAAAGAGATCGAAGTTAAGATTGAAACCATGATTCGGGATGTGATCTACATTGAAGGAGAAGTTTGAATTAAATTATGAGATGATTAAGGTCTTGTTCATACCGATGTTCCTCTTGTAAAAAATTTAAGCAAAAAAATAAACATTACAAGAGCAATACGCCCTATAGATCATACCGATAATATTGGGTATGATCTCTTAAAGAATCATGTACACATTGTTACAGGCAAGACTATGGCCAATAATATGACTGTGATCTTACTCGTGTTTATGTTTTGTGATCCCACCCATGAACAATCCCATTCAAATTTTCCTCGATCATATTACTTAAAACAATTCCCAATTCAGTTCACTTATCCTGTAAAACCACTTTCTTATTTTATTATTTACTTCTTTGAGCAATTCCTAAACTAAAAAGAAATTTTGTTGATCTTGGCCATTACCTATTATAGTGGTTATTTACTTACCCTTTTCGAATATCAAGTTTTCTTTTTGTGGAACAATAACATACAGTACATCTATTTATACATATCTTCAATGTGTATGTAAATTATCATCCTTCTCAATACAATCTCTTTACTATAGCTAAAACACTAACTATGGGGAAACACGCGATTGACAAATTGTGGCTCCTAAAACCACTTATCACAACCTAAAGATTGCTTCTTCCCAACCTATATTAGAAGAGGTTCCATTGGCTACCTTACCATCATAACTTAAACACATGCTTCAGTTTGAAACACTTAAATGTAAGGTAAGATTTGAGATACTAAGTAAGAAGAGCTTTTTAAGATCAAGCTTCCTAGATTGCGAAACTATCAAATAAGCTAACATGAAACCCACAATTAAAGCCATAGTGTTCAAGAACTAGTCTATAAGGAAGTCACCTTAGAATTCCTTACTACCCTTTAAATGGAACATGATCAACTACCATGTAGAACCTAAAATTCACTATCCTTCCATTTAAGAAACACCGAATTCATACTTTTCATAGCTGAATTTAGGGTATTTATTGGGCTTTACGAAAAAAAATTTGTCTAATCCCTTAACTTTTATATATTACCCTACGAACTCCCATGTAGAGTCACCTTTGTAGACTATTGGTAGAAATTAATTGAAGGAAAGACCTATAACCCCAAATTTGCTAGAGGGATCCCACCTAAAAAATCCTACACATTAGATTTGTTGTTGGTTAAAAGTAGTGTTGAATGTCGGTTCTTTAAAAGAAGAAAATGATTACCATAAGGGGGTATCGAGGCTAGTTTAGCATAGCCACTCCAATGCCTAAGTTAAAGTTTGCAAGTAAGGTAAAGGGAATAAGCAAGTAAGTGTAACACTGATTCATAGGGAAGAATACATACGATGATTGATATTGTACGAATCAGGGGTGAGTCTGAACCTCAAGACATAGCACTAACTCTACAGATATAGCAATATGATGCACTAGTCCAAGTTAGGTGGGTTATTTGCTACAATCCCTAAGGGACTGATAAGAGTAAGCTAGACTAGGTATATAAAACACATAGCTTGCAAAAAGGGAAAATCTACATTTAATATTTAGAAGATGATCATTTTGGTTGATGCATTTATGGGGTATTTATATGCCTTAATTGTGGCAAGTCCTGGGATTCCTCTAATTACAAAATTAGATACCTAATTGAAATGGAAAATGATAACAAAGAAAGAATATCCTTCACTAAGATAGCACGGATGTTAGAGAAAGAGGATATGTGTCAGCTTCTCAATTTGGTGGTCTAAATAGGTGTTGGTTGCTAAGAAGAGTTTATTTAGCTTGGTTAGCTTCAGGTCGGTAGCTTAACAAGTGAGGGGTTTGTAGAGCTCGTGATTTGAAAGTGGGTACTTGATAGCTTAAGCTTAGTAGGTTGGCTTGGTAATAAGTAGCTTAAGCTTGGACACTTGTTAACTCAGCAACGGACAAGTTCATTATTCTGATATAGTTATGTTAGGCAGTGTCAATGACTCCTTTTTGCTAGATAGTGAATAGTTTAGACCATCTTGGAAGATTTGCCAAGTCGACTCGAATTAATTGCTCCTCTTTGAGAGTGAATTCCTTCTTGACTATTTAGCATACAAAGGCAATATGGCCATGCGCTTGAGATTGTGTGATTGATCCTTCATTTTTATCATCCCTTCTGGGCTATTTGAGATTTGGGATCAAATAGTAGTTAGCTTCTGATAGCTCATCCTTGAGGAAGAATGGGTGAAGATCAGTAATGTTGAAGGTGCTGAATGCTCCATACTCCTCTAGCAATTCAAGTCTATAGGCATTAGAATTGATCTCCTTAACCACTTTGAATGGTCCATCTACTCCTAGAGACAACTTGCTTTTCCTGAGATTAGGAAATCGATCCTTATTGAGGTGAATCTACACTAGATCGCATGGCTAAATTCTTTTGGCTCTTCATCTTCTTCCTTTTCTTTCAAACTTTGAGGTAGCGCTGGTTAGATGGTTTATAACTTTCTAGCGCATTGCATGGGTGGCTTTTGCTCTTTAAATAGCTTATGGGTCTTCAGGACTGCTAGATGGGTTGATTACGTTAAGTAGGAGCTTGGGATTATAGCCATATGCAACCTTAAAGGGTAACTTCTTAGTGATACTATGGGTGGTCCTATTATAAGCGAACTCAATAATCGGCAAGCACATATTCCAATCAGTTAGTTTTCTCCCAACTATGGTACGTAGTAGGGCCTTTAAGGTCCTGCTAATAACCTTAGTTTGTCCATCTATTTAAGGGTGGTAGGATGTATTAAACAGTAGCTTAATTCTTAGTCACTTCTAAAGTGTCTTCCAAAAATGGCTTGAGAACTTAAGATCTCAATCAGACATTATAATTCTTGGCATTCCATGTAGCTTGACCACTTCTTGCAAAAAGAGAAAAGAAATAGCAAAAGCATCGTTAATTCAATTGTATGGCATAAAGCGTTCCATCTTGTTGAACCGATCTATGACCACCATGATGGAGTACTTCCTACAAGATGTCCTTAGCAAACCCGATACAAAGTCTATACTCAACTCAGACCATAGCTTAGTCAGGATAGGCAACAGTAAATAGGGCACTTGTTTAGCTCGGCTCTTTGCTTTGTAGGAGGGTATACACCTTTCTAACATGGACTACATGTCCTTCATCATCCTTGGCTAAAAGAATCCTAAAGCAACTACTTCATGGGATTTGTGTTTGCTAAAATGACTTGATAATCCTCTTCCATGTGCCTCACACACTAGTAGCTTTCCTTATGGAACAAGTTGAGATATATAACTTCCCTTTTCTAAATGGGTATCCATCCTCCTTGTGATAATCATCAATAGTTTGGTCTTCCTCACAATGGGCATAAATTGCACCAAAATGTGAATCCTCAACATGCAAACCCTTAATCACTGAAAATCTAAGAAGTCTCGTTTAGAGTACAATCAAAAGGGTATGTCATTTTGATAGGGCATCGACCACTATACTATTCTTACCAATTTTATACTTGATGTTGAGTTTGAATTTTTTCGGTTTTTTTTTTATTTTTCTTAATCTAATTTATGTTGAACCTTATATCCATTCAATATAAACCTTTAACTAAGAATTAAGGAAAATCCAGTTCTTTTATAAATCTTAAAAAAAAATTTGGAGTTGCCACTTGATTAGGGTCAAGAAAAAAAAAAAGTTAGGTTAAAATTAATTGAGTGGATTGATTTTAACCCAGCTACTAGATTGTAAGAAAAACCAATCTTAAAAATGGTTTTTGAAAGTCGGAGATTTTGAGATTTGGGGGCCAACCCATTAAACCCTAAATAGGTATTACTTTAACTTTTCGAATTTAGATTTATTTTCAAAATATCCATTTAAATTAAAAGAATAATTATGTATTTGCAAATAAATGAAATTAAATTTATTTACAAAAAAATTATTTACAAAGGGAGAATAAAAAAAAATTACTATTTTAAGTCGCCTTGTAAGTGTCTACGTACCCTCTAGTAAGGATAAAACTTCCTGTAGTTTGGTTCTATAAAACCTTAGGCATGTTAGTGTCTTTTAATTCTAAAAAGTGGTCGGATTTAAGTTCCTTAGCCATTTGATTTTATTCAAGAAAATACTAAGTGAAAAAGCCTTAAAATGTTTATATATTTCCTTTTGAAAAGTAATCTTAGAAAAGAGTCTATCAAGACCTTAAAGAGGGTTCAGTAAGATTGCCTAAAATTTTCATATCACATATGTACCTACGATATGGAAACCGCCTTGCAAGTAAGAGATTGTAAGACGCTAAGTAATTAATCGCTAAGATTGCTGATTTGTAATTAATTAATTTATTACAAAATTTAAATAACTATGGTTGTTCGATATCCCATAGTTTCTTAGAACCATAGAGAATTGGTATCCCCTACTAAATAATAAGATAAGATATGCTAACTTTGCAAAACTGTAAGAAGAATTAAATTATATTAAATTCAAACATATAAATATTTTCTACAAAGGATGTTTATGTATCATCTATAAAGAACTCAACTAATTCTAACACTAATATACATATTTTCATCTTGCACTAGGTACTTGAGACTTATCCTAATCCCAACATAAGTAAACCTACAAAAGAAACTAAGGGGGAATGAGTATAAAATAGCTTAGTAAGTTTGTTCCTCACTACTACTATTTAAGTAAGTTATCATACATTATTAACACATATACAAGCTATCTACATACAAAATGAATGCAAGTACGATGAATGTAGGCAATACATCCATAAGAGTTTGGAACTGTGGAAGGTGTAGAATTACATCATTTACACTTTGATTATCCCTTATACTTAACTGTATAGGGCACCTCAGCTTATTCGCATGAAGTTGCCTAGGGGAACCACCCTTCCAAGCAACACTCGACTATTACCCTAGTTAAGAAAAGAGTTCCAATCTAAATAAATAGATCCCAAACTAGGACTATCCACCATCCAAGGCTCCTCAGGCACAAACATGTGAGTCCTTTTGCAATCAAAATTATCCAAGGTCTCACAGGTACAATAAAGTGAGTCCTCTTACTATCAATTGGAGATCCCATGCTAGCTTTGCCTTAACGATAAAATATCGTTTCTAGCACTATGAACCCTTATCAAAATTGTACAAAATATGTTAAGATTAGAAAAGATTTTTCCAAAAAAAATACCCATTTCAAAATTTTGCAATGCTAGCACTCTCCATCCATACATTTGTTGAGTCATGACATGTGATGAATAAAACTGGTTAGTTTGGTCAAATATTTATATTTATCAATTTTAGAAAAAGTGATCATACAGATGGTGGCATACAAGAAGAATAGTCATTTAGACATACAAGCAACAACAAGTAGTAAAGCATCATAAAAATAACATGCACAAGCAAGTAGTAGGTCATTAAAACTCCCTCACTTGGATTATTGCTCATTCTCCAAGCCTTTAGGGTTTCCAGAACTGGATATCAAAACACCTAAAAAATAATAAAACTTATAAGTATCCTGAGAATCAAACTTTTTAGTTACCTAAAAGTTTATTGTAGTTTGTCTAGTTTCTCAATATGACCCAAGTATAGCGTATACAGGGTTTATCATACTTTAGTAGGATCAATTGTAACTATATTCATAGATTTGTAAGTTATGGTACTTTATGTATTTAATTACTTATTTCTTCTCATTATCAATTTACGAGGTCTATTATTTAGTTATCTTATTTATTCCTTTCAGTTTTATCTTATATCTTTAGTCACATATAACTTTTTCATCTTAACTCTGATTTTTACAATCTTATAGTCGTTTATTATCGTTTTTGGATATACATTTACACGGTAAGATCTGTTTTAGACGTTAAGATCCGTGTTTTACTATATGGACTAAATTTATTGAAATTTTAACTATTAAAAGCTTAAATATTCTTATTAGCTAGTATTATATTTTATTTTAGTACTTAATGATTTAATTAGCTATTAGATTCTTACACTTAGATGATCTTATATTGTTATTACTAATCTATGTGATTAATTAAGACTAATTCAATTTAAGATGTGTATTAGAAGTTTAAAGGAGTTTTGGCCCATATGTAGATGTGTACATATATACATTATTTTCTTATGTCATCTTATATTTTATTATTTTATAAGCTTATGTCATCACTTATTTCATCCATTACATATATACACTTCATTCTTATGTATTTATGTACTTTATACATATGTTATGTATGTACTTATTCTTCTAATATACTAGTATGTACACTAGTATACTTATACATATACTTGCACATATATTGTATTTATACTTATACATGTACCCGTATATACATATGGTTACATACGTATTTTCGTATGCCTTGTATACTCCCTTAAGAACTCTTCATAAATTTCATATTTTTGCATTTTATGGGCTTATTTAGCAAGGTACATGTATGTATAGTTAGTATATTCCTTCTTTTTGGTTATGTAAATAAATGATACTTATGTATAAGAGTATCCATACATGTATACCCAAGTATTTCTACACTTCTAAGTATGGTAAAAGAATTCCTATCTTCCATAACATATATGTACATATTACATAAGCTTTCTACATCAACATAAGATTGATACTAACTAACAAATAAACTAGATAATCAAATGAAATCATACCTTTCTCTTACATGTAATATGAAAAGGAGAGCAAGTATATATGTGTTATTGGTTTATGATGGTAAGTAAAGTTGTGAAAGTAAAATTGGAAAAAGTGAAGATGACAAAGCAAAGGGGAGCTCACGGTTTGAAGATGGGGGAAAAAGAGTTTTGTTTTGTGTAGTTTTTGTGTTTTAGAATGAAAGCAAGTGGGGTCTAGATGGGGAAGAAGTGGATTGCAAAAGGAGGGCAAAATTGGACAAAAATATGTGTAGAAAGTTGAGGAAAATGGAAGAAATCTCTAGATGACAATGACATTTTGTTGACTTTTCAACATGTTGACTAGGTCAAATGTTGACTTAGTTAACTCTTTAGGATTACATGTAATTTAGGTATACATAACGAAGTAATTAGGGAAAATTGAGAAGAAAATTAAGGAAATATAGAGTTTATTGAAATGATTAGTAAGAATAGGTAATGAGATCTTCCTCTAAGTGTTTATATCCTACATACATCATTTGGAAGGCTATTTAATGTAATTATCATGAAAAGTGTCATTTAGGATACTAATATTAACTATACGTAATATAAACATCAACTAAGCACTTAACTCTTTATAATATTAACCTAGTTATATAATTAGAAGATGGATATGATCTATAATGCAATATCCTAGTTTCTAATGGATTACTTTAGTATTATATATATTTATGAATGATTGAAAGTTATCTTTGATCATTGGTTGATGATTTTATATGATTTAGCATATTATTAAACATATATAATCAATTAGGGTATAATCATGGATTTGTAATGAATTGGTACTTTTATATCTTTAAAGTTATAGTTCTAGGGTTTTTATCACTTTCAGGTGCAATCTTTAGTATTTACCCAAAATTGGGGGTCAAATAGTTTTATATGCGATTGAAGTTTTTTTTTTTTTTTTTTTTTTTTTTTTTCAAGTTTGGGTTTAAACTCTTAAAGTAATAATTTAAGGTTTTTCATATTCGCTTTAGGTTTCAAATTGGAATTTTAGTCGATTTTAAATTTTACTGACTCTTTGACTTAAGGGGATCATTTACAGTACGTGAGTTTAATTCTATACTTAAAAGACTAAATTTGAGAGGTCTATAGAGTTTATTTATTTTTTATTTCTATAAACTATTTTTCAAGGTGACAAATTTTTTTTTTCCTACTTTTTTTTAGGGTTTATCATTACTATATATAAAAAAAAATCTAAGTGTAAAATTCTTTTTATTATTATTTAGAATTGAAAATTTTATTCATGTATATTGTGAAAGGTAAGAAAAGAAAGACAAAGGAAAATTTTTTTTTCTTCTTTTTTGTTATTCCTTTTTTTTTTCTTTTCTTCTTTCTTTTTTTTTTCCTCTTTCTTTCTTTCTCATACAACAAGATAAACAAATTTACATATTTGGCTAAAAAATAAAATAAAATAAAAAATGAAAAAAAAAACATAAAATTAATGACAAAGGAGATGTACCGGACTGGGTTCAGTTTGCATATCAAGATATGGGTTAGAGTTAAGTTGGTTGGGTCGTCAGGTTGAATTAGTGGTTTGGGTTGAGTAGTATGTGCATTGAGCAGAGAGAGAGAAAAATAGAGAGAGAAAGAGAGAGGGAAAGAAAGGAAGAAGAAGAAAGAAAGTAGGGTTCTATTCAAATCGTATATGTATTGAAACTAAGGGGAAAAAAGAAAATCTTTGAGTTTTTGATTTGGAAATAATGGATAGGTAAAGTGCCACAACCTAGGGTGGTTGTTAGGTGGTGGTGTGAATTTGTGTTGATGGTGGTGGTGGTGACTAAGCTGTACAATGGTTTCTATGGAAGAGTTGATGAGTAAGTTAGGGGTGTTGATACTTATGGTGTAGTTTGTTTACTTCAATAACTACCGAAAATGGTGGATTTTAGAGAGAGAAATTAGGTTAAAACCTAGAGAGAGAAAATGACATTGAAGCTTGAATGGGAGTGATTCAAATATTTCTTGATGCTCCAATGGCTTCTTGATGTCCCTATTTATAGTTTCACAACTTAAAACAAACATGGAAATCTTTGAATTGTATTGAATTTGAAGATTTTTAATAAATGGGTATTGATTAAAAAAGTTTGAATTTAATATGATTTGCTGTAAAAAATTGATCAAAATGTGATTCTCATATCATTTGATTGCATACTTTGGCCATTATAAACTTTGATTATTAATGTTTGTGCTTAAATCATGGAAATTCAACTCGAAGGAAAATTCATGTTTTCATGTTTTTCCCAATATTCAATTATCATTTTGACACTTTCATTACTAGAATTGAGACATGATATTTAGTGCTATATAAAGTATTCCTAGTCTACCTTGCAATTTCACCATTAATTTAGTGAAATTGAAAGGAAAAAGGGATTGAAAAGAGCTTAGTAGTGAGTTATGTAGGTGAGGAATTCATAAGAATCTTAGAGAGAATGCAAGAAATTGAAAGAAAGTGGACATGGTCAACTAATCAATGGCTGATATGTGTCTATGTTGGCTAAAAATGGAAAAGGCACCTAGCACTTATGAGAGGATTTGAACTCCATATCTCAGACTCAAGCATCCATGCCTTAGCTAACTAAGTTGGCTTCAATTCCCACTATGCCTTGCCAATTAAATACATGTATCCTATAAATCATCCTATCTACTTTTAAAATTGAAAATTAAATCCAAGCTATACACTAAACCTACTTTAGGGCTAAACTTAAATTCTGAATGTCCTACTCTAAAATTAGATCACTTATATACATGTGAATAATTTTGAAATGATACCCAATTTAATGATTATGTGCACTTAGATCTTATTTAACCTTAAAAATGAATTATCAGGTCTATGTGACCCAATAACTTTAAACATGACCCAAGACTTAGATTTTTTCTATTTTTTTTTTATTTTTCAAGTTCTTTTTTGCATTTTTCTGTATTTTTTATTTTTTTGTTTTGTATTTTTCAATTAGGACCCTTTTCTTTTACTCTTAAAATATATTACTGGGGGACAAAAATGGGGTGCTTATAACTGTCTTTCTTTATGGTGAACTGTAAGTAAAACTTTACTACAAAGATAAAAGAGATACTATTTTTGCCCTAGGGATAAACTATACTAGGAAGCGCCGTAGTTAGCTAGCTATCTTAAATCTAATCCATTGGGGATTTTGGAGATGAGAGAAAGAAATTGTTCCTTAGGGAAGAGAATCAAATGAAAGAATATGGGTATGCCCGTGAAAATAGGTTAAACCCTGAAGGCATCATCTTTGATGGATGGTAAAATAAATGCTTTAGAGTAGATAGAAAACTAAATAAGCCTTAAATGACCATCTTAGATGGATGGTCTTTTAATTATTTCAAATTTAACACCAATGTGAGTACCATCTTGGATCAATGGACGAAAACTTTATCACCATCTTGGATTGATGGGTGTTAACTTGAATACAATCTTAGATTAATAGGTATAGCACCATCTTAGATTGATGAGCGTAGCACCATCTTGGATTGATGAGCTTTGGCAAAAAACTTGAACATCATCTTGGATTGATGGGCATAGCATCATATTGGATTGATGGGCATTAGCAAAACTTGAACACCATCTTAGATTGATGGGTACTATACCATCTTGGATTAATGGGTATAGCACCATCTTGGATGGATGGGCAGGCCTTTAAAATTTAAACACCGTTCTGGATTGATGAGTGCACCACCATCTTGGATTGATGGGCATAGTACTATCTTGAATTGATGGGCCTTTAAAATTTAAACACTATCTTAGATTGATGGTTACTGAAAAATTGATTAGGTTTCTTAAAAAATTTTCTAAATTGTGCACTTTAGTTAGAATTGAAAAAATTAACCACAAGGGTGGATTTAAGAGAGAGACCATGTTAGGACCTTATAGGGGGCTTAGTAGGATTATCTATAATTTTCATACCATGTGTGCACCTATGATACGAAAATCACTTGCAAGTCAGAGATTGCAAGACTCTAAATAATTTATCACTAGAGTTTCTGAATTGTTAATTAATTAACATATTATAAAGTATAATTAACTATGGATATCTAATATTCCACAGTTCCTTAGAACTGTAGAGAATCTGTATCCTCTACCAAATGATAAGATCCAATAGTATAGACTTAAAAATTCAAACTTATTGAAGTTCCAAAATCTAAATATATAAGTAATAGTTACATTTAAAGTCTCAAATGAGTAATATAATCTTTCTCTAATTCTAATCTCTAAAATATCTCATTACTTGCACTCAATGCTTGGCTCTTAACCTATGCCTAATTAACTAGCACCTGCAAAAGAAAAAATTTTAGGGAGTAAGCTACAAGAACTTAGTGAGTTATCCCTCATACTATACTAGTAAGCAAGTTATTAAACAAATTATTACAACCATATGAATGCATGTATATGTAGTATACCAAACAATATATGCAGTTGACTAGTGCTCCATATAACATTGGATTTTTACGCTTTCTGAGGTAAGGGTTAGAGATACATCGGCACTAATCACAACTAATCTCTAGTACCTAGGTTTTCAACCATAAATTTAAATATTGTATTTCCCCAAATACAGTTCCATTTCTAAGAAATCTAATCGTACAACAAAATCGTAGATCTAGCGATGAGATAGCCTCTACAGTCTATACTTACATCCTATAGCAGAGGTCTCTAAACTCAACCCTTAGCCATATGGTTGGTGTCTCCAGCGCCTACTAAGCCCATAGTTTAGGGTAAGGTCATGTTATATGAGTGCACTATACTAAAACACTTTAATTCAATATATAAAAACAACCTTCGGATGGCCTCTATTTACCCTCGCATGAGATGACGGCTAGAACAAATAATGCAATGCATGGTTGATGTACGATCCTTTTAATTTAAGATAAGCCAAATATAATTAAATCAAATTATTGGGTAGTCAATCAATATTAGCAAACCATTCGAATTGTGCTAGAATTAATCATATAATCAAATCTTCAATTTATCACATTTAATAATATTTTGCACAGTAATCAATCAATATTAAGCACATACATAACTCAAACCCCCATGCATCAAGTTATTACTATTTAATTTAAGTGTACTAACTATCGGCACAAAACAAGTATAAAGTCATCGAAAGTACTCACTTGGCTAAGATGTCTCACATTAATCATAGTAGTCCTCAAGAAGATCCCAACCCTTGTCAGGATCATCTAATTATTACAAGATAAAAACAATAGTAAGTAATTGAATGAACTAGTTATTTTAGGTACTTGTTCACCTATTCTACTTAGGCTTCTATTAGTTTTCATTTAGTTGAACCTTATCACTAACCGTATGTAACTTTTTTGTTTTATGTCCAATATTATGAGCTTATAATGGTTTTTCATCGTTTTTGAGTGTACGTACATACGGTAGGGTCCGTTTTGAACATTAAGGCCCATGTTTTACTATATGGGTTAAAATTATTATAATCTTAATTATTGTGATTTGAATATTCTTATTTGCTATCTTTATATCTTATTTTATTACTTTATGATCTAATTATTCATTTATTTCTTATGTTTTTATAATTTTGCATTGTTATTACTATTATGTGTACTTATTTGAGGTTAATATAAGGTAGTATATGTATTATGGGTCCATTGTAGTTTCAGTACATATATATATTATATATTATATTATGTTTTATTATATTAGATGGTTATGTTATAACTAACATATGTACAACTTTATACTTATGTACTTATATATCCTATATGTATGTTATGTGTATATATACTTCTAACATACTTACATGTATACTTGTACATATACCCTATATACGTATGGTTGTATATGTCTTTTTATACATATTTTCATATGTTCTTCATACTCCCTTAAGAAATCTTCATATAATTCATATTTTTGCATATTATGGGTTTAATTAGTAAGCTATATGTATGTACACATTGGTATTTTCCTTATTTTAGGTTATGTACATAAAAAATACCCTTGTATAAGAATACTTAAGCATATGTACATGTGTTCCTTCTACACTTATCTATATATACTTATACTTATACTATATATTTTGCATAAAATCCTTTCATAAATACTTCACATGTATCCACATGTTATATGTACATATGTATTTCTACTTATGTACTTAAGTATTTCTACACTTATATGTATGGGTATAAGGATTCCTATTTATAATAACATATATGTACATATGGCATGATGATTTTAAAGCTAATATAACATAAACAACTAATTACTTATTACAATAGAAGATCACATGAAAACATACCTCTTTCTCCTTTGTAATGTGTAATAGAAGTGCTAATATATAGTGTAGTAGTTGTGTATAAGTTGTTAAAAATATGGAAGTGAATATGGAAAGTTAAAGGAAGGGAAAGGGAGTGGCGGTTGGGAAGGGGAAAAAAAAATGAGTGTCATTTGTGCTTTAACTATGTTTAAATAAAGTTTGGAGTAGGGTTTAGGAGCTTCCATTAGTGGATGGCAAGAAGAAAAGAAAAAGGGGGAAAAAGACAAGTGAAAAATGAGAGGAAATCCTTAGAAAAGAGGAGAATTCTAGTTGAAGGTGACATTTGTTGACTTTAGTCCATACTTTGACTTAGTCAACATTTGACTTAGTCAAAACTTGGCTTGGTTAATATTTGATTTAGTCAATTTTCTTAAGTTAAATATAATTAGTATACATAATGATGGAATTAAAAATAATTAGGAAAAAATTAAGGAAATGAAGGAAAATATGGAATTAAATGAAATAATTAGTAAAAACAATTATTAAAATCCTTCTTTAAGTTTTTATTTCCTATATATATTATTTAGTATAATACTTAGCATGACTATCATGAAAAGTGCAATTTAGAATACTAACATGGACTATATGTAGTATTAATATTAACAAAACACTTAAATCTATATAATACTAACTTAGTTATATAATTATGAGACTAATATGATCTATAATGCAATATCTTAGTTTCTAGTAAATTAATTTAGTATTGTACACATTTATGAATAATTAGAAGTTATCTTTGATCATCGGTAGATGATTTTATATGATTTAGCATATTGTTAAGTGTTTATATTCAATTAGGCTTTTAGTGTGATTCTAATGAATAAGTATATTTTTTAAGCTTAAAGTTTTAGTTTTACAGTTTTGATTAGGTTTAGGTTTGATTTCTCATTTGTATACACAAATAGAATTTAGAGTTTTCATATGTGATTAGGGTTTTTATGTAGTTCAAGGTCAATCTCTTAAAGTTATATATATATTTAGGGTTTAAGGTTTTCATAAGCTATTAGAGTTTTGATTAATAATTTAAGGTTTTTCATATTCGCTTTAGGTTTTGAATTGAAATTTTAATCAATTTTAAATTTTACTGGCTCTGTTGATTTCAAGAAATCATCTATAGTATATGAAGACTTGATTTGCGAGGTTTACAGACTAAGTCACCATGGTTACTTAATTTAGTTGCTAGGGCCTAAGCCTTCTTAAATTAACGAAAAGAGATTTTGGATTAGACACTAAGGACTGGGTCTCTTTTTTGAATTTGGGTAAAACTCCTAAAACTATTGAAAATGGTCATTAGGATCGAGTGAGAACAAGAAAATTTATAAACAAAGGTAGGACTCATATTAGGATAGAATGCTTGAAAGTGTTAAGACTTAGCATTTAGGCCAAACATAGTTGAAGCTGGATAAAAAGACTAGTTTGAAATTGACTTAAAGAAATCTTATCCCTTTTCTCTTATCTTATTTCTTTTTTTTTTTTTTGTATTTTTCTTTCTTTTTCTTTTTGAAAATTGCTAACAGGTTTAAGTTCTTCATATATGTGGGCCATTGGTAATTCACTCTTTTCTTGACTTTACTCAAATCAACTGATAATCTTGTCTTAGGGAATCCTCTTTACTTGAGCTACTCTACTTTCAATATTAGGGCAAGTGATCTTTCAGTGCCACTTGAGGCAAGCATAAGGGCAATGAACCTTCTTAAAGACCTTTCAAATGTCTTTTAGTCATAAGAATGATATTTCATAATTAATTAGTTTAGTTTAAGAGGGCTTCCTTACCTTCTCTCGGTTTAAATTTCCACTCTTGATTGCAATTCCAAAAATTAGGGTCTATCTTGTAAGTTGTACACTTTAATTAATCTATTAGGTATTTTTTTAGCTGTATTGTAATATAGGCTTTTGGTCATTGGTTGCAAAATGGGATTATAATGTATAGGCATTTTTTTAAAGGGTTTATTTATTCATCCTAAGTTTATAAGTTAAGGACCTGAAATTGTGCTTACCTTAGTTTCAAATGTAACTTTTACCAAAGATAAGTTATTTCCTTTAATCAAAAGGGCCTTTGGAAGGGTTGGAATTATGGGTAGACCTTAGTTTGCAAGAGGAATGAATTTTGAGAGTCTTAGGTTTTTTAACCATTGGGACTTACTTTAAAGTAGGCCTTTTGAGGTATACGCCTTTAATCATTTTCAGGTTTTAGGGCTTTAGATTTGATTGCCATGGTTGTGTATATTTCTTTTTTGGGCATTCTTTTCATTTCCTCTTTTTTCCTCATGTCCCTTTTCTTTTTCCTTTTTTCTTTCTTTCTTTCTTCTTCTCTATTTTTTTTTTCTAATTTGATACAAGACAAAAGTGATCATCCCTTTTTTTTTTTTTTGGTATATGACTCACAGCATATGTGGTTTGTGTATAGTGTTCAGGATGGAAGTCCTTTTTTCATTTTATAAGAAATAAATAATTATAATTAATAATTACAGTTGAATTAAGACATCTAGTGCAAGTGCAAATTAGTTTTAACCTTTTCTCTTTTTTAATGACCTTAACCTTCAAATTGCCTCATTGTGGGGAGGTTTGTGACAGGGTTTAATTTTTCGAAATACTTCATGGAAAGGCTTAACGGGTTAACAATGGATTTTGTGTTTAGGATATTAAAAAAAAAAAAATGAATGACTAATGTCATTTTGATTTGCTTATCAAGTTCAAAATAGACCTCCTCTAAAAAAATGAGTTAAGTATCCTCACTTTTACCAACTCTCAACTCTTTAGTGTGTTTTAGGGTTGGTCTTTGGGATTCAATTTGCCTCTTTTCATTCTAAACTCTCATAATAAGACACCAAAAAATGTACATTTAGATAAATACTTAAAAGATGGTCAAACATAGTGCTTTTGTTTCAAATGATCATTATTATGAGTTATGTCAATTTTTGAATTTTGTCTCTCAAAGTGCCCTTACCCCATTTAACTGCTTTTCTGAAGATATGCCTAATTTCTTTGAGTGATAGGCCAACTTGTCAAATGTTAGCAATAGATTCTCAAAGTTGGGTATTGCAGGTGGTCCCTTTGAGGTCCCCTCATGGCTAGGCTTGCAACAAATGGATTCTAAAATGTCAAGTTGTTTAGCTAAAAAAAAATGTTAAGTTGTATTATCTTGGTGTTAATCATATCTTGAATTTTGTTCTTCAACCTCCAAAATTCTTAGGTAGAATGCCCCTTTTGACCCATATAACAGTCACATTGTGCTTTTGGGTCGAAGTTTCATGGCTTGTAGTTTCGATTAGGGGCCTCACAGACTTAGAACTTAGCTTCCTTTAGTCGATGAAAGATTTGGGTTATTGGAACTTTGAACCAGGTAAACTATCTTCTTGAAGCATTACAAGTAGGCTTGCTTGATCTTGTCTTTTTGGCTTAACACTAGCTCTTTCCCTGTTGATGACATTTGAATAGTAATGGAACTGTTTAAAGTAACACAAGACCTATGGTCATTTCTAGATCTAAAATGCCCTTCTGTAATGTTGCCACTTTTTCTTCCAGGCTTGTAACTCCTTTTTACAAACCTAGATCTTGAGATACTTTAAGGTTACTAATTATGGAAACTAAGATATGTAGTTGTTGAGCCATCTGATATACCTTCTTTTCCAAGGAAGTGATCATATTATTGGCCATTTAGAGTAAACCAAATCGGAAAAATCCACCCCTATTAGCAACCCTTCATTTCTCTCTCTCCTCTTTTTTTTTTTTTTATGTTATAAATTTTTTTGAAAACCTTTATTTTGCAAGAGAAAGAGGATTAGCTTATCTTCTTATAAGGAGAATTTTACAAGAATGGAGAAATCAAAAGAAACTTTATAAATTATTTTATAAGGGATGATAAGAAAGAGAGAAAGGCTTATACCAAAAATATATGAGTGAGGTATATTTACATAAGAAAATCTTAGGTCTATAAACTTAATTGACAAACTCTTAGAGTGAGAAACATTTTAACAATTTATGGTCAATTAAAGAAAAGTATTTACAACTTGTAGGTACTTAAAAAAATTACCCACAATACTTATAAGAAGTGTAATTAAAAGAGAAGAATTATTTTATAAAGCAAAATTTTATGGGGTCTTTGATATTAACAAATAATTTCTAATTGGAAAACTTAGATGGTATAGTCCGATGTGGATGAACACACGACGTCCGGTATTGCATGAACCAAAGGAGTAGGTCTAGACCTTAAGACAATAAAAAAGGTAAATGAAAGTAGAAAGTTGAGTAGGGGGTCCTTGTGCATTGATGATGGATATGATGCATTAACATCTTACACAAGCTTGTGTTGCATTTGGTATGATGCACAAGTGTGGTCAGAGGTCACTCGCTATTAGTCCATGCTTAATGGCTTAGATAAGAGTAGTCGAGAGTATGGAATACTTAGCTCATGAAAGTGTGTTTGAAAATGTCTAGTTCTATGAATCTTGATTGTTGTGGCTATTACAATATACATGTGTTTATATGTCCTAATTAAGATAAAACCTATGTTAGAGTAAATTACAAAAACAAGGATTCCTATTAGTAAAGGAAAAGGGAATAATTTATAGGGGTAACATTGTAATAAGGAAAAAAGAATATCGAGTGATAGAAAGGACAGTACGAATGTTAGAAAAAGGCAGTACGTACATCATTTGCTCATTCTATAGTCCCAACGATGTTGTTGGCTGAGTAGAGCAGATTCTAAATAAGTTAGGTTAACGTTGGCAATTCAGTAGCTTGGACAATCAGGACTGGAAAAGGGGTTGGTGTAAGGGTGACTTGTTGTTGGATTAGCCTTAAGTGGTCGGTTCTTAATAGTTGTCTGCTTAGCTTTAGCATGGATCAGGATAGTAGTATTTTGATTCAATGCTTAGACAAGTATGTTATGGAGAGGTCGGCTTAGTACGAAAACTGGTTACTTCAGCAACTTCTTGGATGATGTGGAGAGTGAAGAAACCTATCAGGTTGGACTAAGGAATGCATTGCTCCTTAGTGTTCAACTCACCATGGATAGCTTGGTGAATTATCTAAGCAAGTCCTCAAGCTTGGGAGCTTGTGATTGGTCCATGATCCCTATATCCCCTCTAAGCTTTTTGAGATTTGGGATTAAATCTGCCTTAGCTCTATGGTGCTTGTCTTCGAGAGTATATAGGTGGAGATCGGCATTGTTGAAGGAGTCCGAGACTCCATACTCTCCTAATAGTTCAATCTTGTAGGCATTAGGATTGATCTTTTCAAGCACTTTGAAAGGTCTGTCAACTTTAAGAGATAACTTGCTCTTCTATAAGTTAAGGAACTGTTCCTTGCTAAGGTAGATCCAGACCAAATCACTTGGTTGAAATTCTCTTTTCCTCTATCCTTGGCCTTGTCTCTCGAGCTTGGTAGTAACTTAACTTAATTGTTCTATGACCTTCTGGTGCATGGCTTTGATGGCATTGACTCTTTTTGCTACTAGTTAGTCATCATCTAGGCTCGAAAAGGGTGTTTGGTCCATTGGGAACTCAAGGTTGAACCCATTAGGGACTCCAATTAGAGACATTGTTGTTATGTTGTAGGTGGTCCTATTGTAGGCAAACTATATGATCGGTAGGCATAGATCCCAATCAGCCACGTTCCAACCAATGGTAACCCATAGTAAAGCTCCCACTATTTTGTTAATAACCTTAGTCTGTCCATCCATTTGTGGATGACAAGACGTACTGTATAATAGCATCGTTCTTATGCATCTCCATTATGTTCTCTAGAAGTAGCCCATGAACTTTGGGTCCCTGTTTGAAATAATGGTTTTAGGAACTCCGTAAAGCTTGACTACTTCTTGTAAGAAAAGAAAAAAGATAGTTGAAGCGTCGTTAGTTTTTATACAAGGCACGAAGTCTACCATCTTGTTGAATTGATCTATGACCACCATGATGGAGTCTTTCCCTTAAGATGTCTTCAGTAATCCCAACATAAAGTCCATACTTAGCTCAGACCAAGGTTTGGTTGGAATAGGCAAGGGTAAATAGTGCCCTTGCTTGACTCAGCTTTTTGCTTTTCTATAGGTAGCATACTTTCCCAACAGAAATTGGATGTCTCTTATCATTCTTGGCCAAAAGAATCTTGAGGATATTACCTCATGAGTGTGGTGTTGGCAAAAGTGTCCTAACAATCCTCTTCTATGCGCCTCACACACTAATAATTCTTTCATGGAATAGGTTAGGATACATAATCCTCTCTTCTTGAGCAAGTATCCGTCTTCTCTATGATAGTCATCAAATATTCATACTTCCTTACACCTAGTATAGATGGGACCAAAATGTAGATCCTCAACATATAGATATTTTATTATTGAAAAACTAAGTAGCCTGGTTTATAGCTCGGTCAGCATATAGGGTGTCAGCTACTACATTATTCTTGCCATTCTTGTATTTACGACATAAAAAAATCTCTTCATAAGCTCGACCTATTTGGCTTATCTCTAAGACAACTTGGGTTGGCTCTTTAAATATTTCAAGATTCATAATCAGTGTAGATAAAAAATTCCATGGGTAGTAGATGGTGTTGCTATACAGTTAGCGCTCGGATCAAGGAGTAAAATTCCTTATTGTGAATAGAATGGTTGAGTGTAGCACCTTTAAGTTTTTCATTAAAGTAAGTAATAAGTCGGCCTTCTTGCATTAGCATGGCACCTATGCCTAGTTGGATGCATCATACTCCACTTTGAACACTTTGTCAAAGCTCGGCAGAGCTAAAATAGGGGCTATAGTTAGCCTCTCCTTCACTTCCTCAAAACTCCTTTGCTCCTTCTCTCTCCATCTGAACTCAACATTCTTCTTCAACAATTTGGTGAGTAATGTCATAATCGTATTGAAATTCCTTATAAATCTACGATAGAATGATGCTAGGCTTTAGAAACTTCTCATATTAGTTGAAGTGGTTAGCATAGGCTATTCGGTAATTGCTCTCATCTTCTCATCATCGACTCGTATTCCTCCATTACTTATAATAAACCTTAAGAAGATTACTTCAAGTCAGCAAAAGTTACACTTCTTCAGATTGGCGTAGAGCCTTTCAAATTGAAGTTTTGCAAAGACTGCTTAAAGATGCTCTTAGTGAGTCTTCAGACCAAGGCTATACACTAAGATGTTGTCGAAATAAACCATCACAAATTTCCTTGTTAGTTATCAGAGCACATGATTCATTAATCACATAATTGTGCTTGGCGCATTTGACAGTCTAAATGGCATCATAAGCCATTCATACAATCCTTGGCGTATTTTGAATGTGATCTTCTACTCATTACCCTTGTGCATTCAGATTTTGATGGTATCTAGATTTGAGATCAATCTTGGAGAATACTCTTGCTCCATTTAACTCATCCAGCATATCATCAAGCTTAGGTATAGGATACTTATACTTGATAGTGATGCGATTGATTGCTCAGCTATCTATACACATTCTCCATGACTTATCCTTCATAGGTATTAGCAAGGCCGGTATGGCATAAGGGCTAAGGGATTCTCATATATACCCTTTCTTCATCAATTGATCTACTTATCTCTACAGCTCAACAACGTATACTGGGTTCAGCCTATAGGTAGGCTTGCTCGATAGTACGGCTCTTAGCTGTAAGTTAATTGCATGTTCAACACCTCGAATGGGAGGTAGACCTTTCGATAGCTCACTTGGAAATAGTTTGACAAATTCATCTAATAAGGTTTTCACCTCAATAGACACCATTTCCTCCTCGGATCTCATCTTTAGTAACCTTTTGATTAATAGATAGGTTGGCTCTTTAAGCTCCATCTCTCTCTTTAGCATGGCTCGGGTCATCACCAGAGCATCTTTCTTTAGGACTCAGCTCAATTGAGTTTGCATGCTTTTAACTTGTTCAACAGTCATAGGGCTTAACTTCACCCTCCTACTTATGCTCTAAGGAACATATATTTCTCCTTCCATCATATATCACAGTTTGGTCAAACATCTATGTTCATCTAAGTAGAATGTAGTACATACTCTGGGTAACACATCATAGAGCACTTCATCTCGATAGTTGTCACTACAAATCGACATAAACATCTGTTAGTTCACTTATAGGGCTCCCTTATCACTAAGCCAATGTAGCTTATAAGGTTTTTGATAACGCTTGGTTGGTAACTTCAATTATTAGACCATGAAAGCAGAGGTTGCATTGGTGCAACTCCTTCTATCAACAATCAGGGCATACAACGACCCATTCACCTTGCATCTAATGTAGAAAAGATTCTCTCTTTGTTTATCCTCAAGCATAGGACTCACATTCTTTGTCCTCCTCAACATTAAAGTAGCTGGCATAAAATTACCTTCCTCGTTATAGATGACTTCCTCCTCCTCAAACAATTCAATCGGCCTGGTCTCTTGGTCTACCACTTCCTCATCAGTATTATCTACCTCAACAGTTGGTGCTTTACCTTGGATCACCATGATTCTTTTATTCAAACATTAAGTGGCCATATGTCCAAATCCTTAGCATTTGAAATACTTGATCTCACTTGTCTTTCATCCTAAGCTTTAACCTTTCTCAAACTTCCTCAGGACCTCCTTCTCTTCCATTAGGTATTTTGAGCAAGTTGGGTTTCAGCAACCTTACTTGGTTCCATCCATACAGGTTTACTTAGAACAGATCAACTACTGCTAGGTCGAATAACAAGGGGTTGGAACCTTCCTATTTGGTGCCTTTCGATTCTCTAGGAGGTTTGGATAGTGTCATCAAGTGATCTAATATTCATGGTTTCTAGAACATCTCTAATTTCGTATTTTAATCTACTGATGAATCGAGATATAGTTTAGTCTTCAAGCTCAATGACTTCACATCGGATTATTAGCATCTAAAATTCCTTTACATATTCATCGACAATTGATCCTCCTTGCCTTAACTCTTGTAATATTTTGAAGGCATCCTGCAAATAGTAGCATTCAAATTGCTTCTTACATCTTATCTACCTAATCTAGGTAATCCTTGATATCTCCACTCCTAGAAAAACTTGGAATATACATCCTTAACTCTTCAACTCTAGGGGCTCAAACATTCCATTCTTTTGGTTCTTAGTACTCCTCTACTTTGTCATCTCCTTCTTCTTCAATTTCATCAAGTGCTAGCCTATGCCTAATAACCTTATCCACTCTTCCAACTTGGGGTTATTGAATTAGGGCATTAACTCAGCTAAATTGACCATTACCTCTCTTAGGCTATTCATGTCCTCTATATGGGCTATTTCTCACTTACTACTTATCTTCATTAATAATAGTCACCAAATTAGCTACCAAGTTGATGAACCTATCTAGTTAGTCACCCATTGATTGGGGTATGAAGCTTCCTTGTTGGCCTTGGCCATTCTTAGCACCATTATCTTGGTTATCTAGAGTTCCTTGAACATTTGAATCAAACATTGTTGTTTATTTCCATGAGATTAACAAATGATATACTATTTAATGATTCCTACCACAAACAAGGATAAACCAACACCGAATACACCAATAGCTAATACAACTAGTATATGATAAACAACTACACACTCGTACTTTGTTTTGCATACATGAAATAGGAGAAGACAAAGCACATAATTTCTTCAATCCTTTTCACCTACCAAACTCCTATGTTATCAACAGAACTTCTAACATACGAAAATAGTAACAAATCACTTAAAGAATAAAGTAACAAAAACTAGCTTTGAATGTAACTAAGCTTTGATACCAAGATGATACGATTTGACATAGATGAACATACGATATCTAGTATCGCATAACCTATATGGGTAGGTCCAAACCTTGAGACAGTCTGAAAGGTAAATGAAAGTCGAAGGTTGAGTAGGGGGTCATCGTATACCAATGATGGATATGACACACTAATGCCTTACATGAGCTTAGGTCACACTTGATGTAACGCACAAGTGTGGCTGAAGGTCACTCGCTATTAATCCACGCTCAATGGCTTAGATAAGTGTAGCTGAGAGTAAGGAATACTTAGCTCATGAAAGTGTGTCTAAAAATGTTTGGTTCTATGTATCTTAAATGTTGCAGGTATTACAATGTACACGTATTTATATGTCCCAATTAGGGTAAAACCTAGGTTAGAGTAAATTACAAAAAAAGGATTCCTATTAGTAAAGAAAAAGGGAATAATTTATAAGGGTAACATTGTAATCAGGCAAAAAGAATATCTAGTAGTAGAAAGGACAATACAGATGTTAGAAAAAGATAGTACGTGTGTCATTTACTTATTTTGCGGTCCCAATGACATTGCTGGTCGAATAGAGCAGTAGAGCAGGTTCTAAACAGGTTAGGTCGACATTGGTAGCTTGAATAGTTGGGAGGTTGGCTCCAAATAGTTGTCAGCTTAGCTTTGGCATAGATCAAGTTAGCAATATTCTAGTTCTATGCTTAGACAAGTATGTTGTAGAGAGGTTAGCTTAACATGTGGGCTAGTCACCTCAGTAGCTTCTTAGATGATGTAAAGAGCAAACAAACTTGGTAGGTCGGACTAGGGAATGCACTACTCCTCAATGTTTAACTCACCTTGGACAGCTCGGCAAACCATTTAAGCAAGTCCTCGAGCTTGGGAGTGCATGATTGGTCTATGATCCCTATTACTAGATATTAAGAAGAATAGGTAAATGAGAATTAATGTGAGTAATAAGAGAAATCCAATGGAAAGAGAAAGGCTGTAGGGGATATGTTTTAGAATGAAATCTTAAGAAGACATACTTTACAGTTGTAAGACCCTATATAGATGAACAATTTTTTTTTTAAATTTATGAATTTGAGAATGAGGGGAGATATAGAAAAATTGCTAAGGAACTTATTACAATTTATAGAGTAGTGAATTCTAAAATTTTACAAATAGAGAAAAAGTTTATGAACTAAGTCCAATTCTTTTCATTTTAAAGAAACAAATACTATTTACCTGTTCAATTATTATAAAGGCTAGTTAAAATTATTTACAAGTATGCCTTAAAGGTTAATGGTCTTATTTTATTCTAAAATAGAGAATTAACTAGTGGTAAAAGAAACTTATTTTACAATATATAGGGAAACTTTTTATTTGAAAAACAATGCAATTTTTATAAAGATAATAGGGGTATTAGATAAGATTATTTACAAACATAAGTAAACAAGCACTAATATTTACATATAAATAAAGATAAGAAAAGATCAAGGCACGTAGATGCAGATGCAAAGGGCCGACAACTAAATAATCATGTGGCAATAAAAGGGTGTTAAGTTAGGACTTTACCAAAATTCCATTATTACAATACGTGGAAATTGAATTGTTACATAGGAATATTGTTTATATGAAATTTATAGGGAAATTGCAATTTTACAATGGAAATGTCCTATACAAAGAATAAAACTACATTTGGTGGTGCAGGGAAAGTATGTTACAACATTTTTATGATATAGTGGAATCCGGTATAGTTTCAAACTTTCATTGGTAGTATGCCCCATTACTATTTAGTCGTTGGTCTAAAAGTTCATGTATACAAAAGGGTAGTTTCTAAAGGCCCTTAAGCTCTAAAACCTCATATGTTTACAAAGAAATGGCTCATCGATTATATTAAAGCTTAAGTAAGGTAGCTTAATTAACCCCGAGTGGTGGTTACACCAAAGAACCCAAAGCCTACCCCATAATATGGCTTGGATTTGATTATATCTACGATATGTTCATGATGTAGTAAATAAAAACCCATTGATATATGCTTTATATAAAGCTACATAGATTAGTATAAATATATACAAAAAAAAAAAAAAATTACAAAAAGCAATTACAAGATGAAAGGGGGTATCTTGAAAAATAAATTCTAATTTTAGAAGGTTTTAAGTTGCTAGCCTGTTTGACGTCCCTAGTTGAGTCGTTAAACTATTGAGCTTTAATTTTTTCGGTTTTCATTATTTTTCTTAATTTGATTTATATTGAACCTTGTACCGATTCGATATAAACCCTTTACTAAGAATAAAGGAAAATCTAGTTCTTTTATAAATCTTAAAAAAAAAAATATTTGGAGTCACTACTTAATTAGGGTAAGAAAAAAAAGAGTTGGTTTAAAATCAATTGTATCAATTTATTTTAACCTAGCTACTAGACCGCGAGAAAAACCAATCTTAAAAACAATTTTTAAAAACTAAAGATATTGATATTCGAGGGCCAACCTATTAAACCCTGAATAGGTATCTATAAACCTTGTAAAGTTTTGGTTTGAACCCTAAATTGCACCTAAGCACCCTAGACAACTTCATGAGTCGATAAGGCCAAATAAAGTAAAAACTAAATAAATTATAAACTCGTACATAGTACAAATAAGAAAAACCTTAATATACCGATCGAAATTTTAATCGCATATAAAAAATCCTAGACTCTATATATGCGTAAAAACAAAAGATCGAACTCAATAAAAACCATAAAACTAAAACCCTAAGCTTATAAAATATATAAAATTTTCCCTAGTAGTAATAAAGCCTTAATGAGATACTATTATCGACTGACGCATGTAATTGTGTAAAATCATTAACAAATGAATAGAGATAAGCCCTAAATATTTATTAACATAAAGAGTAACAAATTAATTAACAAAATTTACAAGATTTTGAATATTATTTTATGATTATTTGTGATTCCATATATGTATGCATGTGTGCTATTTTTATATTGATTTAATTATTTTGATTTCATTTTACAACATATTTTATGTTTATGTATTAGATAGTATACATTAATTTTTCATCCTATATCTTCTTCCATAATTACACTATACTTCATCATAAACATTATCCCAAAAGTTAAAAATAGTTTAGAAAAGTCAAAGTATTATTTTTAACTTTTCTTCCTTCCTTTTTCCTTCTTTCTTTTCTTCTTTCCTACTTTTTCTTTTTGCAATTGTTCAGCTACCATGTTTCTTGTAAATTTTCACATGTGCACAAATTGAGAAGATAAAAGCAAAAGAAATGAGATAAGATGAAAGTCAATCCATTTTCTTTTTCTCTAATCACTATTAGCCAACAATTGTCTTCCAAATGCCATTGTACAAATCTTCTTTTTTACAATTTAGTATCACATTTCATTCTTCATTTTCTCTTTTCTTTGGCCGACACACTTTCTATCTTCTTACTCTTCCATTGTCCTTTCATTTTGCTTTACATACTATCCATCATCCTTTAATTTCATATACTATTATCCCTTCCTTAACACTTTCCTATTAATTACAAGAAGGATAAGGAGGGTATTTACCAAGAAGAGAAATAGTAATCAATTAACATATTATGTTATATTTAGTTTTTTCTTTTTTCTTTTTTGTAATATAAGTTATATATACTCTTTGTGTTGTATGTGTATTTTGTATATTAGGAGTATGTGGTATTATATGTATTTTAGTATATTTGTAACAAAACTATATGTATATGTATTTGAATGGCATGTATAGTTGTTCTCTTTCATGTTTATGTATTTATATATGTACATGTCTACCTATATAAAACTATACGTACACATATATTTTATTTATTTAGTTATGTATACATGTGGTATATATATAGATACACTTATAGTACTTGTACATATACATAATATTAGGTATACTTCTTTTATCATACTTATATGAAGAATAATTAGGAATTGTATAAATAGATATACGTATAATATAGTATGAGTATATTATTCATAAAAGTTATATAAATGGAATGATATATATATGTGTGTGTGGGTGTGTGTGTGTGTATGTATAATAATATACTAATTCTCTAAAATAAGCTAACAAGTAAATATATATATATATATATATGTATATACATATGTTGGGCGAGAGCTTCAAGGGAGAAATAAGGGTGATTTTCTACTATAAATTAATAATTAATTATTTTATAAAATTGTATATGTGTATATTAATATTATGGAATTGGTAAAAATACAAAAAAAAATTGAGAAAAATAAGATAATAGCATTTTGAACCAATAGGAAAATGCCACGTTAGCTTTTCCCAATGTTTTAATTAAACCACAAAATATAAAAATAATAAGATATGAAAAATAATAAATTGATTAGAAAATTTCAATTATAACAAAAATTAAGATAATTAATGATTTAAACTTAAAAGTAGTAAAATAAAGAAATTATTACAAAAGGAACTCAAAAATAAAAATATTTTGAAAATATATAATTTCAAGATTGTTTAAGCTAGAAAATCAATAACGAAAAGCTCAAAATAATAATTAAAAATATTTGGGCTAAAATAACAAAATTTATGCCATTCTAAGTCCAATGAAAAATGCATGTTTGGACCTCTAAAACGGATCTTGCTATGCGAAAGTACGTTCAAAAACAATAAAAATTAATTCTAAGTTCATAAAAATTAGAGTTAAAAAAAAAGTTATATGCAATTGCAAAAAAAGCTTGAATTGGGAATTTTATATAAATAAATAGCAAATCTGGGTAGATTTTACTAAATACTTATGTAGAATAGTTATCTCACCTAGATAATTACTATTTTTCATATTTTCTAATCATTAGGTGATCCTAATATGGATACTGATTTCCTCGATGATTATTATGACCCTTGATTGATAATATAGTTGAGTAAGTTCTTTTAATAATTCCATGCTTGTTTGTATTTGTAATTAGTGATATTTAAATTTTATTGACAATTGATTGATGTGTGGGGTTTGGGATTTGTATGTGACTGATGTTTGTTTGTTATGTGAAAATACTTTAAATTATAAAAATGAATTGTTTGCTATATTATAGATATCTATAGAAATTTGATAGTTTGTGATATTGTTTGGCCATAAAATAACTGAATCTAATTATACTAGATTGTTCTAAATTAAATTGGATCATGCAGAAACATACATTACATTATATGATTTTGGCTCACATCATACGGAGGTAGTGAGAGACTATACAGGGCTTGATTATATAATTATGATTAAAGTGTTTTAGTATGGTGCACTCGTATGATGTAACCTTACGCTAACTTGCGAAATTATTAGGTGTTGGAGGCATTAACCACCTAGCTAAGGATCGAGTCTAGAGACCTCCATTTAGGGGTGAGTATGAACTATGGGGGTCCACTCATAATCATATATGAAACTTAGTTTTTGAAACGGGAATTGAAGCTATCTATTTTATTTGAATATGAAACACGGAGTTTCGTAATTATGTAAGTTTAGGTATGATACTTAGATTTGGCTGGTGTCATATATTCTTTAACCTTAACTTTGGAGGGTGCTAAATCTAAGTTGCATATAGTACTTGGTCAATTGTATGTATTTGTATGGCATTCTACTTGTTCATGCATTCATATGTTTATAATTAATTGTTGAATAACTTACTTGTTTGTATGATTGAAGAATAACTTACTAAGCTTTATAGCTTACACCTTTATAGACTTCTATTGCAAAAGGAACTGTTCACTATACCTAGTCGAGGCATGCTTGAGGTTAGTTTAGGACTTTTTAGGAAAAGTGTGTGCAAATAAAGAGAGTCAAGTGAATATATGTTTAGACTCTTAGTTAGAATTTTTATGATATTTTGTTATTTCTATATTTATAATACTGATATTTTAGACTTAGAATATTATATTACTTGTTTGGTGATGTTATTATATAAATTTATTGTTAATTTAAGTATGTCGTGATATTATCCTTGTTTGTATAACTCTTAGGTAACTAGTTGTAGTAATGGCCTTATATATGGTATAAAAGGTTGTTGATTAGAAGGGAAATCAATCTATTATCTTTTGTATGATATACGATGATTTGCTACGATTAAGCTACCCTTTAGGTTATAACAATATTACTTTAACTTTTCAAATTTAGATTTATTTTCAAAATACCCATTTAAATTAAAGGAACAATTCTTTATTTACAACTAAAGAAAATTAAATTTATTTACAAAAAAAAAAATTATTTATAAAGGGAAAATAAAAAAAAAAATTCCCTATTTGAAGCTGCCTTATAGGTGCTTACATACTCTCTTGTAGGGATTAAACTCCTGTAGTTTGGTTCTATAAAACTTTAGGCATGTTGGTTTCCTTTAATTATGAATAGTGATCTGATTTAAGTTCTTTAGCCATTTGATTTTATTTAAGAAAATACTAAAGGAAAATGCCTTAAAATGTGTATATATTTATTTTGAAAAGTAATTTTGGAAAAGAATCTATTTATTTTTTATTTCTAAAGACTATTTTTCTAGGCAACAAAAGTTTTTTTTTCTTCTGTTTTTTAAGGGTTTATCATTAATATATTAAAAAGATTTTAAGGGTAAAATTATTATTATTTTTTGGTATTAAAAATTTTATTCATTTATATTACGAAAAGAAAGAAAAGGAAGACAAAGGAATTTCTTTCTTCCTTTTTTTTTTCTTCTTTATTTTTTTCTTTCTTTCTTTCTCATACAACAAGATAAATAGATTTACATATTTGGTTGAAAAGATAAATTAAAATAAACAAATGAAAAAAAATACATAAAATCAATGATAAAGGAGATAGGTCAAATCAGGTTCGATTTCATGGGCCAAGATATGGTTTGGAGTTTGTTTAACTAGGTTGTCTAATCGGGGTAGTGGTTCAAGTCAAGTAGTACATGCCCTACATGTGCATTAAGCAAAGAGAGAGAGAGAAAGGGAGGGAAGAATAAGGAAGAAGGTAGGGGTCGATTTAAGCCAAATATGCATTGAAATAAAGGGGAAAAAGTATATCTATGAGTTTTTTATTAAGGAATAGGGGTGTAGGTGAAGTGCCATGGCCTAAGGTAGCCATTTGGTGGTACTACAAATTTGTACCAACGGTGGTTATTGTTGACGAGTGATTCTCGTTCTGGTATATGAAGACTTCCAATACGAGAAAACGGCTACGAGGAGTATCGAAGGGTGCTCTAGTGCGGTTATTTCGGTGCGATTACTTCGATACCTAAGTTAGCCCATTAGTGATGAGAGTAAAATTGTTGAATGGTTGTAGAAATGAGAGAATGGAGAAGAGGGTCCCCTTACTTGGGCATTTTTCTTAGTATTTATGGTGAGTCAATGGAAATTGTGCTTGGACTAGATCATTAGATTGGGCTTAAGTATTGGGTCGACTAATATAAGCTTGCATAATGATTATCAATAAATGCTTATCAACACTTGGCTAATATTGGATCATTAGATTAGGCTTAAGTATTGTGATGGCCTGAAAAGGCTGGAGCACTTAATGAGGTAGGGGCCTAAGGAGGCGAGGGCCTAAAGAGGCTAATGCACCTAAAGAGGTCGATGTGCTTAAAGAGGTGAGGGGAGAACAGGAAGGTCATCCGAGTCAGGTACAACTTGTGCTATTTAGAGTAGGCATGTAGTCTTAGTTAGACAGCACTTGTGCTAAATGGAGTGGTAAAGCAAGTAGGTTCTTCTTCTAGCACCTCTTGCCCCCCACTCTCATTGTTGAGTATTCGACAATAAGAGTTGGTGTACAAATGGGGCTTGTAAGGCTTTTATTGTAATTGTCCTAAGTCTCTTTTAGGTATCATTATGCTTAGAGTACTATGTATGAGTAGGTAGCTCATATTTATGAAAACATAAAGGAACGTAATAGAAAGGATTTATTGCAATGCAAATAAGAAAGAGGAAGGGAACTTAGCTCAAATATGTGGGTTGTACTCAAATTCCTCATTGTTAGAAGGTATCAGAATGTTGCTTAGTCACTTAAGTAGTTCTTTTTGTATGAGTTGACAGCTTGTGCCAACTTAGTTTGATATTATTCACTTCATGTTGTACCATATTATGACCATGTAGGTATGGTCTATTTAGTCGATGCTTAGAGTTATTGGCCTTTTCTACGGCTGATCGAGAAAAGAAGCTTCGATCGAAAGGAGCTCAAGTATCTTTGATCTGTTCAGCATTTAAGGTGAGAAGCCTTGAGAATAAGAACTCAATTGTACTCGGGCGTGTTGGGAGAGCTCAAGTTGTTTGAAAAATGTATGAGATATATGTTTTTGTTAGCTTGGTAGAATGGCTCAAATGCTTCGTTGTTATTTCATCTTAGCAGCTTATTTGACCTCTTCACTATGTGGATGGGAGGAGCTTAGGTTTGCTGTAAATCAGGTTCTGTTTGGCTCCATTTTGCTTAACTCATCTAACCATGTGCTTGGGAGTAGCTTAGTTGTTTGTTGAAGGGAAGCTTAGATTAGCAATGGACTAAAAGTGTTTGGAGCTCAAACTTGTTTAAACTAGGCATAGCTATGACCAGTTCGGTTGGACTTAATTCAGCTTGATACGGCTATGAGGGAATGTTCAACACTCAAAACATTTTCTAACGCACAGCTTTTCAATGGACTTGCCATGGCGATGAATGTGAACATAATCATGTTTGTCCTTGTACTCGCTACAAGTCGGGCAATGGTTGTTTAGTAATGGACTCATATCAAAGCTTATAGTAGCAATTATGGATAGCTCCACTTCGTTTAAAGGACTCAACCATCCTTTTAAGTCACTTGGTGATATCGTAAAGTAGTGCTATCGAGTTACTCAGCCTAAAACTTCTCAGCTAAAGCTTACGACCGTTTGTCACTTGGCGAGTAGTGCTCAATATGCTTCTAGTATAACAACTTATAGCTTTGACTAGCTGATGTGATAGTTTAGATTTCAAGCTTGGGGGACATCTCAGGTCTCTTTCCTTGTTCGAATTGAAGTGTAGTTAGGTAACTTGATTTAGTTGCAATTGTCGATTGGCTCTTACTAATCTTCATTAGAATTTCTTGATGACTTAGCAAGGAGTTGGTTTAGTGAAAACTCACTCTCAGCTCTAATTGCTGGTCAGTACTGGAGATCACGGCATGGACATACTTGGTGTCTCAGCAACAATAGCTTAGTGACTTGGTATGAATCGAAAAGCTTAGCTTCTCAGCATCCTGATAATGTCAGCAACACTTATTCTATGCAAACTAGAGTGATGTGACTTGGCGCTTGACCTGATGTTATGTAGCCATGGTGGACAACTCAAAATTTAGGAGCTAAATAGCTTAGACAGTGAATTTGCTAACTGTACACTACCTCCTTTTACTCGACTTATCTTGATGATGAGCTCAGGTTACATATACTTAGAGTTCGGTTATTTGGAGTTTTTGGGAACCAGCAGTTATGGTTAGCATCGGAACTTCGGGTTCGATAAAGTAAGCAACTTGAACTCCATAGTCTAATCTTGCTCGACATAGTAACTTAATAGTTTGGTACGTTGTTGAAAACTCGACATTTTAACTCGGCAAAGTGTGGAGCTTGGCAAATGTTCTCGGCCACTCAACCTTCGACCATGGAAGCTCGCATTCTCAGCACTTGTTGGCCAATAAGAGAAATGCTCACCATTAAAAGTTTGGACACAAATAGCATGAGCAATTATGAGTGGAATGGCATGGTAAACCAGTTTCTTGGACAACCAAGTCTCTAGAGAACATAGGTTTTAGCATAATACAGTTCCATGGCTACTTAGAAAAAGGAGAACAGCATAGATCTCTCGTGTGCGAATCAAACTTGGCACAAAATGAAATCACACTAATCCATGCATAGGAATAAATGTGTTTGTATGTGGCATTGGTAGTAACGATTATGAGCTAAGAGAATATCATGTTGCCATTATCGAAATATGTAAACTCACTCAAAAGTGACATTTGTGGACCAGATGGTCGATAAAACCACAGTGATTATACTTTTTAAAGAAGAAAACCACCATGCTCGTCTTCTTTGAGCCCCATAAGTTTCTAAAAAATGAATGCAGTAGAACCTAATCGCATGTGAAAAAATGGAATCTAACTTATAAGACATATCTAAACAATTAAAGTCTATAACAACCGATGTTTGCAATTGTCATGCATTAATAAATAGCAAATAAGTATAAATTGTTGGTAGGAAGAGATCCGACCTAAGACTCATCATGGGATCTAAGGAATCATTTATGGGACGAAACATTGGTGAGTTGCATAATTTAGGAAATTCATTTTAAAGTTGCGATAATCATTCATATAGATAGTGCCAATTGTTGAAGAGAGATTCTAGTTCCGGTACACGAACACCTATAACATGAGAAAATGGCTATGGGGGGTGCTAGAGGGTACTCTGGTGCGGCTACTTCAATGCCTAAGTTAGCCCATTAGTGATGAGAGTAAAATTGTTGAAGGGTTGTAGAAATGAGAGAATAGAGAAGAAGGTTCCCTTACCTGGGCGTCTTGCCTGATATTTATAGTGAGTCAATGGAGATTGTCTCTGGACTAGATCATTAGACTAGGCTTAAGTATCGGGTTGACTAATATAAGCTCATATAATGATTATCGAAAAATGCCTATCAATAGTTATGGTGACTAGGCCATGTGATGGTTATTAGGGAAGAGTTGATGAGGGATTTAGGGGGTTTTGGGGGTACTGATACTCGTGGTGTAGTTTGTTTACATCAACAACCACTGAAAGTGGTGGATTTTAGAGAGAGAAATTAGGTTGAAACTCTTGAGAGAGGAAATGACATTAAAGCTCGAATGGGAGTGATTCAATTGTTTCTTAATGCTTTAATGGCTTCCTGATGTCCTTATTTATAGTTTCACAACTTGAAACAAACATAAGATGTAAATCTTACAAATTTAGCTTTTTGAGTATAGAGTTGAATACGAGTGTTGTAGATATTTCTTGAGTCAACAAAACCACATAAAATTAAAACCAATTAAATTTTAAACTCAAAACTTAAAACGCATGTAAAAAACTGTAATATATTAATTGAAACCTTATTCGCGTATGAAAGCCCTAAACCCTATGTACGTATAAATATAAGAATTGAAACCCAAACCTAGTAAAAACTCTAAAACTAAAACTCTAAGCTTATAAAACAAACAAATTTACCCCAACGGTGATAAATCCCTAATTGGATACAATTATCAACTAATCGTATAGTTACATAAAAATCGCTAATAAACAAATAGAGATAATTTCTAAATACTAATAAATATAAAGAGTAACAACTTAATTAACTAAATTAATAAGATTATTTTATGATTATTTGTGATTTCATATATGTATATATGTATGTATATTTGTGTTAGTGTTAAATTGATTTAATTATTAGAATTTAATTTTATTACATATGTTATGTTTTTGTATTATAGTAAATATTAATTTTACATCTTATAATTCTCTTCATAATTATATTATATATTATTCCAAATATTATTTATGGGATTAGAAACATTTAAAGAAAATTCAAAAAGTATTTAACTTAATTATTTATTTATTTCTTTGTCATTTCCTTTTCCTTTATCTTTATCTTCTTATTTTCTTTTCTTCTTTTTCCCTTTCCAATATATGGTTTCTATATGTACATGTGATATTACAATTGAAATTTTGACTAAAGTCAAAGATGTCATTTTCACCTTTTTCCTCTTTCTTTTCTTCCTTTTTGTTTTCCCTTATCTTTTTCTTTTTCTTCCTTTAGCTGTAAGCCATGTAGCACATTTGGAAACCTCTCCATTTTTCTTTGTTTTGTCTTAATTTAACACACATATGTAGCTTATTTCCCCCTTAATTGAACTGACACAACTCCTCTCTCTTTCTAACTTTCCTTCTCTTATTTTTCTTCACTTTCCTCTACCTAGCATTCCACTACAATTTCTATAATTTACCCCATATTTTACCAACATCAAGAGGGGAATAAGAGGATTTCTTCTCCAAATTTTCTCAAGAACAAAGTAATCATATAACCCTTTATATTATATTAGTTTTGTTTTCTTATGTAATCTAAGTTTCGTATATTTTCTTCATGTTCATATGTATTTAGTATTGGTTGTATTGGAAAATAAGTAGTAAGAGCTATATGTGTAAATCCTGTAAAGTTCCTAAATAAGAGGTCGAGAGTTAATAAGATTTCCTGAAAGATACCTTTAGTATTGGCAAGAAAACTGAACCTGAACCTAAAATACACTCTAAAAAACTTGAACTTAAGCTCCTAAAACCCTAAATGGTAATCGAAAGCCCTAAAATCCTATAAACAAATTACAGTAACTAATGTTAACTCTCAAGATCAACCTAATCTAACAAAACTAACCCCAAACCCTAATAGGAAAGAGACCAATAGTCGAAGCCCAAGAGAGGTTCTTAAAACTGATAAAGGATAAGCTAAACCAAAAATGAATATCAATATAGATAACCTTAATAATGAATTTAAAACCTTAAAATGAATATTATAGCTCTTAAATGAACCTTCGAATACTAAAATCCTAATTGAAACCTTAATTTATGTCAGCCTTTAAATTGTAAAACCCTAATCTACAGTTGAAAACCCTAATCCAATTAGTGTGCCATAATTAAATAGTAAAACTATTCATTAATTGGAGACTAATCACTTAATTACCCTAAAACCCTAATCTACTCTCTAAAATGTTCTCGAATAGCAATAATTGTCTCAAATCCTTAAATTAATTAGATAAGATGACCCAATGAGCTTAACCAACTTAATTTGTTACGTTAAGCCCTAAAATGCACCTAATTTGTGTTAAGTGCATGAGTAATTAAGATTAAGAAACTTAATTGCACCTTAATCTGCTAATTGGGTTTTATATCATAATTAAATACAAATTAAGAATGATTAATCATATAAAACCTAAGTTATAATATGGAAATATCTCCTTAAGAATGTTAACGTTATACTTAAGGAGATAATATTAACTATGTAAACTTTTGGATCTAAACTTAAAGTCAAATATAGGAGTTAATAAATAATCCTTAGAACCACTCAAGATATAATAATAAAATCCATAAATAAAATGATTGAACCCTAAATATTAGTAAAAAAACCTTAAATAATAAGTCAAAAAACCCTAAAGAGAGTAAAAGCCTAAAACCTTAATCGTATGTGTAAAACTCTACTATGCGGGAAAGCCTAAAATGACGAGAAAATATTTAGACATTCAATAAAACCTTAATTAGAAGTCCAAAACCCTAATTCAACTAACGAACCCTAAGTATATCCCTAAACTATTTGCTGATCACAAATAATTTCTCCAATTGCTTATAAACCCTAAATTGCTAGTCATGTACACAATTTGAAAACCCTAATTGATCTTGAATAATAAAGGACTCTAAAAACAAAGTAATATAGGTAAATGAACTTAATTAAAGTGATAAAATATGGAAAGACCCTAGTTACACCCTAATTAGGCCTAAATTACTTAATCAAGTATAATCGTGATTAATTAGCTTAATTACCCTTTAATCCATCTACCAACTCTCATTACATCTTAATTAGTAACAAGTCAAACTCAATTACCTTATTTGTTTTTTGCTAAATGAGGGAGGATTTTGTCTCCTAATAGCATAAAAGGGGACCATGTACCTTGATCCCAAAATAGCCACCTCTTGTTTCCCTCAATCTACCTTCAATAGTTGCCATTTTGACACCATTCTTCACCCATAGAAAACCCTAAGAAACCCTCCCTACAAACCCAAATAAAAATCAAGGAAAGAAGGAAGGAAAATCAACAAGTGCTCTTAGATTCCCTTGCACACATTAGCACCTTTTAACACTACCATCACCACACGACACCAAATCACAAACCAGTACCACCAAAATGTCATGCAAACATTCTAGTTTCCTGATGACACCTAAAGAAGCACATTTAGATTTCATTTTTTAGTGGAAAAGTTAGAGCTCATGTAGACCAGTTTAAGGTAAAACTCACCCAACTTATGTTTTCTATTTATATGAGTTTTATTTATATGTGTTTTATCTATAATATCTTGAGAGTTTAAGATTATAAATACTATATAAATATGTTATAATCGTGTACATATCATTTTAGAGCCTTATAATTACACATTTATTCATGTACTTAGTTAGTTTTCTATTTGTATTATAGAGATATAGGAGATAGTTCTATGTAGATAACTTGAAAAGATGTTAATAAAACTCCATGAAACCTTAAGTGCCATCCATGCCACCCCTTCCTTGATATGTATCCATCTTCTTTTCACCATGTTATGTGATATTATTAGCTTAAAACAAGAAGAAATGTGATTAAAATAAGGAAACACACTAGAATAAGTATTAGATGGAAAAAGTTGAAGGAAAGCCTAAAAGAACCCTACTTAGCTGCCACTTTCATAAAAGTTTCAAATCTATAGATTTTGATTTATTAGCTTATTAACATGTTTGTTTAGTGTTAAGTATGATTTATGATGTAATTAACCAATTTAAGTAAAGTAATGATGAGTTAATGGCTTAAACCAGTTAAGTTGGCTATTAATGCCTTAGGAATAGTACTAGAAATCCCATTAATGAAATGAACTAGACTTGAAACACTTAGTAAAAATGGGTTATTTAGTAGACCCATTAGGATATTTGGCCCATTGGAATAAGTTAGAATCAAATTTAGGATCCTAGAATGTAAATTAGACCTAAACTAGCTTAGTTAGTGATTAAAGTTATAGAAATATGATTAGGAGCCTAATAAATGAAAAGAACCAGATTTGAATCCTAATAGAAAATGGACTTATCTTAAAGCTTTTAGTGGGCTTAAGACTAAAATAATAAGTAGAGTTGGGTTTAAGGCCCTAAAATACAAGATAAACCTAAAAGCCCTTAAAAGAACCAAGAATAGAGAGTGACCAGATCTGAACCCTAAATTAAAAAGCTCATAAAATAAAATATAGAAGGTTTATTAAGTCTAAAAGCCCATTAAAGCCATCTTCTATAGGCCCTTAGTAGGTAAGGGCCGTAAATTAGTAAAAATGGCTCATGTAGGCCTACAAGAACATCACTAATACCTAAGGTGAAAATTTAAAGTATTGGATAGAAAAAGTTCACTTAAAAAAAAAAAATTAAAAGGAAGCCCAAAATATTAAGTGTAAGTGCCAACACCCAAAATTAAGCCCAAGGCCTAAATCTAAGCCTAAATCCTAAAGTAGTCAAACTAACATCATTGACTAATGAATTTGTTTGGCTTAAACCAAATTCTTACAAGCTCAAATATCTTAAAAGGACTTCACTAAATGAAAAAACATTCAAAATTGTATGAAATTGATTATATGAACACGAAAAATAGACTTAAAATAAGGAAGTTAGAGTGAAAACAAGTTTTAACCATACTAGGGGATTAGGGTAAGCTTCAGTAATTAGGTAAACTTTTAGGTTCTTAAAGAAGCCCTCTTCCAATTACTTACATATATATTATTATTATGTTTTAGGTGGCTTAATTTCTAATTAAAGAACCTTGATGGTCAGGACAAATAGGCAAGCAGGCCAGGTGAGGGAATTTCGATGAACTACTACTAGCTTTAATTTGATAATTGCTTGATATTCTATTGCTTGTACTTGGCTACCTGTTGAGTGATTGGTTGTTCTGTATGCTAACATTCATGTGTTTGCCTTATTAAAATTGGTAAGTTTAAATATTTGTCCAAAATAATCGAATATACTTGCCGCATGTCTATGATCCCTTAGTTACGGACTATGATGCCTATAACTTTGTTGAGTTTTTTGAAAAATTTGCTAAAATACATTTTTGAAATGCTTTAAGATTAAAAGAATGATTTATCAACTTAGTAAGCACTTATAGTAGTCTCTTGTAACATTTTGCTTATTGAGGCAAAGCTAGTAGACCATCTTAAGTTGATTGATAGCAAGTAGCCTAAGTTAGGACTCACATGATTTAGTTCATGGGGCATTATATGGGTCTGTTGATAGTGAGCTTGTGAGGCATTATATTGATTGTTGATAGTGGATAGCCTTAGATAGGGTCTACTTAATTGATTATTATAGTATTCTCAACTTAAGTAATAGTCAAGTTCTATTTATTAGGATAATACCCACAAACAGCCTTATGCAGGTAATGTGAGGTGTCCCGTACGGTTAAGTATGAGGGATAATCCATGTATAGATAACACATGTTTATTAATAATGCTTAATAACTTACTTCAACGGAAGTAGCAAGAGACAAACTCATTGAGCTATACTTACTGAGCTATGGTATGCTCACCCCTCAACAGTTCCTTATTGTAAGTAACTAAGAGCTGGGAATGGGTTAAGATCAGAGTGCAAAGTGTTCTTTAAGTAGCTAGATTAGATGGATAAGGTTATTTTAGCAGACTACATTAGTTAAGCTAGATCTTTATAATATTTAGTAACTCTTCATGTCATAGAAATTTAATTATCCCATCTTATTATTTGGTAAGTGATTTCGACTCTCTATGGTCTTAATAGATTGTTAGGTTACTTAAGTTACTTATATAAATAAGTAAATATAAGTAAAATGAATAAGCACCCTTAGAAACTTACCTAGTTAAAGTCTTATAACCTCTGACTTATAAGACTGTTTTTATATCATGAGTGTACACGTAATATGAAGATTTTCAGAAAAACTATTAAGCCTCCTTATGGGATGTTACAATATGTATTTTAACATCTTTGTAATTACATCTTTGTAATAGAAATTTCATGCACATGAACTTGATTACATGTATAGAATTTTTATTCTTTATAGTGATGTATTTATATATGTATATACTTAGATATGTAAATATAAACCCATATGTATATATATGTTATATAAACTTAGTTATGTATATATATATACACATATACGTTTACTTATATATACATAGTACACGTACATACATATAATATTAGGTATATTTACTTTATCATATACTTATGTGAAATATGGTATAAAGTAGTATAAATACACATATATAAATAAGTAAGAAAATATAAGAAGACATGCATGTATATGCGCCTATAGGTATACCTTAATATTTAAAAAAATATACATATAGGACAATTTAGGTATTTATATGTATATATACACCAAGAAATATATATGTATATATATATGTATATTAGTATCTAATTTTCTTAAAAAATAGATTAAGAAAACATAAATATATATGTATATTTATATGTATAAATATGTGTATAGTATTAGTATAGTATAAGTATAAACATGTGTACATATCTAAAAGATACAAGTATATGTATACTAATATATTAATTCCTTAAAATAAGTTAATAAGTAAATGTAAATATATATGTATATGTGGACCATGACCTTTAAAGGTAAAATTAGGAGCTAATTTCAATATTTAATAAATTATAATAATAAATATGTATATATTATAAGATTAAAAAATTAGAAAAACATAAAAGTTAGAAGTATTAAGAAATTGCTACGTAGACTAATGGGAAGTTGCCACATCAGCATTCTTAATTTTCAAATTGAAACCGCAAAATTACAAAAATAATTAGAAAATAATAATAATTAAATAATTAGAAAATTACTATTACAACAAAAAGTAACTCAATTAATAATTTAAACTTAAAATGGAAAAGAATAAAGAAATTGTTGTAAAATGGACTCAAAAATAAAATATTTTTAAAAAATAAAATTTAGAAATTAAACAAGTCATAAAACAATAAAGAAAAACTTAAAAATAATAAATAAAAGCATTTGGATCAAAATAACAAAATTCGTAATATTTCAAGCTTATAATGAAAAATGTAGCTTTCAACATCTAAAATGGACATTACTATGTGAAAATACATTTGAAAATGATAAAAATTGATTATAAGATCCTAAAAATTAGAGTTAAAATGAAAAAGTTATACATAACTAAAGATTTAAGATAAATCGAAAAGTATAGATAAAATAACTAAGTTAATTAGCCTTATAAACTAATAATCAAGATAAAACCTTAGAGTAAATAAAAAATATGTAAGATACAATCCTTCACAAATATACAAATATATTATCTATTTACCCTAATAAATAAGTTAAACCATGTTCATACTATACTTGGATTATAGTGAGAAATTAGATAAACTACAATAGATATTTAGTCAACTAAAAAGCCTATTTTTTCAGAATACTTACAAGTCTTGTTATCTTTTAACTACTCAATTGTTAAGTTCTAGAAACTCCAAAGGCTAAGAGAATAAGCATTAATCTAAGTGACGGAGTTTTAATGATCTACTATCTACTTGTACATGATACTTGCTTAATGGTTTGATGGTTGATATTGCTTATGTGTTTGAATGACTATTTTGCTTGTGTATTATCATTTGTGTGATCACCTCCTTAAAATGGTAAATATAAATATTTAACCAAAATAATTGGTTATAATTGTCACATATCTATGATTCAATTGGTTTATTCATGGAGAGTACTAGCTTTGTAAATTTTTGAGAAAAGTATTTTCGAAAATGTTTTTCCAATCTTAAATAGATTTTTTATATTTTTATGAGGGCTCGTAGTACCTATTGATGATATTGTTATCATTGAGGCAAAGTTAGCATAGTATCTCCAATTGATAGCGAGAAGACTTGCATAGTCATACCCATAGGGCTTTAGATATGATTTGTTGATGTGGATAGCCCTAGTTGGGGCCTACCTGTTTGGATTAGTATTTCTTTTTTTGGTTAGGGCAATAATTGAGTGTCATTTAGAAGGACAATACCCTTAGGTAACCTCATGCAGTTAAGGTGTGATGCCTCGTATAGGGGATAATCGATGTGTAGATGATGCAAATCTACACTTTCAATAGTTCTAAACTCCTATAGATGTGGTGCTTGCATTCATTGCGTATACATTTATTTTGTGTATAAATATACTTGCATGTGTGCTAATAATGATTAATAACTTGCTTAAATAGTATTGGTGAGGTTGTAGGTTCATTTGAGTTGGGATTGGGATAAATATCGAGTGTAAAGTGCAACTCGAAGTTATATATGATAATGTTAAAGCTAGTCGAGGAATGCATAGCTAGTACAAAAACATCCTTTATCAAAAGTATTTATGAGTTAGGATTCTATATAATTTAGTATTTTTTGTAATTTATAAAGTTAACTTATCTTGTCTTATTATTTAGTAGGGGATACCAATTTTCTATAATTCCAATAGACTATGGATATCGAATATCCATAGTAATTTGTATTTTATAATAAATCAGTAAATTAAAATCGAAAACTCTAGTGGTTAATTAATTAGAGTTTTGCAATTTTTAACTTATAAGGCAGTTTTCATATTATTGATGCATACGTGATATAAAAATTTTATGCAATCCTACTAGACCCTCCTTAGGGTCATGATATGGGAACCTTTGAATCATATTGAATTTAAAGATTTTTAATAAATGGGTATTGAATAAAAAAGTTTGAATTTAATATGATTTGGTGTAAAAAATTGGTCAAAATGTGATCTTCATACCATTTGATTGGTTACTTTAGCCATTAGAAACTTCGATTCTTTATGTTAGTGCTTAAATCATGGAAATTCAACTCAAAGGAAAATCTATATTTTCATGTTTTTCTTGATTTTCAATTATAATCTTGACCCTTTAATTGCTTGAATCAAGACATGATATTTGGTTCTATGCAAAGTATTCTAAGTCCACCTTGCAATTTCACTATTAATTTGGTGAAATTGTAAGGAAAAAGGGATAAAAAAGAGCTCAGAAATGAGCTATGTGGGTAAGGAACTCATAAGAATCTTGGAGAAAAGGCAAGAAATTGAAAGAAAGTAGATATGCTTAACTAATCAATGGTTGACATGTGTCCACATTTGCCAAAAAGGCAAAAGGCGCCTAGTGACTATGGAAGGATTCGAACTCTAAATCTCAAACTTAAGCATCAATGCCATAGCTAGCTAAGCTAACTTCAATTCCTGCTATACCTTACAAATTACATACATATATCCTATAAATCAGCTTGTCTACTATTAAATTAAAAATCAAATCAAAGCTATATTCCCTTCTCTCCTTTTTTTTCTTTTTTCTTTTTCTTTTTAGAAAAAGAAGATGAATAAATAAATAAATTAATTAATAAGTAAAACACTAAACCTAGTTTCATGCCAAACTTAAAGTCTAAATGTCCTACTCTAAAATTAGATCACTTACATATGTATTAAAATAAATAAATAAAATAATTTTGAAATCATACTCAATTTAATGATTGTATACACTTGGACCCTATTTAACCTTAAAAATGAATTACTCAATCTATGTGAACTAATAACTCTAAAAATGACTAGGACCTATTTTTTTTTATTTCAAGTTTTTTTTTCTTTTTGTGTTTTTCTATATTTTCTATTTTTTTTTATTTTTCAATTGGGTTCATTTTCCTTTATTCTTAAAATATATTACAGGGAGAAAAAATGGGGTATTTACATAACCTAAGAAATTCCTTCCATAAACTCGATCCATTTGACTTACCTCTTAGACAACTTTGGTTAGTTCTTCATGTATCTTAATGACTCATAGTTGGTGTAGATCACAAATTCCTTAGGTAATAAGTAGTGCTGCCAAACAGGTAGAGCTCCGATCAAGGAATAGAACTCCTTGTCATATACAAAATAATTAAGGGCTGCTCCTCGAAGTTTCTCACTAAAGTAGGCTATAGGTCGACCTTTTTACATCAATACGACCCCTATACCTAATCCAAATGCATCGAACTTCACTTCAAACACTTTGTCAAAGCTCGAAAGTGCTAGTATAGGGGTAGTAATCAATTTCCTCTTCACCTTTTCAAAGCTTAGCTATTTCTTTTCTCCTCATCGGAATTCAATGTTCTTCTTTGATAGCTCGGCAAGTGAGGCTACAATAGTACTAAAAATTCTTATAAATTGATGATAAAAGGATACCAAGCCATGAAAGCTTTGCACATCAACAGAATAAGTTAGCACTGGCCATTAAATAACTTACTTCACTTTCTCTTCATTGACTCATATGTCACCTCCACTCACAACAAATTCTAAGAAGATCGCCTTAGGTTAGCAGAAGTCACATTTCTTTAGGTTAACATATAGTTTCTTTATGCGAAGCTTATCAAAGATAGCTTGTAGATGCTTATAGTGTGCCTCTATGTCAAGGTTGTAAACAATGATATCATTAAAGTAAACAACAACAAACTTTTCGATGAGGTCTTTGAGCACATGGTTCGTTGGCCTCATAAATGTGCTTGGTGTATTTGACAATTCGAATGGCATAACTAGCTACTTATGCAATCCATGGCGAGTCCTTAATGCTGTTTTCTACTCATCTCCTTCTTATATTATGACCTGATGGTACTCTTGAGACCAATCTTTGAGAAAGTCTTTACTCCCTTCAACTTATCAAGCATGTCATTAAGTCAAGGTATGGGGTATCTATACTTAATGGTGATATAGTTGATGGCTCGACTGTCCAAACACATATGTCAAGTGCTATCTTTCTTTAGCACCAATAAAACTGGGATAGCACATGGCTTTAATGATTCTCTTACATATCCTCTTCATATTAGCTTAATGATTCTCTTACATATGCTCTTCATATTAGCTTATCCACTTGCCTTTAGAGCTTAGCAACTTAATTAGGATTCATCCTATATGTAGGTTTCTTCGGTAATGTGACTCCAAGCTATAGATCTATCTTATGCTTGATCCTTCTGATCAAAGGTAAACCTTCTGGTAGTTTGTCAAGGAATAAGTTGGTAAACTCTCTTAATAGGTCTTTCACCTCGATGGGTAGTTCAACATTCAAATTCCTTATTTCAAGTAACCTTCTAACTAGTAGATAGGTTAGCTCTTCAAGCTTCATCTCCTTCGTTAGCTTAGTATGTATCATTACTAAGGCTTCCTTCTTCAAAGCTTGATTGAGCTGAGTCTGCATTATCTTACTTGTTTAGTAGACAGAGGATTCAATCTTACCTTTCTTCCTTCATGCTCAAAAGAACATGTATTCTTCCTTTCATCATAAATCACTTGTTAGTCATACATCTGTGGTCATCCCAAAAGAATATGAGAAGCACTCATAGGTAGCATATCATGACCTGAGGGGTGGTTTGGCCGCGACAAGTTACCATATACTGCACAAAAGACTATAGATTGGTTTTTTCTTCCAATCGACAACCCTTTTATATAATATATAGGGCTACTAAATAACCAATTACCCAAGAGTTATGTAGATAAAGATCATATAACAACATATATATATATATAATATTATTAAATTTCTATAGTAACATCACTATGTAAGTAATACAAGACTTTAAGTCTCAAAATAATAGTAATAAAGTTACAGTAATAAAGTAAGTTACCTTACATGGCTACTAAATATTATGCTACAAAATATCGTAACAGTTCTAACTAAGAGTTTTACGATATAAATATTTACTCAACTCTCTTCTTCTGCACATGCATTTCCTAAAAAGTCCCAAAACTGACCTTGGGCATGCCTTGACTAGGAGTAGTAAACAATTCCTCTTGCACCAAAAGCCTATAGGGGCGCAAGCTGTAAAACTTAGTGAGTTATCCTTAAATCATATAGATATTAAGTTAACAAGTAATTAATCTTAAATATATGAATGCATAACTAAGCAGAATGCCATACAACTACATACAATTGACTAAGTATTGTATGCAACTCAAATTTAACTCCCTTCGAAGTCAGGGTTGGAGAATACACAACACCAGTCAATTCGGGTACCATACTTGAACTTACATAACTACGAAACTCCACATTTCATATTTAAGGAAAAATAATATGTTTAATTTTAGTTTTAAAAACTAAGTTCTAAGTATGATTGCGAGTGGGCTCCCATAGTTCACACTCATCTTTAAATAGAGGACTCTAAACTTAACCCTTAGCTAGGCAGTTGGTACCTTTAACGCCTAGTAATCCCACGGGCTAAGGTTACGGGCTAAGGTGAAGTCATACTGTACAAGTGCACCATACTAAATTGTGAACCTGACAAATTTAGCATCTTGAGTATAAATTCAAACTTGAGTGCTGTAGATAATTTCCTATATTAATGAAACTGATAAATTTAAAATTGATTAAAATTTTAATTATGAAACCTAAAATGAATATGAAAAACACTAATATATTGATTGAAATCCTAATTGCGTATAAAAATCCTAAACCTTATGTACGCATAAGTACAAAAGAAGGAATTTGAACTTGTTAAAAGACCCTAAAATTAAAACTCTAAGCTCATAATACATATAAAATTTACCCTAATAGTAATAAAACTCTAATTCGATACAATTATTAACTAATATGTATAATCGCATAAAATTACTAATGAACAAATAGAAATAGCTCTTAAATACTAATGAACATAAAAAGTAACAAGTTAATTAGTTAAATTAACGAGATTACGAATATTATTTTACAATTATTTGTGACTTCATATTTGTGTATTAATGCATACTAATTTTATATTAATTTAATTATTTTGATTTAATTTTACTATATATTTTATGTTTATGTATTATATAGTATACATTAATTTTTCATCCTATATTTTCTTCTATTATGATATCATATTTTATCTTGATTATAACCTAAAAGTTGCAAGAGTATCAAAAAAAGTCAAAAAGTCAACTTATACTTTTTCATTTTTCTTTTTCTTTCTTCTTTTCCTATTTTTTTCCTTCCATATTTAGGTGCAGAAGTGTCTTATAAGACTTATCACATGTGAGAATTTTAGAAGTAAAGATAAAGACAAATGTTATTTTCACATTTCCTTTTCCATCTTTTCTTTTTCCTCTTTATTTTCTTTTCCTTACCTTTTCCTTTTCTTTTTCTTGCCATAAGCTACATTAGCCCTCTAAAACTCTCTCCAAATTTCTTTTTCTTGTCAAAATTTAACACAAATCTCTAGCCTTTTACTCCATCTTTTAGACCAACATTGATGTGAATCAACCTCCAACCATATCCAAGCCGAGGCCTATCAATGCTTACTGAAGCTAAGCTGCAGCTAGAAGGATGAGGGGAAGGAAAATAAACACTCGGCATCAACTCTATCGTCAGCCAAGGTGTCGAGAAACCATAAGGCCAAGTACTTGAGACCAAAGAACCACTCGGCATGACCTTGAGAGACTACCGTTGACTAATTCCAAAACTCGACAATTATGGGCTGACCTCTCTGGTGTCTCGACCAAGCCGCGTAAGACATCAAGGACCCTTTCCTGAACTCGTACATCCAATTGCCGACCCTATTCGGTTCAAATGACATGCTAAGTGACTACATGTTAAGTTATGTAAAACGCACAGTTTTATATTCTTGTACATGTTTTCCCTTTATTTTATTTATAGGCCTGATTTTTTAAGGTTTAAGGCCTTATATGTTATTTACAATTTTACCACTAGGGTTTAGGACTTGCTATAAATAGCAACATTTATACTGTAAGAGACAGAATAGACAGATACAGATAGATATATAGAGATATATATAGAGTGAAACTTTCCTCTTTCAAGTAAGGCTATACATGAGTTAGCATTTGCTGGATTATTGAGTGCTAATTAAACTTTTTAATTGTCCTTGCGATCTTATCAATCTTATTCTTAGATTGTGGTGAACCCTTTCATTTGAACCGGTTAGTGAGTTGTATCTAACCCTCGTTTGAAACCCTGAGCAATATTTAGTGTTCGTCAGTCATATCGAACTCTATTTTGAGCTCTTAACCTTGATCGTGTTTGTATCTTGGTAAGTTATATCCATTTACATTCACTATCAAAACCTTTCCTGTTCTTCGTACCCATTTTCCTTAAATACCCATTCCTATTCGTTTCTAGATCCGTTGCCTTCTCTTATTTTGATCCTTATCAAACATCATTCCCTTTCCCTTTCCAATTTCTATCTTTATATATATATATATATATTTTTTTTTCCTTCTACCATTTCAAGATCTTAACCCCTACAAATCCTTTCACTTCTATTAGCATGTTTCCATCAACTTAAGAAGGAGTAGAGCATTTTACCAACAATTTCCAAGATAAAAGAATAATTAGACTAATACTTATGTTGTATTTGATTTCTCTTTGTGACTTAAATTTATATGTACCCTTTTGTTGTATTTGTATTTTGTAGTGTTTTAGGTATTAAGAGTATGTAATAGTAATTTTATGTATTTTAGTATCTTTGTAACAAAACTATAAGTACATGTATTTACATATGTATATACTTAAGTATATTTAATTATAGGTATACATATATTATATTTGCTTAGTTATATATACATATACTGTATATATATGTATAATACATGTACATATACATAATGTTAAGTATACTTACTTTATCATACATATGTGTAAAATAATAGGAAATAGTATAAATACATGTATACTTAATTAGTGAATTCTAGGAGTAGATATAAGTGCCTATATGTATACATATTACTATATTATTTTAAGATTTAAATAAGTATACATATAGTATATGTTGATAGTTAAGTTTCATTTACTTGTCCATTCGTCTACCGATAGGCCGAGTTGTCTATATTCTCGGCTAATGTCGAGAAACACAAATTTGTATCTAATTTGAATTCAAGGGAAGTGTTGTGAATAGTTATTACTTGATACGATTATATTACATAACTTCCTACTCTCCCTATATTTCAGGAATGTGTTTGGTCAAGGGGCCTCCACATATCTCCATTACCCATTTTGATAATTGTTGCTTTAGACATAACACTCACCTATAAAAATGGGAAACAAAAATTGTAAAAGACATCTGATAACTCTTCACTACTCTCAACTTTCCCTATTTAGATTTACTAACTTAGGCATAAGAGTAGCCGTGCCAAATTAGCCTCAATACCAAAAGTTTTTTCTTTATTTACAAGATAATTCCAATCACCAAAATCTACCACCAACATTTAGCACCATCTGTTTTTTCTCAAACATACTCACATGGTTAAAACTAGAATGACTAAGAGTATAGGTGCTGGCATTTCCTCCCAACACTTTGAAGGGGGGAGTAAGCCTACTAATGAGCAACGTTTGGCTAGGCTCGAGCAACTTTACCTTAATTTGGCCTAAGAAAATCGAGAACTAAACAAAAGGCAAGATTAGATCCTTAATCTCCTCTATAATAGTATTTACCTAAATCAAAGCAAAGATTACGATGATCACGATGCTGAGAACAAGGATGACTCAATTTATTCACCTGAATTGCTAAAAGAGCAAGCTGAGGTTACGATGGGACCTTTGGCTCCTACACTCAAAAACATTAACAAAGGCAAGCAATCATAACAAGTTCACCATGCTAGACCCTCGCATGTTAGCACCCTTATTGTAATGAGTAAGCAGTTCTAAATTAAGAAGAGCCTCTTTATTCTTGAGGTCTTGGAGGAGGTCATATCACGGCACATCAAGGTGCCATAATTTGAAACCTATGATAGAATAAAAGATCCTAAAGATCATTTGGAGTTCTACTTCAACTTGGCCAAGTTACATGGCTTAAGTGATGCTATGGCTTGCTAAGCTTTTCCCTCGACATTAAGGAATGCAGCAAGTGCATGGTTTAAGCACTTAAAGTTGAACACAATTTCATGTTTCAAAGAACTAGCAGAAGTGTTCCTTCAACACTTCCTTGCCAATAAACTTCCTGTTAAGGACTCTTCAGTCCTTAACATAATAAAACAAAGATCAGATGAATCTATTTGAGACTATCTAGCTAGGTTTATGGCCGAGATGGTCCAAATTCTAGACTTGGACATGAGTGTAGCCTTCAACACTATCATTGATGGAGTCAAGCCCCATAGAGACTTTCAATTCTCTCATTAAGAACTTTTGCCGAGTTTAAAGTTAAAGCTACGTCTTACATTGGACAAGAGGATAACATAAAGGCTCGACGAGAGGTTGATTAAAATAGAGGAGATGAAAAAAAAAAAAAAAAAAAGAGGAAGAGTGCAAAAGATCAACTTAGCATGGATGATAATCAAAGTCCTAATGCTGAGAGAAAGAGGCCACAAATTTCAACATATTCATCCTACACTCCAGTCAATTGTCCAATTTCAAACATATTGATGGAGGTACGTGGGTAGAGAGGAGTGTTGCAATGGTTAGAGAGGATGAGAGGGAACTCTTCTAAGAGAAATTCCAACAAATACTATGATTTTCATCGTGAAAAAGGACACAACATGGATGAATGCATCCGGCTTAATAATGCGATTAAGGATGCCATATAATGAGAACATTTGCCTAAGTTTATGGCATAAGTTGCCGAGAATATTGAAAGACCATCTTAAAGGAGACATGAAGACCATAAAAATGTTACTCGACCAACTAATGTTGGGAGCTATGCAAGAGATGGGAGTACTAGTATAGCACCCAATGGGATAATCAACACAATTGTTGGCGGACCTATTATAGGCCGGTCAAGCTCTTCAACTTTTACTAACACCATCAATTATGTTCACAATATCCAAGACAAAAAGGTCGAGATCGACAATATGATTTCATTCATAAAGGAAGATTTCAAAGGCATCTAAAAGCTGCATGATGACATACTGGTGATCAGTGTGAGAATTGCCAACTTTAAGGTTAAGAAAATTCTCATTGATACTGGTAGTTCAGCAAGCATTATTTTCTAACATGTTTTCGATCAAATGAGACCAAAGATCAAAGTGTAGCAAAGATCTTACAATTATGATTTGTATGCCTTCAACAATTAACCCATTTAAGTAGTTAGAGTGATCTCTTTGCCAATCCAACATACAAAATGATCATGGGACTTCCTCATCGTCAAATGTTGGTCCCCATACAACATGATCATGGGACAGTCGTGTCAACATTTCTTCAGCATCATCCCTTCCACTATACATCTCATAGTCAAATTCTTTACTCTTATGGGAGTTAGTGTGTGCAAAGGAGATCAATAGTTGGTAAGGTCTTTATACATGAAAGCCTTAAGAAGAGATGAGGTTTTTTAAGTAGAAACCTGTCTAGAAAGAAAGTCAGTTAGCATAGAAAGTACTAAGAATGAGACAGAGGAAATCTCTTTGGGAGATGACCTTAGGAAAACAATAAAGTTAAGGAAACCCTTGTTAGCAGACATTTGTCAAAGTTTGATCGACTTCTTGTAAGTCAATGCTGATATATTTGCATGGTCCTCTTCGAACATGTTAGGTATCCCTAAAGAAGTTATGGTACATAAGCTATAGATTGATCCAATTGTGAAGGTGATCCAACAAAAGAAAAGGCATTTTGCCCCCTAGAGACAAGTAGCCATAGAAGAAGAAGTTCAGAAGCTATTGAAGGTAAGATTTATTCGGGAAGAGCCTTATTTGACTTGGCTAGTCAATTTTGTGCTAGTTAAGAAGTCTAATGGTAAGTGGTGTATGTGCATAGACTTCATGGATCTCAATAACGCCTATCTTAAGGATTGTTTTCCACTGTCGAAAATCGAATAGTTAGTAGAATCAACTGCTGGACATGCATATCTTTCTTTTATGTATGCTTTCTTAAGCTACAAGCAAATTAATATAGATAAGGAGGGTAGAGTTCACATGTCATTTATGTAGATAGCCAATTTACCCCCTTTATTTTATTTTTATAGGTCCTAAAATAGGAAAAACACAAAAAATAGAATACTAAGGAAAACCCAAAAAATAAAGAAATTTATGAAAAAAATAAGAATTTTAGGAAAATATAAAAAAAAAAACAAAGATAAGAAAAGCATAAAAAAAAATAAGAAATTTGGAAAAATATGAAAAAATAGGAAATCTAGAAAGAAACACAAAAAATAAGAAATTTAGAAAATAAGAAAATTGAAAAAATTTCAAAAATTAGAAAAATTGAAAAAAATAAAAGATTTTAGAAAACAACAATTTAATTGGATGTGTTCTTTATCTTTAAAATAAGTTTGGAAGATGAGCCATTGGGCTTATGCTTAGATTTGAATTTAGCCCATGCTAACTTAGTTCATATGTGTAATATAGATAAGGCATAGGTCAACGGCCTAACAGATAAGCACTTAGCCTTAGTATTAAGTATTGAGCATGAGGTCCTAGGTTCGAATCAGAAAAGAGGCATACAAGGTTTTTTTAGTTTTCATCACATCAAGGACTGCCACATGTTAGGATCTCATTCGCTACGTATCCTAATACGTAGTAACATCGAGTTGGACAACTATGCTGACATGGCGCTACATGGCATGCCACGTTAACCTCCATGTGTCATTATTGACATGTGGCATGCTATGATTGGTCGAATTGGCTAACATAGCGCTATGTTAATCAACTTTCTCTCTCTTTCCCTCCCCTTTCCTTCTCTTTCCCTTTCCTTCCTTCATTTTCTCCTGATTTTCTGTACATTTCCCCCTCATAAAGAAAATTTTGACACGAATTTTGAATCTCTGTTTATTGCAATTTGCCAAATCAATGGTGAAATTGCAAACTAGGCATGGCCTAGTTTCATTTTTGATCAAAATCCCATCCCTATTCATCCATCAACATAGTCAAATTAAGCTCCCAAGTTCCGAAAAAAGCTTAAATTTAGGTTTTTTTTTTATTGTACTCCGATTTCGAGTTTCCATAGTTACTAGGTCAAATTAATGTATAAATACGGGCTTAGGGACATCAACAAGCACACTTAATCAATCAACTACCAAGTTACAAACGCTCATAAGCTCTCTCTCTTTGTTTTCAATTGCTTCCTCTCTCTATCCACTGATCTCTCTCCTTCTCTCCTTGGCTCTCTCTCTCCATTTAACCTCGAACCACACCACCAACCTAGGAGTATTTCACTTAGCTTAGGCTTCCATCCCTCTCGACAATTGCTATACCCCCTAGTGGCTTCATTGAACTACCACCGTAAAACCCTAACCACCGCACTACTGCCACCTCTTGAATCACCACCTTAACCCTAAATTAAGTCTACGACTAAGCTCTTCACCACCTAAAACATCAACCCCAACCCTTCACTAAGTTCCAGTAGGCCACGTATGGTCGAAACACCACAACTTGGCCACCACCTAAATAGCCTCCAACCACTAAGACACTTTACTTACCCCCCTAATCCCAATCCAAAACCTACGAATATCCCCTTTCCCGCTCGATTTGTTGCTTAGAACTCCTTGAATTGACCCCACAAAACTGTTGTTGAAGAGGAACTCAGTCCAACTTGAATCTAGTGGAGACAACCCGACCTGGATCTAAAGCCTGACTTGAGTTCGACCTACCAACCTATTCGACCAACTTTAGGTCCGACCTGCAAGCCCACTGCATCCAAAGCTTCTTAATTTTTTAATATTTATTTATTTCCTTTTATTTTTTTAGTTGTTGTTATTATTTGATTTTATTTCTTTTTTTTTATTTTCTTTTCTTTATAATTGTAAATGTAAATAAAAAAAAGAAAAAAAAAGGAAAATGGAAAAGAACAAAAATACTAAAAAAATAAATATAAAAAGAAAAAAAAAGAAGAAAAAAGGATAGTTCATTTACTTATTTACTTTTTTTCAATAGAATAAATAATAAATAGGATAGTATAAATAGCTACATATGTTGGTGAATAGAGTTTTTTTGTCACTTAGAAAATCGACTTTTCAAAATAAAAAATAAAGGGATCCTTTTTTTTTATATCAAATTAGGACATTCTAGAATTTTTCAAAAAAATAGAGTCCCAATTTAGGACTCTTTTTTTATAAATTTTCCTTAATTAAACCAAATTGAACCTAAAAATGTAAACTTAGCTTGTTTTCAAAATTAAAATCAACTTAACCCATTAAAATTTTACAAAAAGAAGTATGTATGTTTGATCTCGAATAACGGATACGTAGGCACCTACGGGACGACAGAAAAACAAAAAAACCTTAATTTCCCCTTCTTCTTTTTTTTTTTTTTTACTTCATTTATCCAGTTAGAATAATTGATAATCAAGTTCTACCTTTTAAAGTTGAAAAGCGATTTTTAAGTTTAATTTTAAATTTGAAAAGTTAATGGTACCCGTAAATGTTTAAAAAATTAAACCTTAGATCCAGATCATTAGGTTTCTAAAATCGTTTTTTTTAAATCGATTTATATCAAAAGATTGGTGGCTAAGTTATAACCAATCTACCTAATTAGTTATAAATTAACTCTTTTTTTCCCGACTTTGGTCGAGTGGCAACTTTAAGATGTTTTTAAAGTATAAAAAAATCGGTATTCTTTGAACCCTAGTTGAGGGTCATTATTAAATGAGTAAAGGTTTAATACTGGTCAGTTTAAAAAAGACTAAAATTTAAAAAAAAAAAAAAATAGAAGGGTGAAAAACCAAGCTCGACAGCTTGGCAACTCCTTTGGGGAATGTTAAGAGGGTTAGCCATTTAACTTTCGAAAATTAAAATTGATCTCTAAAAATCACCTTAGTGCAATTTATTTATTTTATTTCATTATTTGTTATTTATCATAACTATACTAATATCTTTGCAAGTTTAGTTTTATGTATTTTTAAGGGGGAGATTTATTTTTCACACCATAGATGCATAATAGATACGGTCGAACACCGGCCGTCTTAGGACCGTAGGATTGGGAGCCATTGTATAAGTTCCGAGCATAGTGGAGTAACCACCTTTTGGGGCCAATTAAGCTACCCCACTTAAGCTTCAATGTGACTAAGGAATCATTTTTTAAAACGTATAAGGTCATAGAGTTTAAGGACCTTTAAAACCTATCCTTTTTTGTATACATTTCATAGGGTCAACGGATGAGTAATAAGGTGGCAAAGTTATATATAAAAAAGAAAAAAAAGGAAGAGAAAAATGACAAAATCTGGAGTTTCTTTCCCTATATTTTTCTTAGAATTCATGTACATAGGGAGTCTTATGTGTTTTCTTTTCATGTAATTAGTCTTTCTTTTGTAATTTATGCTTTCCTTGTAATATTTGAGAAATGGCCAGCTAATCTAACACCAAGGTCTTTGCTAAGGAGATTCATGTCCATAAATATACAAACCCAAAGCCCATACTCAACCAATGGTATCAAACCTTCAACCCAATAGAATAATAGTTCATTACCAACAAGATTAGATCCATAACTCTCACTATCCAAAGTAGATGTTAACATCATGCTAGTAAGGGCCTTAGTCCATTTCTAGGAGCCTAAAGAAGTGGCATTTTGATTTGGGCCATACCTAATCAATCCAACTCTAGAAGAGTACATCTAATTGCTTTAAGCTCCTTCTTTGGATGAAATATACGTTTTAGAGCTTAGCTTTAGTCTAACCTACATTTTTTCAAAATTCTTAGAGATCCGTAAGACTGAGATAAATAAGGCCTTAGATGATTGCAACAAACATGCTATCAAGGTATGGGATCTAGTCCATTGGTTCCAGAACGAGCCTAGCTCCAATAAACAGGCTTTGTTTCTTGGAAATTGGAGGGAAAATCGAATCAAGGCCTATGTACTTGCAGTATTCGCTACCATCTTACTTCCGAGTGGATCTTTTCTTATATATCTTAGGGTGATAGAGCTAGTGGCTCAGTCCTAAGAAGGGAAGTCTTACATTCCTACCCTACTTGTTGAACAAATAAGGAACCTTAATTTCCTTAAGAAAAGAGGCTATGGAGATCTCAAGTTAAGCATGGCACTATTAATGGTATGGTTCATCAATCACATCAAATGCTTTGGTTTAGACTTAATAAGGAGAGCATTCGCCAATAAGATTGATCTTATTAGCTCTTTTGTTGATAAGATCAAATTATCAAAAGATATCCCTACCCTTCTCTAGATAGAAGTTCCATAAGATTTCTGGGTAGAAGACATACTATGGATAGCTAGATGGAGCAATTATACCAAGTTCATACTAATTTGTAAAAATTACCATGCTGTACCATTGATTGGAATGAGTTGGTGTACAGGCTACTACCCAAATAATATGGTAAGACAGTTTAGGGGGATCTAGGATATAATTTACAGGCCTTCATTAGAGCCATGCACTCTTAACCTTAAAGAGCTTCACTCTACAGAAAAGGCATCCAAACTTCACGAGATCAAAGCTTAGTAGGATACCAAGACCTTAAGCCCTAACATCGATCTAAGTGAATTCATAGGAAAAGTAGGCAAACACCGAATTACCAAAGAGTACTTATATGATCAACTTCACAAGATGGGAGCAATACGGTATCGGGCACCAAAAGTCCCTCAACCTTCCCCTGTGCGCCCTAGCTCTGAAATGGTGACCTATATGGACCAAGTGAAAGCTCATATGGAGGTCCTCTATAATGAAAAAGACAGGTAGGAAAACCTATTTCGAGAGTCTAGGCAAAGGTTGCATGCCCTGGAACACCAGCTGAAGATGGCCTAGAAGAAGATTCAAGAGTTTGAGGAAGTGACTAAGCTTGATCAAAAGAAGGAGAAGAGAATGTCATCTAGCCTATAGAGAAAAAAAGAAAATTAGTATAGATGAATTTGTATCTTTTCCTTTCTTTTATGTAATGAAACTCCAAGAATTCAAAAATAATAAATAACTTGCCATTCTATTAATTATTTGTCGATTTCCTCATTTCCATCCATATGGCTCATTTGCATTCTTTCAAAAATTAAAACATTTGTGTGCTAACTTATTGAGAAGTGGTTTTAACTAGGTCGCTAAGATAGCTCCCAAATGTCAAACTTTCTAGAGAAGCCCTATCAAAACCCATTCTCAAACCAGAATGGCCAACTAAGGAAACGACAACACCAACACCAACACTAGTAACGTCAATGTCAACCCCTAGGCTATTGATCCCACTAAGATGAGGTTCCAGTCTTTGGAACAAACAGTGGGGAAGATTGTAGGTCAACTAAGCTTTCTCGCTGACAGCATCACTTTGCTCAAGTCCACGACTCCATCAAACGAAGAGAGTTCTAAGGCTAGTTGTGGAAAGAATATCGAGGCTTCACCCCTTGAAATAGAAGAAGCCTACCCAAAGGTCAATCATGCCTTCAAATCCTTTGAAACAGAAAGGGTCTTTCCAAAAGTCAACCTAATTTTGAGCCAAACACTTACTCATTCCTGATCAATCCAAAGCTTGAAGCTAATCAAGACAGACTGAAAGAGCTTAAGAAGTGGCTAACTCAATAAATTACTGAAAAAATGAAAATGCTTAAGGGGTATGATGGATTTAAGCACGCTGCTATAATAGACTTCTTTGCCTATGATTATGGAGGCATCCTAGAAAAGTTCAAAGTACCTAATTTCAAAAAATACAATAGGATTGGATGTCCTAAGCTGCACACCTGGCTGTATGTATACAAGATGGGCAAGTATGTATAGTATGACCGGCTCATGGTCTAGACCTTTCAAGATAGCCTAACTAGCCCTACCTTGACTTGGTACGCCCAATTAAATCTAAATCAGGTGAACACATAGGAAATACTAGCAAGAGCATTCTATGAGCAATATAGATTTAACGTTGAGGTGGTGCCAACTATGATGGATTTGGTTACCTTAAGAAAGATATCACGACCTAATAGTATCATTATCGTGGTAGATCGCCATGTACCATACAAAGGTCTACTATCAACCCCTTTGTTGATCATAGGCCTTTTATATGACATACACGGCTCCTTCTACTATACATTACGACCAGGCCCATAAATAAGTAATATAGAGCAATGTTTACTAAAATTAACTTTTAAAACATAAATTAGTCAAGTAAATGTGTAGACTCGTTAAGTTTCTCAACAAAAGAATATTACAAACAAATGCAGTTCATAATGGGAACTGCATCATAAACTTTAAACTATATTATGAACAAAATAAAGGTAAATAATTATCTACAAAAACTTTTACAAAATCTCCTCTATACACCCTGATTGCTCCAACCCATCTCTACACAAGACTCACTACGGGCATGCCTTGGCTCGGATTAGCAAAGAGGTTTTCTTGTAACAAAAGGAATCTATCGGGATTAAGCATAAGCTTAGTGAGATAAATATTCTCGTCAATACCGTATGGTAGAAATTTATTAAATGCACAATCATATGAATACATGAACAATCAGTATGTTAAACAACGCATGCAGTAGTCTAGGAACTACATACGACTTAGAATTACAACCCCTGCAGTCGGGGTTTGGAGATAATTAACTAACCTAAACCAAAATCTCGATTCTAGCCTTGGGTTTTTATTTCATTTGCATTATTATGCTTAAGTTAAAACAAAATTATATATATATATATATATACTTTCTTTACCGAATATTGAATCATATTTTCAAAATCTCAAGTTTAGCGATATGGTGGCCTCTGCAATCCACAAACACATGCCTTAAGCAAAAGCTACAAGACATGGCCCCTTGCCGACTATTGGCATCTCCCAACACCTAGTAAGCTAGTCAGCTTAGGACAGAGACTAAAAAAAATGATGACATAGCTAGTGCCCAATCCTGTAGGAGGCCCTCCTCCTATGAGTCCCTTCCTATCTTCTGCGTGAAGTGGTAGTAGATGTTATCCGAATGCAATGATGGGGAATGCATGATCTATTTAATTTCTTAATCGTATAAGTGGTTAACTCGATTTTCAAGGTGATTAAACAATTTCATTCCATATAATTGCACATATAAATTATCACAAACAATTCCTATTATTATATAATTAACAAGCCATAGCATTCAATTCACAAATTCATACACATGCATTTTCCATATCCCATAAACATCCAAATTTATATATATAAGTTTAAGTGCATATATTTTATAAGCAAAATCAAGTAAAAAGTCATCGGGAATTTGCTTACTCCACCATGCGGGTTAATCAAAGTAGTCCGGGGGCAGGTTGTCTCTGAACGCGAGGTCCCCTGGTCATCGAAATCATAATATTATAAGGGATCGAAATTAAACTTAGGAAACTAAGCTAAAACCCCTTAAGTTATACTCTTGACTAGTTTTCGTATTTTTCCTCGTTTTACTTAAAAGTTTAATCGCGTATAACTTTCTCATTTTAAATTCAATTTCTATGATCTTATAGTCAATTTTCATCATTTTCAAGTGTACTTTAACGTGGTGAGGTTATATTTTTGAGATGAGGCATGAAAATCTATCCATAGGTCAGAATAGTAGCGGTCCTCATGATTTGGAGTGCTTTTGGGCTTTATTTGGTTAATGAGATTTTTGGTAACTTGGGAATTCCTTTGGACTTAGGCTTAAGATTCTGTTCTAGGCTCAAAATACTCCTTAAGGTTAGATTTACAACTTTGATTTACACTCCTAAGACTATTAACAACTTCTTGGGCTCTTAAGTGGGCTTAAGTTATCAAATGAGCTTGTTTTTTATTCAATTCAAAGATGGTCACTTTCTTGGGCTTAGGGAGTGTCTTGTGGGCTTCTTGAGGGTCTTAAAACAACCCTTATTGATGTATCAAGTTGCTGGTTAGAAACTTAAGGGTGGTTCAACTTGACGTTTAAGCTTGGTTTTTAGTTTTAGGCTTAATACACTTATCAAACTTGCCTTGGTTGGTCTTTTCACTTTGTTTACTTACTTTTATCATATTTTTAAGTGTCTTTTAGGGATGTTCCAGATCTGGTCAGTTTGAGTATGAGGGCTTCCAACTTGATTTTCCAACTTGTTTCATCATTTCCTTAAGTTTAGGTGTTACATCATGAACTTAAGCTACTTGTATTCAAATGTTAACTTGAATTCCTTTTCATGAAATGATTATTTGTCTCATACTTTACATGAAAATAGAGGATCTCACTTTTATCATACCTCCCATATCATAGTTCATATCTTACAAAGTTAGTTTCCTCATAAAACTTCAGGTGATGGATTTTTATCTTTACCTAAGTCCAAATTTGAGCATGTTTAACTTAATGAAAGTGTAAACAACATCCAAATGACCTCTAAACTCTCATGTCCAACATGCTTCTCTTGCATTCAAGTTCTCATTTCAAGATTTTCTCAACTTAAATTCTTTCATTTTGAGTGTTAAACAAGTATTTTTACAAAACACTAACTTTACATACTCATATTTCAACTTCCATGTAGGTTTTCATGAGTATGCTTCTTAGGGTAGTCTTTGATGTTATACCAACTTATGATCATACTCATATCTTTAAGAAATCATAGTCTCTTAACATGAATACTAATCAACTGTCATAAGATATTCTTACTCGTCCTTAAAGCAAAAAAAAATATGGTGGTTGTGCATTAAGGTTCTACTTATGCTCTTTATCTTACTTCCTCCTTCTTGTACCCCTTTTGAAACTCAAGTTGTGATCATTTGAAGTAGGGTTTAAGGATTGTTCTAAGGATCTTAAAGGGCTTTGAATGTTGGCAAAAGCAAGACAAGAAGAAGTTGAAAGTGCCGTGAGTGTGTGTGTTCTTGGAATGTGGCAATAAGTGAAGGATTTTGTAGGGTATAGTTGTTTCTTCTTTTGTGTTGTTTTCTAAGTGAGAGAAAAGAAAGTAAAAATGAAATTGAAAGTGAGAGCAAATGGGAAAAGAGTGGCTAGTTGGAATGAGAGTAGAAATGTGTTTAAGAAGTTTGATTTTGTTGTCTTGTAGCATGCACAAAAGTCAACAATTACAACTATTGATGATGTAAGCATTAAGAGGTGAATAGTGGAGTGTAAGATAAAGTGATTGATGGATGAAAGACAAGAGTATGGTCATACCCTTGCCCCCCTTAAAGCCTTGTAAGAACCGGCCATTGGGTGTCCTTTTGGGCATGGAATTGTCCTATCTCATTTATTAAAGTTAAGCATGTGAAATCTTGTGATAATTTATCCATATGTAGATAAGTGAAGGGGTGACAAGGAAAGTGTCTTATCACTAGATTTTGATAAGTTATCAATTAATAAATGACTCCAACTTTCAATTGATAAGTCATTTAGGGTGATTAGTTGGTCTACTTATTCAAGTGTAAGGCTTAGGCATGAAGATAAGGGAATTGTTTAATAGGAAATTGTTTTAGGATTTACTTCTCGAATTGTTTTATAAATGATGATTTAATTCTTATAAAATTATGAAATTTTCTAGAGTTGAAAGAAATTATTCAAATTAAATTATCAATTAGTCACTTAGGGTTAAAAGTCCTTAATTGTTTTAGGGCTTAGGGTTTTAGATGACTTTAGAGTTCGCAGTTTTTTAAGTTTGGGGTTTTATCGATAATAGGCTTTTGAATTGGAAAAGTAAGTTTGTTTCTAATTGTAAACTTGAGTTCTTAGTTTAGATGATCCTTGGGAACGTTCGAGAAATACTCTTAGTCAAATCATAGGCCCGCTAAAAGTAGGGTTTATAGAAGAGGCACAATGAATCTTTCAAAGAGTATACCCAAAGATGGAGGTCCCTAACTATAAGGGTTTCCACCCTTGTGATTGAAAAAGAGTTAATTGCAACTTTTATCAACACTCTTGAGAGACCTTAGTTTGATCACCTAATCGAACAAGCCTCTTTTAGCTTTGTAGAAGTAGTGGCAGTAGGGTGTTGAATTGAAAGTGTCATCTCCTCCAATAAGCTACAAGTGACATTAGACAGAAGACCAACCTCTGCTAAACCCACTACTAGTAAGCTTAGAGAAGCTACTATCAACATGGTCAATTCAAATACTAGGCCTAACACCTAGGTCTCTTTCAAGGTAAATCCTCCACTTACTCAACAATAGTATAGAAGCTAACCATAGGTTAGTAAAGCCCCAAGGCAATTCACCAAAATACCCATCCCACTAAGTCAGGTGCTTGAAAAACTAAGGAGAGATAATCTGCTCTATTTTGAAGCTCCTAGTGAAAGGTATAGGCCAATATTTTTTTTATCCTAATGCAAGATGTCAGTATCATCTAAGGCAAGTAGGCCATTTAACTGACTCATACTAAAGGTTGAAGAACAAAATTCAAGACTTAATTGATGAAGGTACAATACAAATGGATTTTGTAGAGACTCCTACTCCAAACGTTAACAATAACCCCCTTGCCAAACCATGGCCTCATCATTAATATAATATTTGACCACTTAGAGCCTGCCATCAACATGATTGGTCCCAACTAAGAGCCTAAGGTTTATAGATTCTACAAACAAGAAGAGAAGTAAATTTCATAAACTAAACGATATACCTTCCATATATCATGGCCCCCGAAAATTATAAAATTGCGCTTCTCAACTACCAGGCAATAAACCAGGGACAATTAAGCTCACTTGTAGGGGAGATTACCCACTCTGGTAGAATCTATGATTTGAGGGAAGACTTGAAAGAGAAGGCCATGTTAGAAAGGCCAAACAATGAACAAGCCGAGCATGAAGAAGGATTGATTGCCTTCACTAAGATGATTAAGTCTAGCGAGTATAAAGTAATGGATCAACTTGCTAAGACTCCAGTACAAATATCCCTAATGAGTTTATGGATCGCATTGGGCCCACATCGAGAAGCTTTGTTTAGAACACTAAAGGAAGTTAAGGTCCCTCATGAAATCTCGGTTGAAAGGATTGGATCTATCACCTATTCTATCCTTACTATGGATCAAATTTCTTTCTCCATTAAGGAACTGTGTGAAGAACGTAACTAGCACACAAAGCCTCTATTCATAATAGTGAGGATAAATAAAGTCATCACAACAAGAGTCCTCATTGACAACTGTTATCAATCCATGTTCAATAACAATGAGAGCTTTTTGACGGATCCAGGAGAGAAATAGTAGGGGAGATTATCTTACTAGTGGATATCAGACCATAGACGTTTAACATCCCATTCCAGGTTTTGGACATTCCAAGGACCTTCAATTTGTTATTAGGAAGGCCTTAGATACATTTAGCAGGGGCCATATCATCAAGTCTTCACCAAAAAGTTAAGTTCATCTTCAACAACCAGGTCATCACAATTTTAGGTGACCAAGATTATGAAATCTACAAAGAGACGGCTATACCCTATATTAGTGTGGAGGAGCAAGAGGACTTTAGACTCCAAATGTTTGACCAGGTGTGCATGATCACTAATTGAGAGAAAGACGAGAGGCCAAAGTTCAAAGAAGGCTAATTTGGAACATATGGGCTAGGATACATTCTAACCTCGACGGAGGAGTTGCAAAGAATGCAAACTAAGGGCAGAAAAGGTGATAGGTTGTATCATACCTCAATGACCTTCCCACCATTGTCAAAAACTTTGATCCAAGCCGAAGTCTAAAACTCAAACCTACTGAAGAGGACACCTCCAGCAGAAATAAAGGGGTTGGCCCATCCAACAAGTTTTAGCACTTGAATAATTGGTTCTCCATCCTTATGAATAGCAACAAGTCTTCCCTAGGGTAAAGGATGAATTACGGTTTAGTATTTTGTAGAGTTTTATAATAAATTACCTTTGTTCTACAAATAATTGTACTTGAACGAAGATTCCTCTAAATAAAAATCAGTCTCTTTTCCCTTCATTCCTTACTTATACTCTTTCTTTACATACCTTTCTTTTTCCCAAATCTAATGCTCCAAATAAAGGCTATGGATACCTCATGCAAATAGATGATGAAAATATTGATATCACCTCCGCCCCTACTGGGTTAGTCATCTGGAGTGATGTCAATAACCATAATGACATGCAAGAAAGCTAACAAAAACATGAAATGAGTAGAATTTCCATTGACGAGCCAATCGAGATAATTAATGTTAGGACCAATGACAACCCTAAGGTGTTGAAGATTGGGGGAAATTTGAAAGAAGACTAAAAGGAAAAATTGACTACATTACTACACGAACACCAAGATGTATTCACATGGTCTTATAGAGACATGCTTGGATTAGATCCATTAATCATAGTCCATTGTTTACCCACACAAGAGGATGTTAAACCTAGGAAACAAAAGTTAAGAAGATTCTGACTAAATGTTCTGTTAAAGATCAAAGAAGAAGTTAGAAAATTACTAGAGGTTGGTTTTATTAAGGTATTTGATTATCCCGAGTAGGTAGATAACATTGTGCCTGTAACAAAGAAGAATGGAAAAGTCAGAGTATGCATAGACTTTTGAGACCTTAACCAAGTAACCCCAAAAGCTAATTTTCCCTTGCCCCATATTGATGTTGGTTGATAACATGGCTGGAAACCATCTTTTCTCTTTCATGGATGGATTCTCTAGGTACAATCAAATTTGAATGTCTGAAGAAGATAAAGCCAAGACAACATTTATCACAACTTGGGGCACTTTTTTCTACAAAGTAATACCTTTCCGACTAAAAAATGATGAGGCAACTTATTAGAGGGCTATGGTAGCAATCTTTCATGACATGATATATAGAGAAGTTGAAGTATATGCTGATGATATGATTACAAAGTCTAAGGAAGGAGAAAATCATGTCGATAATTTGAGGAGATTGTTTGATAGGCTGAGAAAATTCCAATTGAAGCTTAACCTAGAGAAATGTACTTTTAGAGTGACTTCAGGGAAATTATTGGGCTTTATAATCAGCTAAAGTAGCATCGAAGTAGACCCTAATAAAGTCAAAGTGATAGTTGACTTGCCTCCACTACATACACTCAAAGAAATTAGAGGCTTATTAGGCCATTTAAACTATATAGGTCGGTCCATATCCCAACTCATAGACAAGTGCCATCCCTTGTTTAAGTTGCTAAAAAAGAATGCCAAAATCAATTAAGATGAAGAGTGTAAGCAAGCCTTTATAACGATTGAAGAATACCTCATGAACCCTCCAATTCTGGTAGCTCCAAAACCTAGGAAGCCTTTATTCCTATACTTAACAATATTACTAAAGTCCCTGGGGTACATGCTCGACCAAAAAGATGAGGAAGGAAAGGAATGGGTCGTATACTACTTGAGCAAGAAATTTACTAAAGGGGAGTAGAAATATTCAGAAATTGAAAGAGCCTACTATGCTTTAGTCTGGGCAATGCATTATTTTAAACAATATATACTCTACTTCCAAGTTGAATTGTTGACTCAGTATGATCCCTTGAAGTACTTGGTAGACAAATTGACCCTAATTGGCAGAATCTCAAAGTGGAAAACGCTGCTATTAAAGTTTGACATTACATACATGAACCGGAATTCAGTCAAGGGACAAGCTCTAGTAGATCAATTAGCAAAAAATCCCTCCGATAGCACTCTCCAAGAGGTACAAGTCAATTTCCTTGACAAAGATATCTTAACAGTTGAGGGAAACTTTGATAAAGGAGAAGATCATGAGCTGTCGAAATGGAAAATGTTCTTTAATGGTGTAGCCAACGTGTCTGAGTGTGGAATTACGGCAATACTAATATCCCCTAAAGGTACTTAATACCCTGTAGCCATAAGGCTTGTTTTTCCATACACTAATAATATCGCTAAGTATGAAGTACGCATCATGGGACTCAAGATGGCTCTAGATAAAGACATTCAAGAATTAGAAGTGTATAGGGACTCTTCACTCATTATTGGCTAGGCTCAAGGAGAGTACAAGACTAAAGATCCTAAACTGGTACCTTATCATTGGCATTTGACTTAACTGATAGGGAAATTCAAAGAAATCATTTTTAATCATGTACCGAGAACTCAGAATCAATTTGCTGATGCCTTGGCCACTCTAGCATCTATGATCCAGATATTTGGTGGAATCGAGATTTAACCCCTTGCTATTGAAATTGAAGACAAGCCTGCCTTCTACCTGGCAATTGAAGGTATTAATGATAAAAAGCCATAGTACCATGATGTTAAGACGTTCCTACAATAAGGCACATACCCTGAAGAGGTCGAGAAAAAGGATAGAAAGATGATTAGGAGATTAGCCACTCAATTCTTAATAAGCGAGTCCACTTTATACCGGTGCTCTTTTGACAGTACACTTTTAAGGTGTGTGGATGACAAGGAGGCTGAGAAGTTAATGAAAGAAGTACATGAAGGAGTATGTGGCCCTTACATGAATGGTTATATGCTGGCGAAGAAAATTATGTGGCTAGGGTATTATTGGTTAACAATGGAAAATGATTGCATTAAACACGTTAGGCATTATCACTTATGCCAAGTTTATGTAAATAAGATAAACGCCTTACCTCAAGAACTATACGCCCTCTTAGCATTGTCTCCTTTCTCAATGAGGGGCATAGATATCATCAGCCCGATCACTCCAAAAGCATCCAATGGGCATCATTTCATATTAGTCACCATTGACTACTTCAGCAAATGGGTTGAGGCCTTGTCTTACTCGAGCTTTACTAAAGGGGTCATAGTTAAGTTCATCAAGAGAGACATCTTGGCCTAATATGGGACTTTAAAAACTTTCATCACTAATAATGGTATCAACAACAAGCTCCTGTCAGAATTATGTCGACAATTCTGAATCATTCATAGGAACTCTACTCCTTATCAACCCCAAATGAATAGGGCCATTGAAGCAACCGATAAAAACCTCAAAAGAATCATTGAAAAAATGGCTGTTACATATAAGGACTAGCATGAGATGTTACCATTCGCACTTATGGCCTATCGAACTTCCATAAGAATGTTGATCAGGGCAACACTGTACTCTTTAGTATACGGTGTTGAAGTAGTATTGCCAGTAAAGGTTGAGATCTCGTCGCTTAAGGTACTATTAGAGACTTAGTTAAATGAAGCCGATTGGGTAAAGAAACGCATCAAGTAACTAAGTTTGATTGATGAGAGGAGATTAACAGCCTTGTGTCATAATCAATATTATCAACAAATAATGGCTTAGGCCTTCAACAAAAGGGTATAACCCTAAAACTTTAAAGAAGGAGATATGGTGTTGAGAAAAGCTCTCCCCAATGCATAAGACTTTAGGGGGAAGTTTGCTCCTAATTATGAAAGCCCATGTTGTGAAGCAAGTATTACTAAGAGGGGCTTTAATTTTGTCGTAAATATATGGTCTAGAATTAAGATACCTTGTAAATGTTGATGCCGTAAAGTTGTACTATCCATGAGAAGCCTATGGAAATTTTTACTCAAAACATGAAAATGTTAGTAATTCTAAATATCATTGTGGTCTAATTTTCATTATTTGCAAGCAAAGTTGGTACCCTTGGCTGTTGTCAACGTTGGAATAATCACCCTCTCTATGGAAGGGTCCAACTCCCTTTACTCCATTTAATTAAACCCATATACTAAAAACATGAGAGAAGTTAAGGAGTGAGATTTAGGATATTGGTAATTAACAAAACTCTTTAAAAAACTTTATTACAGATTGATCCCCCACGATAGGGAGTTTTATTGTCTGTTTTTTAGGGAAATGTGAAATCCGAGTAAGCAATCACCTCATGACAGATGTTTGTTAATTGAGAATAAGGCTTTTGGTTCATAAAAGTTTTAAAGAGATAATAACATTAAGTAATTTTTGGTATTGGGTTAAATTCCATGATTTCTCTAAAAGAAACAGTAAAGCCTCAAACGTTCTGTATCAAGAAATCAAGGTTGATAACAAAGGACTAAAACATGAGCCGGTTATTTCTGACGGGGTTTTTCAAAATGGTTTGATAGTTTGGGCACTATCGATAAAGACTAGGTAAGTATTTCCACAAAATGTTAGCACGATGATTTTTGAATCTTGCACTTGCATTTAGACCAGTTTTTACTCCCAACAGCCTTTTTGAACCAACCCATAAGGCATTCACTTTCCACATTGTAGTGTTTAGCCAGCCTTTGAAGGCACAATCTTAACTCAATCTCTTAAGCAAGCTCGTAGGGCACTTCCCTTCACTCTTAGCAAGCTCGTAAGATACTTCCCTTCATCACATTCTTCTTAGCAAGCCCATAGGATTACTCTCCTTCATAACTTTTTCTTAAGTAGGCCCATAGGGAACTTCCTTTCATCTCATTCTTCTTAGCAAGCACTTAAGCACTCTCTTTCCTAGTATTCTCATAGGGTACAACATTAAGACCAAGATTAGGGTTGTTAATCCTCGAGAGACGCTCTCGCCTAGGTTAGTGAGCCTAATGAGGCACGACTAGGTTTTAGATTGATCCCAATTTAGGGTTACTAGTTCTTAAAATATGCTCCCGCCTAGATTAGTGAGCCTAGTGAGGCATGACCAGGTTTTAGATCGATCTCAATATAGGGTTGCTAGTCCTTGAGAGACGCTTCCGCCTAGGTTAGTGAGCCTAGTGAGGTACGATTAGGTTTTAAATCGATCCCAGTTTAGGATTACTAGTTCCCAAGAGATGCTTCAACTTAGGTTAATGAGTTTAGTGAGGCATAACTAGGTTTTAGATCAATCCTAATTTAAGGTTACTAGTCCCTAAGAGATGCTCTCGCCTAGGTTAGTGAGCCTAGTGAGATACGACTAGGTTTTAGATTTATCCTAGTTTAGGGTTACCAGTCCTCGAGAGATGCTCTTGCCTAGGTTAGTAAGCTTAGTGAGGCACAACCAAGTTTTAGATCGATCCCAGTTTAGGGTTACTAGTTCCTAAGAGATGCTTCTACCTAGGTTAATAAGCTTAGTAAGGTACGATCAAGTTTTAGATCAATCCTAGTTTAGGGTTGCTAGTCTTTGAGAAATGCTCTCGCTTAGGTTAGTGAGGTTAGTGAGGTACGATCAGGTTTTAGATCCATCTTAGTTTAGGGTTACTGGTCCTCGAAAGATGCTCCTGCCTAAGTTAGTGAGCCTAATGAGGCACGATTAGGTTTTAGATTGATCTTAAATTTGGATTGTTGGTCCCCGAAAGATGCTCCTGCCTAGGTTAGTAAACATAATGAGGCATGATCAAGTTTTAGATCGATCCTAGATTAAGGTTGCTAGTCCCCGAAAGACGTTCTTGCCTAGGTTAGTGAGCCTAATGAGGTATGACCTAGTTCCCTAAATCAATCCCAGCGTAAGATTGCTTATCCCTTAGAGATACTCCCACTTAGGTTAGTAAGCTTAGAGAAGCATGATCAGGTTTCTTTTCTTCAACAAAATCCCTAGTAGATTGAGTCTAGAATAGCTAAGCAGTTGTTTTAAAGTCATCCCAAGAGCAAAAATGGTCTCTTTGTCTTTATGGTGAAGTTTTGTGGCAATGTTTTGTTCAAACTTTACCACAAAGAAGGGCAGTTATAGACACTCAATTTTTACTCCCTTTATTTTATTTTAATAGGTCCTAAAATAAGAAAAACCCAATAAATAAAGAAATTTAGGAAAATATAGAAAACATAAAGATAAGAAAAAACACAAAAAATAAGAAATTTGGAAAAATGTAAAAAAATAGGAAATCTAGAAAGAAACACAAAAAATAAAAAATTTAGAAAATAAGAAAATTGAAAAAATTACAAAAAATAGAAAAATTGAAATAAATAAAATATTTTACAAAATAATAATTTAATTAGATAGGTTTTTAATTTTTAAAATAAGTTTGGAAGATGAGCTGTTGGGCTTGAGCTTAGATTTGAATCTAACCTAGACAAACTTAGTCCAAATGTACAATTGTACATATGGGTAAGACATAGGCTAATGACTTAACGGATAAGTACTTGGATTTAGTATTAAGTATTGAGTATGAGGTTTTAGGTTTGAATCATAGAGGAGGCATATAAGGTTATTTTATTTTTCAACACATTAAGGACTATCATGTGTTAAAATCTTATTGTGCTACGTGTCTTGACATGTAGGAACGTTAAGTTGGACCACCATGTTGACGTAGGGCCACATGGCATGCAACGTCAGCTACTACGTATTACTATTGACATGTCAACTATTATGTTGGCACGCTATGACTGGTCGAATTGGCTGATGCGACGCCATTTCAACGTCACGTCAACTAATTTTCTCTCTCTTTCCCTCCCCTTTCCTTCTCTTTCCCTCTCCTTCCTTCATTTTCTCTAGATTTTCCATACATTTCCTCCTTGGGCAACTAATTTTGATACAATTTGAACCTTTGTTTGTTGCAATGGTGATATTACAAATTAGGCATGACCTAGTTTCATTTTTGACCAAAATCCCATCCACATTCATCCATCAACATAGTCAAATCGAGCTCCCAAGTTTGAAAAAAAGCTTAAATTTCGGTTTTTTTATTTTACTCCAATTTTGAGTTTCCATAATTATTGGGTCAAATTAGTGTATAAATAGGGGCTTAGGGACATCGACAAGCACATACAATCAATCAACAACCAATTCACAAATGCTTACTAGCTCTCTCTCTCTTTTTTAGATTGCTTCCACTCTTTCTCCACCGAACTCACTCCTTCTCTCCTCGGCTCTCTCTTTCCACTTAACCTCGAACCATACCACCACCTTAAGAGTACTTCCCCTAGCTTGGGTTTCCCATTCCGCCCCCTCTCGACTATGGTCATACCCCTTAGCGGCCTCACCAAACCACCACCCTAAAACCCTAACCACCGCACTACTACCACCTCTCGAATCAGCACCCCAAACCACCTTAGCCTTAAATTAAGTCCACGATTGAGCTCTTCACTACCCAAAACATCAACCTTAACCCTTCACTAAGTTCTAGCAACCCACATACGACCGAAACACCACCACCACCACCACTATCTACAACTTGAACACTACCCAAATAGCCTCCAACCATCATGGCACTTTGCTTATCCCCCCTCTCCCAATCCTAATCCAAAACCCATGAATTCCCATTTCTTGCTTAATTTGCTACCCAAAACTCCTTGAATCAACCCACCAAACTACTGTTGAAGAGGAACTTAGTTCAACTTGAATCCAGTGGAGATGACCCGACTTAGATCCAAAGCTTGACTTGAGCCTAACCCGCCGACTTGCTCTAGGTTCGACCTACGAGCCCACTGTAACCGAAGCTTCTTATTTTCTTTATATTTATTTTATTTATTCATTTCCTTTTATTTTTTTAGTTGTTGTTGTTGTTTGATTTTATTTCTTTTTTTTTCTTTTCTTTTCTTTGTAATTGTAAATGTAAATAAAAAAAAAAAGGAAAATGGAAAGAAAAAAATAATAAAAAAAAGAAATATAGAAAGAAAAAAAAGGAAGAAAAAAGGATAGTTCATTTATTTATTTACTTTTTTTCAATAGAATAAATAATAAATAAATAGGATAGTATAAATAGGTAAATATGTTAGTGAATAAAGTTATTTGTCACTTATAAAATCGATTTTTCAAAAACTAAAATAAACGGACCCTATTTTTTTTTTTTTTCAAATTTGAACATTCTAGAATTTTTCAAAAAAATAAGGAGTCCCAATTTAGGACCCTTTTTATAGAAATTTTCCTCAATTAAACCAAATTGAACCTAAAAACGTGAATTTGGCTTGTTTTCAAAATTGAAATCATCTTAACTCGCTAAAGTTTTACAAAAAGAACTACTATGTTTGATCTCAAATTGCGAGTATGTACGCACCTACAGGGTGACGATAAAAACAAAAAAAAAAAACTAATTTCCCTTTTTTTACTTCATTTATTCAATTAGAATAATTGAAAACCGAGTTCTATCTTTTAAAGTAGAAAAGTGATTTTTAAGTTTAATTTTAAATTTGGAAAGTTAATAGTACTCATAAGGATTTAAAAACTTAACCCTCGAATCCAGATCTTTGTGTTTCTAAAACTGTTTTTTTTTTTTAATTGGTTTCTATCGAAAGACTAGTAGCTAAGTTATAACCAATCCACCTAATTGGTTATAACTTAACTTTTTTTTCCCCCAACTTTGGTTGAGTAGTGACTCCAAGACATTTTCAAAGTATAAAAAAATCAGTGTTCTTTAAACCTTAGTTGAGGGTAGGTATTAAATGGGTAAGGGTTTAATACTGGTCAGCTTAAAGAAGACCTAATTTTTCTTAAATAAAAAATTGGGACGATGAGAAACTAGATTCGACAATTTGTTACCAATTTCGAAACGTATTGTTATATGATGATGCTCTTTGGGCTAAAAAATGTTAGGGCAACTTACTAGAGACATGTTACCAAGATGTTCAAACTCGAGATCCATCAAAATGTTGAAGTGTATGTCAATGCCATGATTGTGAAGAGTGTGATAGTGGATTAACATCTTGTTGATCTTGAGGAGATGTTTACTACTCTTAGGAGATACAACATGAAGCTTAATCCGTAGAAGTATGTATTTGCCGTAACTTCGGGAAAGGTTTTAGGATAAATGGTCACTCAACGTGGCATTGAAGCTAACTCAAGAAGGATTGAGGCAATAATAAACATGAAATCTCCTTATACAGTTAAGGAAGTACAAGAACTCATCGAGTGAATAACCGACCTTAATTATTTGTGTTAAGAAGCGTGAATAAGTGCATAGAATTCTTTAAAATCTTAAAGAATTCAAATGATCGAATGATTGCCAAAGAGCTTTCAATGATCTTAAAAAATTCCTTATGTCACTCTTGATACTCTTGATACCCATCTTTGGAGAGAATTTATATTTGTACTTATCAGCTAGTTGTTGAGCTCTTTCTTCTGTATTAGTCTAAATTAAGGGCAAGGAGCATTGACTCGTTTAGTATGTAAGTCATGTCTTGCAAGGGCTAAAGCATCGAAACATGAAAATTGAGAAATTTGTTTTAGCAATAGTTCTCTCGGCAAGGTAATTAAAACCATATTTCAAGGCTCACCAAATTATAGTCCTCATTGATCAAACATTAAGCCAGGCATTATAATGGCTAGACTCTTCTAGGAGGATAATGAAATATGCCCTAGACCTGAGTGCCTATGGTATATAGTACAAACTTAGAACGGCATTTGAAGCTCAAGTACTAGTAGATTTTTTGGCTAAGTTCACTAGTGAGGAAGATAGTGTGGAGATTGTTGAGAAACCCATATGGTACCTTTATGTGGATGGTTCTTCCACCAGAGAAGGAAGTGGAGATTGCTGTATTCTTCAAGGCCCTCACAATGTTATGGTTAATTATGCTTTAAAATTTGGATTTCCAACAAACAACAATGAAATAGAATATGAAGCTTTGATTGCTAGACTTAAACTGGCAAAAGAGATCGGTGCTGAGAAACTCGAAGTGTTCTCTAATTCACGACTATTGGTGAATCAAGTCATAGGAAGTTCTATGGTAAGGGAAGAAGAAATGAGTAAGTACTTATAGGTAGTATGAATGCTCGTAGAAGAATTTAAATCTTTCTCTATCCATAAGGTTTCGAGAAGTAAGAATATTACTGTTGATAAGTTGTCCAAGTTGGCCAGTATGGCATTCCCATACTTGAGTGACAAACTTTTTGTCAAATTTCTCCCATAAAAAAGTTTATCTATTGTCTTGCAGAGTTGCAAATTAGCTCCTTACTCGTTAAAGGAGTCTTGGATGGATCTCTTCATAGATTATTTGAGAGATGGCACCCTCCTTGATGACAAGAAAGAAGTACAAAGATTGGTTTATCAAGCTGCGAATTATACACTGATAAATGGTCAGCTATACAAATGTAGCATATCACAGCCCTATCTTCAATGCCTTCCTCTAAGAGATGCATAACGGGTATTATCTAAACTATATGGTGGTGTATGCAGTAACCATGTAAAAGTATAGACATTGTATGTCTGTACATTATGACTTAGCTATTATTTGCCGACCATGAAAGAAGATGCAAGGATAGTTGTTTGGCATTGTCTACAGTGATAGAAGTATGAGGTGCCGAGTCATGTACCTTCAATTGAACTTTGTTACTTATCTAGCCCTTAGCCTTTTGCCTAGTAGAGGTTAGATATTCTCGCACCCTTCTTGAAGTCGATGGCCCAATGACAATTTGTCATTGTTGCTGTGGATTATTTTACAAAATGGGCAGAGGTTGAGGTAATAGCAAGGATTAGGGAATAGAAGGTGGAGGCATTTGTTTTCAACACCATAATATTGAGATTCGAAGTTCCTTTTATGATAATCATAGACAATGGCATGTAGTTTGATAGTAAGAAGTTTCGAGCATTTTGTGAGAAATACGACATTCGCCTGAACTATATGTTTATAGCACAGCCTTAGATGAATGGCTAAGTGGAAGCTATCAACAAGATCATCTTGTACAGCTTAAGGAGGAAAGTTAATTAAGTTAAGGAGAAATGAGCTGATGAACTATTGGATGTCTTATGGGGGTACCAAACCACCCATATAACCGTAATAGGGAAAAGCCCCTTAAGGTTAGCATATAGCATGGAAGTAGTTTTGTTGATTGAGTTGGAGCTGCCTAATCTATAAATGTAGAATTTTGATGTGATGGTTTTAACAGCAAATTTAGAAACAACTAAAGAAATTAGAGATATTGCAATAGCATAGGTTGTGGCATACTAGCATAGAGCAGCTAGGTATTATAATAAAAAAGTAAAGCATAAAGTTTTTCAACATAAGGACTTAGTTTGTTGAAAGTTAGAAGCAACTAGCACACGAGAAAGTTAAGGAAAACTTCACATAAGTTAGGAGGATCCTGTTAAGGTTTGGGAAGTCGTTGGTGAAGGGGCCTATCAATAGAAAGGTTGGATGGATCAATCATCCCTCGTTCATGGAATGCTGAGAATTTAAAACTCTATTTCAATTGATTCCTTAGATAATGTTCATTTCCATTAGTTTTGTAAGGAAACAGCCTACTTGTTTGTAAGGAAACAGCCTACTTGTTTATGAGACATTTATATTTGGAGTTTTATTTTCCTTTTGAATATATTTATGATTAACAAGTTAATAAGTTCAAGCCTATTGTGGTTAACGAACTTCATAAATCAATCTTACCGCCGAATAAAACAGTTAGTCTATGTCTCAATGACTAATAGATAATATCAATAAGATGCTAAAATTGGGCGTATGAAATAAAACATGCTAAAAGAATTAGGCGTGTGAAATAAAACATGCCAAGTGACAACAGAGTACATGAAATAAAACGTGCTAGAAATACTCAAAGCCATACGAAAAGATAATTCTCATTCATCAGAAAACAATTACAATTGCAACTTTTAGCTTTTGGTTAGAATGGTCCATATAAAAGACATATTATTAGACAATCCTATGAATTATTTATAGATTGAGGATTGGAAGCTGGAGCTTTCTCAAAGCATATTTCCTTCATAGCACTTAGGGTCTCAGAATAGGTGTTTTTTCTTTTCGCTCGTAGGGGATTTCCTTGAATAAATGTTCTTTGTCTTCCCTTGGATCCTCAACACAAGCTTTTTTATCACCCTTCATATGAATCCTGGAACATAAATCCTCGTTGTCATCTTCATTGTAACTATTGACTTCATTGTCAACAATGGCAAAATCTAGGCATGAGAGATCATAATCAAGGTGAAATTTAAGGATTTCCTCTCTTGTTTACTAAACCTCCTCCAACAACTTCTTCTGCAATAGCATGTCATATTGTCAACTAGGAGTAACGATGTCTAGTAACTCTTCAATGGAGGGTCCTTTCTTTATAGTCTCCTCTAACTCGATAACCCAACTTTGTAACCCTACGTTGTCAGTCTCTAGCTCCTTGATTTGAACCTTAAGCTTGTCTTCTTCATTACTCATCAAGGAGAGAGTTTGAGCCAGACCCCAGTACTCCTCTTTCTTTTCGTGAAGCTCCTTTTTTAGATCCTTAGCTTCCTTATACTACTTATTAACCTTAGCTTTGAGACTTGAGACTTCATCGGTAGCTAAAGAGTATGCCAACTTCTCGATAACTAGTTCATCTTGATACTTTGTGGCCTCCATCTCAGCCCTTATTCTTGTGTTCTTGGTAGCTGTTGTTTGAGCTTTTGAGAAATTGTACGCATCCTCAATTTTCTACACCCTCATGATCAGATCGGCTGATGCTACATTGGTGTAACTCCTATTATTTATAATCAGTACGTACACTTGACCATTCACTCTACAGGTGGTATGAAACAAGTTTTCCCTCTAGTCTTCCTCACGGGAGGGTTCTAAGTACATTACACGTCGGATAACCAAGATAAATTGATCTAAGTCCCCGGCAAGTACATCCTCTTCAATGAGTTCATTTTCCTAAGGAACTTATTTCTTGGAAATGCTCTCTTCCTTTATAGGTTCCTCATCAATACTTTCCACTTCTAGCTTTGGGGCATCTCCTTTAATGACCATAGTCCTTCGGTTTGAGTATTGAGTAGGCATATGTCCAAACCCTTAGCACTTAAAGCACTTGATTTGGCTCGTCTTCCTTTTAGATCCTTACCCTTTCACATAAGTTCAGGTTGGCATGTCATTATCAAGTTGACCCTTTTATTTCACTCAGACATCCACCTTTTAAATCGACTTTAGTGACTTCCTTGTCTAGGTCAGCTAGTCAGCGGTCTAGTCAGTACTTGGCTTCTTCTCTGCCCTTCCACTCGTTGAGCTATTCATATGACCTCATCTATAATGGCAAATCATTGGAATTCCACAATGTCTCGGATGTTACTCTTTAAGCTTGTAAAGAATCTAAAGAGTGTTTGTATTGATGGTTCCTCCACTTCTTAGCGAATCACGAGAATTTGGAACTCTTAAACATACTTGTCAATAGTTCGACCTCCTCATCTCAACTCTAGAAGCTGAGTAAAAGTGTCTTGTAGATAAGTATCTAGCATAAATCTATTTCTAAGTACTCTCTTCATTTCAAGTAAAGTATTAATCTCTCTATATCCTTCCCGTCTCTTCATAGCCTAGAAATTCTTCCATCACATAGCAACATATCTAAAGAACTCAACAATAGTAGTTCTCACTTTCTCATAATCATCTTATTGGTAATAGTCAAAAACACATTCCACCTTTTCCTCTCAATCCAAGTATTCATACTCACTTCCAGACCCATTGAAGCTTGGAATCTGAAGCTTCATTTGGTCAGATGCTCTAGGTGCTCCAGTTCGCTCTTCTTCTTGATAATACTCTTCTTCATCATCTTCTCCCTTGCCTCCTAAGTTAATCCTTCTCCTTACTCCTCTACCTCAACCTTATCAAACTGGGTTTTCACCTCTCACAGGTCAGGAAGCTTGTGTGGTGATATGGCAGCTTCAGTAGGACGATAAGCCAACATATGAATAGCTTGAGTTAAATCCACTAGCAAGTTAAAAACTTCATCTAGTCTCTCATCCGTACTTCTTAGAGTGCCTTAAGAATGTTGACCATCGAGGGCAACACCATTATTGTCTTCTTAAATGTTAGCATTAATGGTTGGGTCTATTATTTTCTCTAATAGATCTAAATTTCAACTTCTTAACTAGGTATTACAGCAAACACTCTCATGATACAACAATTAAATGAATAAAGTAGCTTAAAACAAACTACTATAACTCAAATGAAACCTCTGCTCTAATACCAAGATGATGCATACCTTAACTAAGAGTAGACAAGGCCGGTCATAAGGATGGATCCAATCTTACCAAAAGCTTGAAAGGGTGGTGGGGGAATACTCAAAAGGGGCAAAAGATGAAAGAAAGTGTAAGCAAAACTAATGAATAACTCCAAAGGATATGATGCACCAATGGAACTTTCGAGGACTCATGATATAACTCGATATAATGCCCAAGATAGTCCGATGAGGTTACTCATCACCTAGCCTTGCTTAAGGGCTAGGATAAAAGTGAAATGAGAGTAAACAAATAGTGTTTACGAAAGGAAAAATATTCAGTGTATTGATGTTAATTCTTCACTTCTTATGGTTGCAAGTACAAGGGGTATTTATACCCGATAAGTTAGGGAAACTTACCTAAAAAGGAAAAGAGAAAAAAGGGTATTGTCTTAAAGAAGTAATGTACAAGAATACAAAAGGATAAGAATGAGTATTCAAGAAATGCAATGATTAGTGTAGTAGATTCTATACATGGTCCTATATACGCGGTAGAGATGCATTAGTGATGCCATTAGAGAATGTAGACAAAAGAGTATGATCAAATTGCTTATCTGAGCAGGGGTAATTAAGGATTAGTTTGGGCAGTTCTCTTGGCCTCTTGGTAGGAGTAATGCTGAGTAAGTGGTCAACTCAAGCATGAGTGAGTAAGGATACAGGGTTTAGCAAATGTCTTGAATTCAACAATTCGGCATAAAGCCTATGAGAAGTAGGCAATCATACGGCTAGTCATGTAAAGTAGATCGGTAAAGAGATACTTGGCTTTGGTAGAAGTTAGCTAGAGTAGAAGGATTCACTTTGCCAATCCTTTTAGTCTTTGGGCCCAGCTATGGGTTAATAGCCTAATAGCTTGATTCTTATAATTCCTTCTGGGTTGATTTAGATTTGGGAACAAATCCAAGTGGTCTTCAATTAGCTCTCCATCATGGTAATATGGACTGAGGTCGGCAATACTAAAGATGTCAAAAACCTCATAATCTTCAGGTAGCTCCAACCTATAAGCATTGTCATTGATCTTCTAAAGGATTCTAAAAGGTCCTTTAACTCTTACAGATAGCTTATTCCTCCTCTTACTTAGAAACCTTTCCTTGCTCAAGTGTAGCCACACTAAGTCTCCTAGCTAGAATTATTTAGCTATTCTACCCTTAGCCTTTTTTCACTTTTTTTTTTTTTCGGCTTGGTCGATTTGTCGAGTAACTTTATTATAGATGTGTTAAAGGGATTATGCTCGGGCTCTTGCATCAAGGTCTTTTTGTTTGGAAAAAGGTATATGTGTATGATCGAGGGGTAACTCGAGATTAAAACTGTAAACAATCTTGAAGGGGGTCTACTTAGTGGTGTCATGTACGGTTCGATTGTAGGTAAATTCGACTACTGGTAAGCAATCCTAAAGTATTATTGACTACCTCTGTTTAGCTATCCATTTAGAGGTGATAGGAAGTACTAAATAGCAGTTTAGTCCTCATCCATCACCATAAAGTCCTCTAGAAATGGCTTAAGAACTTTAAATCTCTGTCGAATACTATACTTCTTGGCACACCATGTAACCTAACAATTTCCTGTAAGAAAAGAGAAGTAATGCCAAAACATCATTAGTTTTAGAGTAGGGCACAAAGCATGCCATCTTATTGAACCTATCTACAACAACTATTATGGAATCTTTGCCTTAGGCAATTCTTGGTAACCTAAGAACAATGTCCATGCTCAACTCAGTCTATGGTTTCATTAGAACAAGTAAAGGAATTACTTTCCCTTGATCAACTCGACATTTAGCCCCCTTGCACACGATACAGCCTTCACTGACTTAGTGCACATCTCACTTCAACTAGGCTAGAAGAAATGCCCATTCAATAGTTCATATGTTCTTCTTTCCCCAAAATGTCCAGAGAGTCCTCTATTGTAGACTTCCTTGATCAAGAATTCCCTGAGTGAATAGGTCAGTATGCATAGTTTCCTTCTTTAGAACAAGTATCCCTCCTTTATATGATACTTGTAAACTGTCCTTCCTTTAACACAATGCGTAAGTATGGGTCCAAGGTATGGAACCTTAGAGTATTGTTCCTTAATGCTTGCAAATCCAAACAACCATGTTTACAGTTTTGTTAGGAGCGCATGTCTTCTTGAAAGAGCTTCTACAACCACGTTGCTCTTTCAATGTTTGTATTTTGTTACAAAATTAAACCCTTTGAGGAATTTGACCCATATCACCTACTGCTTCGAAACTTCATCTGACATTGAAGATAACTCAAAGGTTCATGGTCAGTATAGATGACAAATTCTCTTGGCAATAGATAATGCTACATACTTACAGTACTTAGATCAGCACCATGAGTTCTTTGTCATACACTGACTAGTTTAGTTGAGGTCCCTTGAGCTTTTTACTATGATAGGCAATTGGTTGGCCTTCCTGCATTAGGACATTGCTTATTCTAATGCTTGATACGTCACATTCCAACTCAAATATTTTCTCGAAGTTGGGTAAAATTAGTACATGGGTGAAGGTCAACCTCTCCTTTACCTCGGCAAAACTTCTTTCCTCCTCTTCTCCCCATCTGAAGTCGGTGTTTTTCTTCATTAACTTAGTAAGGGGTATAGCGAGGGTGTTGAAACTGCTTATAAATCTTTTGTAGAAGGAAGCTGGTTTATGAAAACTTCTCACTTGGTACAAGTAGTTGGAGTTAGCCACTCGACGATTCCTCAGATCTTTTCATCGTCCACTTGTAAGCCTCCTCCACTTACTACATAACCTAAGAATACTACTTCCTCTTGGCAAAAGCAACACTTTTTAAGATTGTTGAATAATCTCTCAACATAGAGGATATTCAATACGGCTCGGAGATGTTCATAGTGATATGATATGTCAGTACTATATACTAAAATGTCGTCAAAGTATACCACGATATACTTCCCCATTAGATGTCTAAGTACATGGTTCATCAGTCTCATGAAAGTGCTTAGGGCATTTGATAAGCCAAATGGCATGACCATCTACTCATATAATCTATGTCCAATTTTGAACACAGTCTTCTACTCATCCCCTAGCTTTATGCGAATTTGATGGTAGCCAGACTTCAAATCAATCTTGTTGAAGATCTTAACATATTCTTTCTTTAGTAGTTCATTGGCTTGTTGTTAGAGCTTTGAAGCCTATTCGGGACTCATTTGATAGGTTAGCTTATTTGGTAGGGTAGTACTGGGTATTAAGTCAATGCAATGTTCTATGCTTCAGACAGGGGGTAGCCCCTTAGGCAGTTGTTCAAGAAATAGGTTGGCATACTCATCCTGCAACTTTCTTACTTTAAGGGATAGTCTACTCTGCTCCTTCAACTCTAATAGACATCTGATGAACATGAGGGTTGGCACGTCGTCTTTAATGGCTTCTTGGAGCTTAGCTCTACTCATCATCAAAGACTTCTTTGATCTACGAGTAAGTTTTGCCTACAGTTTGTTAAATTTACTTGATGGCATTGGGTTTAGTGTAATCTTCTAGCCATCATTCTCGAATACATACATGTTCTTATATCCGTCATAGATAACTCTTCTATTAAACAACCATTGTTTGCTAAGCAACACATGGGAAGCACACATGGGCAGTACATCACAAAGAATCTTGTTATAATAATTTTTGATAATGATCAGTAGTAGTGCTTGTTGAGTGACATATAGTGCTCCCTTCTCACTCAACCAGTGCAACTTATATGCCTTCAAATGTATGATAGTCGACAACTTTAACCTCGTGATCAGATCAGCTAATGCTACATTGGTGTAACTCCCATTATCTATAATCAGTGCGTACACTTAACCATTCACCCTACAGGTGGTATAAAAGAAGTTCTCCCTCTACCCTTCCTTGTGTGAGGGTTCCAGGTTCATTGTGCATTGGACAACCAAGATCAAGTGATCTAAGTCTTCGGCAAACTCATCCTCTTCAATGGGTTCATTTTCCTGAGGAACTTGTTTCTCGACAATGCTCTCTTCCTCAACAAGTTCCTCATCAATTCTTTTCACTTCTAGCTTAAAGGCATCTCCTTTGATAACCATAATCCTTTTGTTCAAGCACTGAGCAGCCTTATGTCCAAACCCTTAGCACTTGAAGCACTTGATCTAGCTCATCTTCCTTCCAGATCCTTACCCTTTCTCATAAGTTTGGGTTGGCACATCACTGTTAGGTTGGCCTTTCAGTTCGACTTGGTACTTGATTGAGCTCGGTGACTTCCTTGTCTAGGTCGGCTAGTCGGCGATCTAGTCGGTACTCGACTTCTTCTCTACCTTTCCACTTGTTGAGCTATTCGTATGGCCTCATCCATAGTGGTAAGTCGTTAGAGTTACACAATGTCTCAAATGTCCTTCCTTAAGCTTATAAGGAACTTAGAGGTTATTTGTGCTAATGGTTCCTCCACTTTGCAATGAATCATGTGCATTTGGAACTCTTGTACATACTTGTCAATAGTTCAACCTCCTTGTCTTAGCTCCTGAAGTTGAGTAAAAGTGCCTTATAGATAAGTATGCAGCACAAATTTGTTTCTAAGTATTCTCTTCATCTCAAGCCAAGTATTAATCTCTTTGTATCCTTCCTATCTCCTCATAGATTGCAAAATTCTTCCACTACGTAGCAACACATCTAGAGATCTCAACTGTAGCAATTCTCACTTTCTCATAATCCTCATATTGGTAATAGTTGAAAACACGTTCCACCTTCTCCTCCTAATCTAAGTATTCATCCACACTTCTAAATCCATTAAAGCTCAGAATCTAAAGCTTCACATGGTTAGATGCTCTAGGTGCTCGAGTTTTCTCTTCTTCTTTATAATACTCTTCTTCGTCCTATTCTCCCATGTCTCTCGAGTCAATCCTTCTCCTTACTCATTTGCCTACTCCTTTACCTCAACCTTATTGAGTTAGCTTCTAACCTCTCGCAGGTTGAGTAGCTTATAGGGTGTTATGCATGGCTTTAGTAGGTTGATAAGCCAATGCATGAATAGCTTGAGTCAAATCCACTAATAGGTTAACAACTTCATCTAGTCTCTTGTCCATACTTCTTGGAGTGCCTTGAGATTGTTGACTATGGAAGGCAACACCACTGTTGTTTACCCAATGCTAGCATTAATGCTTGGGTTTGTCATTTTCTCTAATAGATCCAAATTTCAACTTCTCGACTAGGTGTTACAGTAAACACTCTCACAGAACAATAGTTAAACGAATACAGTAGCTTGAAACAAACTACTACAACTCAAATGAAACCTCTGCTCTAATACCAAGATGATGTATACTGTAACCAAGAGCAGATAAGGCTGGTTATAGGGATGGATCTAAGCTTGCCAAAAGCTTGAAGGGTGGTAGGGCAACACATGAAAGGGGTGAAAGATGAAAGAAAGAGTAAGCAAAACCTATTAACAGCTTCAAAAGATATGATGTATTAGTAGAACTTTCGAGAACTCATGGTATAGCTTAACATGACGGACAAAATGGTCTGGTGAGGTTATTCACCACCTAGCTTTGCTTTAAGGGTTTGGATAAAAGTGAAATCAGAGTAAACAAACAATGTTTATGAAAGGAAGAATATTAAGTGTATTGATGTTAATTCTCTACTTCTTACAGTTATAAGTATAAGGGGTATTTATACCCGATAAGTTAGAGCAACTTACCTAAAAAGGAAAATATAAAAAAGGGTATTGTCCTAAAAATAGTAATGTATAAGAATATAAAAGGATAAAAATGAGTATTCAAGAAAAGCAATGATTAGTGTAATAGATTTTAAAAGTGGTCCTATATACGTGGCAGACATGCGTTGGTGATGCCATCGAATATGTAGATAAAAGAGTCCGATCAGATTGCTTATCCAAGTAGGAGTGACTGAGGATTAGTCTGGGTAATTCTCTCGTCCTCTCAGTAAGAGTGATGCCGAGCAAGTAGTCGGCTTAAGCATGAGTGAGTAAGTGCATAAGGTTTGGCAAATGTGTCGACATTCAACAATTTGGCATAAAGCCTCTAGGAAGTGGGCAATCATACAGCTAGTCATGTAGAGTAGATTGGTAAAGAGATACTTGGCTTTGGTAAGAGTCAGTTAGAGCAGGAGGATTTACCTTGCCAATCCTTCTAGTCTTTAGGCTGAACTATGGGTTAATAGCCTAAAATCTTGATTCCTATCACCTATAGCTTCTTTTGTAGGCTCATTTGAGCTAAGACTGGGATAAATCATGAGCATAGAGCACAAATTGAGGATATATATGATAATGTTAGAGGTAATTGAGAAATGTATAGCTGCTATAGAAACATTCTTTGTAAATAGTATTTATGTGTTAAGATTTCATATAATTTAGTATTTTTTATAATTTATAAAGTTATCTTACCTTGTCTCATTATTTGGTAAGGAATATCGATCTCTATGGTTTTGATGGATTGTGGAATACCGGATATCCATAGTTAATTTTATTTTATGATTAGTTAATAAATTAAAAATCAGAAATCCTAGTGAATAATTAATTAGAGTCTTGCAATTTTTGACTTGCAAAATAGTTTTTGTATCATAGGTACATACATAATATAAAAATTTTAGGCAATCCTACTAGAGCCTCTTAAGTTTACGACATAGACACTTAAATTTCAATATATAGATATCAACCCTCGTATGGCCTCTCACTATCTCCATGTGATATGACAGTTAGAATAATTACAATGTAATACATGTTTATGCATGATTCAATTTAATTTAATAAAGTGAAATGTACTTAAGTCTGATTATTAAGCGACTAAACAGCATTGTGACCAAGCAATATCATAAATAACCAAATTTCCTATAGTTTTCTAAATGCAACAAATAGTTTGTTATAACAATTTAAAGTATTTTCACACCGTAGCCAATCAATATCAATCACATGCAAATCCCAAACCCCATACACATCAATCAATTTATCATAAATATTTAAATTTCACTATCTACAAGCACAAACAAATATAGATTCATCAGAAGTACTCACTTAGTCATGGTAAAACTTAGGGATTATAGTAATCAGCAGGGAGATCGGTATCCTCGTTGAGATCACTTGATAATTAAAAGATATGAAAGATAGTAAGTGTCACAACCTGGAGATGAGTCAAGTTGTGGTAGTATCGCCATGTAATATAGGAAGTTTTGGGATTGAGTACTAACCTTGATTAGGGACCTATAGTTCATTATATGAGGCATCTTATAACTCCGACTTCCTCTTAGGAACTAGTATCAAGTAATAACTGAAAAAGCAATATAAAATTACGTCATAATATCTAAATTTGACATAAACATAAATAAGGATGGGGCATAAGGTTTTCCCCTAGCATCAGTCATACGGAACCTAAATAAAACAGTATTAGTAGTCTATAATACTTAATATACTAAAGATACGTAAATAACTGAGAGAGTCCAAGTAGTAATTAAGCGATCTCTCATGCTCTCTTCTTCTCTTTGCTAACCGATCTTAAGCTTATAAGACTAACCTTGGATATCTTGTAGCTTAGCTTCAACTAAAGATCCTGTTGGAATAACAAACTATAGGGGGATAAGCTACAACTACTTAGTGAGTAACCTTCCTACTTTACCATCAAGCCATAACAAGTAAGTTATTAATCAAACGTATGAATGCATGGATAAGTACATGGAATGCAAATAATATATATAGTTGATCAATAACTGTACACAATACGATTTTACGCCCGTTGTTGCCTGGGCTAGGAAGTATCTAGGTACATCAAGACCTAGATATCCATGTCCTATACGGGTTCTCTTACCAATATAAACACCTTCAACAGTAGATATGGCTTAGCCTCAATTAGAAGGTGGCACTCCCCAAAGCTAAGTAGATCCCAAGGGTCGAGGCAAGAACATGTCACACAAATACATCATACAATAACCAATCACAACATATAATATCAATATGGTTCCATCTATACATGATCTCTCACTTTAGCTCATAGTGCTGATGCCCTTTAACTCATGCTATAAGATGCAATTCATATTTAATTTAATTAGAGATTGACTATTTATTATTTATGGATTCATGGGGTGGTTAAGCAATTATATTCCAGACACCCTAATGCCTTAAGTTCTAATGTAGCAAACAAGGGTATTCGAAATATCTTAAGATGATTTACAAACAAGAATTAACTAGAACAAGTACATACAAGTTCCCATATACTCCAACATGCAACAAGTTTAATAATTAAATAGTGTACTTAGTACAAGCACATATTAGAGTAAAATAGGAGACGATATACTGATTTTGCCATGATATATAGTAGTCCCAATAGTCCTTGACTACATCTAACTCTAAATCCTCGTCACCTAAAGAATACATTTAAACTCTATATCCCCGTTTTATCTGTCTTCCTACTTTAGACATAGTTTCTTCATTTTAACTTTGTTTTTTGTGATCTTATAGTCATTTTCTTCGTTTTTAAGAGTTTTTTCTTTTGTTGAGGTCATTTTTGGGTTCTTGTGTCAGTAAGTTCTCTATTTAGGCTTTATAAGCTCGTAGGCCTAAAAGGTGAGATGGGTCACTTTAGGGTTTAGGCCTAGTTTTGGGCTTAGGCTTAAGGCTTAGTTCTTGGTCTTAGGCATTATACTTAATATGTTAGGCCTCCTTTTAAGTGTTTTAAATGAACTTTTTTTGCCCAAGACTTTAAATTCTCATCTTGGGCCTTAGTGATACTTTTATGGGCCAAATTGGGTTTTTTTTTTATAAGTCTAAGGCTCTAACTCTTTAAGGGGTGGGTCTCGAATGGGCCTTTAGGCTTAGTAGGCCTCTTAACATAAGGTTTGGATCTGGTCACCTTGCTAAATGGGCTTTAAACTTAGTTCTTTTAGGCTTTTTAGGCTTAATTTACATTTTAAGGCCTTTGACTTAAACCTACTTGTCTTTTTAGGCTTAAGCCCAACCTTGGCCTTAAGTTTAGCCCACTTTTCTTAAGTTTATAGATCTGGTTACTAACATTAAGGTGGTCATTGATATCATTTTTAGGTCTCTAATCACTGACTAAGTTAGTTTAGGCCCTTAGCTCATCATTAGCCTACTTAACTTGGTTAATTAAGTCCTAAATTATGCTTAATACTCAATAAACGTGTTATTAAGCTATTAAACTAAAATTTAAAGATTTGGGACTCTCACAAAAGTGGCATCTAAGGTGGTGATTTGGGGTTGCTACACACTTCTTCATATAACACTTGTTTTTAGGTGTTTTTCCTTAATTAAAACTATGTTATTACTTACTTATGACCATAATCATAGCATAATATTGTGTGGACAAGTGTAGTGCTATTAGGGGAGGGGAGCCATGCTAGGGAAAGTGAGTGTTTAGCGCATTCCTTAGTGATTTAGCCCTAAAACTAGCAAGATACTACACTTCTCTACATATCAATGTCAAAACCACTAAAGAGTATTTTTCCTTCATTATCTATACTTTTTCTTCATGAAAACATCCTAAAACATCTAAAGCATGGCTGTAAGGTAAGTATTACATCTTAAAATATAACCTTTTAGCATTAAGCTAAAAGAAAAACAAAGAAAAATCAAGTTTAAACACTTATCAAAGCTATGAGTATGAAGGGTCTCCTTAGGTATGTATGTGTCGTGAGCCTTTGTGTGTATATGGGTTTATGTGTATGTCAAATAGCTAAGGGAGGGTGTGTATGAGGCATAAGGCTTGGTGGTTGGTGGTTTGGTGAGGTAATGGTGAAGTGACCAGTAGTGTAGTGTGTATGGGTAGGCAGATGGAGTAAGCTTGAAAGTGTTTTGGAGTGTAATATTTTACAGAGTGTTTCAGGATTTGAAAAATGAAGAAGAGTGAGGCGTGAAGGGTAGAGAGTAGGGGACAATGTGTGTATGTTTTGGGAAGGAAAGGACTTAGCTCAAATGGGGACTATGTATTCCTTTGCTTTATTGCCATTTAAGGAAAGATATTGTCTCCTTAGAGTACAAGATATTTTAAGGTCAATAAGATGTTGTCTTGTGGTTCTTAATTATGCTAAACTTGTAGTTAATTAAGATGTAATAAAAGTTGGTCATGATTAAGGTTTGATTAGGGTAATTGATGGTAATTAAGCATAATTAAGCTAATTAAGTGTAATGAGGGTATGTTTAAGGTTTTGTTGAGTTTTGATATTAAACTTTAGTTAATCTAAGTACCCTATATGTGTGCTTAGGGTTTCTTTAGGGTTTGATCTCTATTTATAGTTGTTTGATTGGTGTACAAGCTTAGGAATTAGGGTTTTCGTTGATTAGTGATATCTATCACTTTTAATGATGGATTTAGCCTTGCTATTAGGGTTCGTTTAGTACATTAAGGTATTTGGTCAATTAATTAGGATTTAGCAACCTTTTTAGGATTTTCTTATCGTTTTAAGTTTTTTCGAGTATTAGGGCTTTTAAGATTTTATTTGTATAGCTAAGGTTTTAAGGCCATGCTTCCTTTAGGGTTTTGGTTTAATGTTTAGGGTTTGTTTCTTTCACTTAGGGTTTATTATTATATTCAAGTGGTTCTAAGGATTATTTGAAGACCTTTCATCCAACTTTGCTTTTGGTTACTTGAAAACTCGTAGGGTTTATAGTAATTATCTAAGTAAGATAATTATTCTATGTAAGTATTTAACTAAAAATCTACCTAAATTTTCTATTTATCTCATATAATTTTCTAGTTCAAGCTTTTTCTTCAATCACATATAAATTTTTCGTTTTAACTCTGATTTTTATGATCTTTTAGTCAATTTTTATTATTTTCAAATGTACTATTACGTAATGGGGTTTGTTTTGGATGTTGGAACTCACAATTTTTATTATAAGTAAAAAATATTATGAATTTATTTATTTTTTGCCCAATTGTTTTTAATTATTATTTTTTACTTTTCATAAGACTGTATTTATTGTTTTTATTTTAAATTTTGTAATAAACTTAAATAATGTTTAAATTTTCTTTTTTTTTCTAAATATTTTTATTTTTGGGTCCATTTTGTAATAATTTCTTCACTTCACTATTTTAAGCCTAAATCATTATTTATATTACTTTTGTTATATTTGTAAATTTTAGTTTTTCTTATTATTATTATCTTATAATTTTTATAATTTGCGATTTTGATTAAAAAAAATTAGGAGAAAGCTGATGTGGTAGTTTTTCATTGGTTCATAATGAAATTTTTATATTTTATCCAATTTTCCTATTTTACTAATTTATGATATTAGTATATTTGTATATATAATACTATACTTAATTAAATATTGTAAAATAGCTCCTATTCTTCATTTGGAAGGCCATGTCCAACATATGTACATATATATATATATTTATACTTCTTAATCTATTTTAAGAAAATAAAGTACTTTTATACATATACATGTATTTTCGGTATATGTACATATGTAAATACTTATACTATACTATATGTATATTTATTTAAACCTTAGAAAATAGAGTAATATATATACATATAGTCGCATATATCTACTCTTATAGTTTATTTATACTATTTCACAATATTTCTCGTACATATATATATTGAAATAAGTGTACTTATTATTACATATTTCTACATGTACTATGTATATATATATATATATATATATATATATAAACCATGTATGTATATATTTAACTAAGTAAATATAACATATGTATACATATAGTTAATTATATTTAAATACATACATATATAAATATATAAATATGAAGAACATGAGTTGTACATACAACCAAATACGTATTCATCTAATTTCTATCACAAGATACTAAGAATACATATATCTTCTACTAACATATCTCCTCATACATAAGGTATTAAAATACATATTAACATAAGGAAAAATATACAAAAATTATAATAAAAAGAAAAACTAAAATAACATAAGAAATTCTTTGATTAGTTTTGATCTTGAAGTTCATGAGGATGAGACTCCTATTTCTCTTATGATGTCGGTAGAAATGTGATGATGAAGAAGGAACTATATGCTATAAATAAAGAGGATAAGTGATAGTGTAAAGAGATGGAAATGAAGAAATAGGGAAGGGTAAGGGAGAGGAATTATTGTCATTGAAAAGGAGTATAAGACTAGACATTTATGTTAAATTTGGAAAAGAAAATGAAACTGGGAGGAAGTTCTAGAGGGTTGATTTGGCTTATGGAAAGAAAAAGAACAAAATGGTAAGTTGACTTATCTTTATCTTGTTTTTACTTTTCTTACATGTGATAAATTCTTAGACACATGGTAGCCGAAAGTGAAGGAAGAAAAAGAAGGAAAGAGAAGAAAAAGGAAAAAGCAAAAGAAAGAAGAAAAGGAAAAAGAAAGGAAGAAAAAAAGATCATTTTTTGACTTTTCTAAAAGTGTTCCCAACTTTTAGGTATATTTGGAATAAAATATGATGTAATTATAGAAGAAAATATAGGATGTAAAATTGGCGTATACTATATAATACATAAACATAAAATATGTGGTAAAATTGAATCAATATAAAACTAATACACACATACATACACACACACACACATACACACATATATATACATATGTGAAGTCACAAATAATCATAAAATGATATTTATAATATTGCTAATTTAGTTAATTAATTTGTTACTCTTTATGTTTATTAGTATTTAGGAGTTATTTCTATTTGTTTGTTAACAATTTTATGTGATTATGTATATATGTCGATAATTGTTCTCGATGAGGGCTTTATCACCATTAGGGTAAATTTGTATATTTTATAAGCTTAAAGTTTTAGTTTTAGATTTTTATCAAGTTTAAGTTCCATCTCTTATATTTATATGTACATAAAGTTTAGATTTTTTATACGCGATTAGAGTTTCAATCATTATATTAAGGTTTTTATTATTTAACTTAAGTTTAAGTTTATAATTTAGTTAAACTTTTGACTTGTTTGGTCTTATTGACTCATGAAATTATTTAGGGCACCTAGATCTAATTTAGGGTTTAGACTAAAAATTTATAGGGTTTACATAAAACATCACAAAGAACTTCATCATGGTATTTCCTTGTGTAGATTGGCATTGCTACGTACTTAGTCACCTGTAAGGATCCTTTGTCACTAGGCTAGTGTATCTTGTAAGGCTTGAGGTAAGGCATGGTCAGCAACTTCAATTGCTGAATCATAAAAGTAGATGTTGCAATGGTGCAGTTGCCACTATCAACAATAAGTGCGCACAACATCTTATTAACCTTATAACCAATATGGAATAAGTTCTTTCGTTATTCATCCTTAAGCACTAAGCTCACACTCATAACTTACCTTGGTAACATGGTTTCGGGCATGAAGTTACCCTCTTCTCTATAGATAACCTCTTCCTCCTTAGATTTAGATTCCTTCAGTTCTTCAACTTCCTCGTCAATACTAATGACTTCTTTGGTCAGCATTTCCTCATTAGTCACCATCATCCTTCTATTTTGGCACTGTCAGGACCCTAAAGGGGGCCTAGTAGGGTTACCTAAAATTTTCGTAACATGTGTGCACCCATGATATGAAAACCGTCTTGCAAGTCAGAGATTGCAAGACTCTAAATTATAAATCACTAAAATCAATTATTTTCAAGTAATTATTTTATTGTAACATGACATAATATATAATTATAAATAACTATGGATGTCCGATATCCCATATTTCCTTAGAACCGCAGAGAATCGGTATCCCCTACCAAATAATAGGACAGGATATGCCATCATTATAAAACTATAGGAAAAATTAAATTATATTAAATTCTAACATGTAAATATTTTCTACAAGAGTGTTTATGTATCACCTATAAAAATCTCAACTAATTCTAACACTAATGTACATATCTTCATCTCGCACTCAGCACTTGAGACTTATCCCAATCTTATCGTATGTAAACCTGCAAAAGAAAGACTATTGGAGAATAAGCTACAAGAGCTTAGTGAGCTATCCCTCATACCATACTGGCAAACAAGTTATCAAACAAATTATTATAACCATATGAATGCATGTACACGCAAAATGCCAAACAATATATGCAGTTGATCGGTACTACATATAATATCGGATTTTAATGCCCTCCGAGATAAGGGTTGGAGATTCATCGGCACCAATCATGACTGGGCTTTAACACCTGGGTTTTTACCTATAACTTGGAATATCATATTTCATAAAATATATTTCCATTTCCAAGTCATCTACTAGTACACAAAATCCTAAGCCTAGCGGTGAGGTGGCCCCCTGCAGTCCACACTCACACCCTACAGCGGTGGTCTTTAGACGTGACCCCTAGCCACCCACAGTTAGCATCTTCGGCGCCAATAGAACCTGCGAGCCAAGGGTAGGGTCTTGTTGAACCCATGCTCCTGCACGGTACTAATTAAATCATGTGGGAATCCATCCCTCCAAGGCCCTTCATTACCAACAGAGTGAAGTGACGGCCAGAATAAGTAATGCGATGCATGGATAATGCATGACCCTTTTTATTTAATATAAGCCAAATATAATTAGGTCAGATATGAGGTGATCAATCAATATCAGCAAACCATCCAAATCATATAAAAATCAATCATACCATCAAATCATCAATTATCATATTTAACAATATTTCTTACAATAATCAATCGATATCAAGCACATGCATATCCCAAAACCCCATGCATCAAGTTATTGATATTCAATTTAAGTGCACTAACTATAAGCACAAACAAGTATAGAGTCATCGGAAGTACTCACTTAACTATAACGACTCGCTCTAGTCGTAATAACCGATCGGGAGATCCTCGCCCTCGTCGGGATCACCTGATTATTACGAGATAACAGGGATAATAAGTAGTTGACTAAACTAATGGTTCTAGATATCTATCTACCTAATTCTACTTAGATTACTATCAGTCCTTATTCGATTAAACCTAATTGCTAATCGTACGTAACTTTTTCATTCTATTTTCAATATTTATGAAATTATAGTTGTTTTTCATCATTTTCGGACGCACGTTCACATGGTGATGTCCATTTTGGACGTTAAGGCCCGTGTTTTACGATATAGACCAAATGTATAGATATTTCTACTATGAAAACTTAAGTACTCTTATTACTTATATTTATATCTTTTATTCCTTAAATTCTTATAATTAAAGGATTTTACTTTACTATTACTAATTCATGTACTGAATTAGGTATAATCTAATTTAGAAGGTGTATTAGGATTTACTAATTTAGGTACCTAATTACCTATACTTTTCTTATTTTTCTCATTTTCTAAACCTATGCTTATGTCTTCGCTTACATCATCATTCGCTTATGTCATTGCTTATATCATCTTTTGATTACCTCATTGCTTACTTTATCATTTAATTACATAAGTCTTACCTCATGCTTATGTAATGTCTTAATGTCTTATGTATACTTCAATTAAACTACTATATACATATACCTTTACTATACTTATATGTATACTAGTATACTTAAACATAGACTTATACATGTGCTTATACCTATACCGTATTTATACTTGTATACATACCCATATACCTATACGGTCATATGCGTATTTTTATACAAAAATTCGTATGCCTAATCTTCTCTTAAGAAAATCTTCCCAATTTCATCATTTTGTGTTTTTATGTATGTATTTAGTGTAGTATAGGTATGTGTAGTTAAATATGGTCTTAATTCAAGTTATGTACATGATAAATACTCATGTACAAAGGTTCACATACTTGTACTCTTTTAGTATTCCCTTATGTGCACATACTTATAAGCATATACTCATGTCTTCCTTTCTTCTTCTTCATAATTCCAAATTCCTACACTTAAAGATGGGAACTTTGTTTCCTCTTCTTCAAGACTACACTGAACACATAACTACTTATCTAATATACCTAATTAACTAACTAATGAATAATATAAAGCAACATAAAACAACTTAAAGACATACCTTTAATTGTGTTGGAGTTATGGAGACAAAAAGTGAAATTGTGAAAGTGAAGGAGGAAGAAGAAGCTCACGGCAAGAGGGAGTTGTTTTTGTTTTGTTTCTTTTGTCTTGTTTTGATTATGGAAGAAGGCAAATGGTGGAGTCTAGAGGGAATAAGTGGACGGCAACAATTGAGCGGAAAAGAAAAAGAAAAACCAAAAAGAAAAGGAAAAGAAAAGCCATCATGAAGGAGTAGATATTTTCTTTATCTTTTAGTCTGTTGTTGACTTTTCAAAATGTTGACTTGGTCAACTCTTCTTAAGCATATGTAAATTTGTGCACATAATGTAGTAATTAAGGGAAATTAAGGGAAAAATGAAAGAAATGAGGTATTTGGCGAATTGATTAGTAAACATAGTTGATGAGGTCTTACTTTAGGTCTTTATAGCCTATATATCTCATTTGATAAACTACTTTGGATAACAAGTGCAAAAAGTACTAATTCAAGTATTAAAGTTCACTATATGTAACCTAATCTTCAATTATACCTCTATGTAATACTAACCTAGTTATATACTTAGAAGATAAATGTGATCTAGAATGCAATATCTTAGTTTCTAAGCGATCACTTAAGTATTCTAAATATTTATGCATGATTGAAAGTTTTCTTTAGTCGTTTACTAATGAAATGGAAAAATATAGAGGATATATTATCATTTAGGGTTTTAGGGTAAATTATGGTGAATTAGTGCTTTTATATCCTTAAAGTTATAGTTTTAGGGTTTTTATTACTTTAAGGCACAATCTTTAATGTTTTTACACATTTAGGGTTTCATATATTCTTACGCGATTAAATCTTCCATTATCTTAGGGTTTTGATGAGGTTCGAGGTTTTAGGGTCTTCGTATGCGGTTAGGGGTTCAATTGATGATTTAAGGTTTTTCGTATCCACTTTAGGTTTTGAATTGAGATTTTAATCGGTTTGAAATCTTACTGGCTCTTTTGAGTTCGGGAAATCATCTACAGTTTGGACATTTGTTTTTATACTTAGGAAGCTAAATTCGTGGGGTTTATAGGCACTGAGCTGCCATGTGTCCAAATCCTTAAAACTTGAAGCACTTCACCTCACTTGTCTTCTGACCAAAACTCTATCCTTTCTCAAACTTCCTCAGAAATTCTTTCTCTTCTAATTGGGTAGTTGAAACAGGTTGGATATTATTAATCTTACTTGATTTCGATTGCACAAGTTTGCACAAAACAAGTTGACTAGAGACAAACTGACTAATATGAGCTTAAAATTTGCTTATTCATCATCTCTCTATCCTTTGAGTAGTTTGGATTGCTTCATCTAAGGATCCTATATCTCGAGTTTCAAGAATGTCACTTATGTCATACTTCAACCTACTAACAAACCTAGAGATAGCTTGGTCTTCTAACTCTACAACTTCACATCGGATCATCAACATTTGGAATTCTTTCACATAAGCCTCAACACTTGATCCTTCTTGCTTCAACTCTTATAACCTTTGAATGCATCCTGTAGATAGTAACTTAAAACAAATCTCCCTTTCATCACTCTCTTCATTTCTTCCCTATCTCTAACTTCTCTTTCTCTTTCTCTTCATTGGGTGGCCTATAAGTTCTTCTACTATGAAGTGGCATACCTTGTGAATTCTACGATAGCAAGTCTTACTTTGGCATTCTCAGGAACTTCATGGCACTCAAATTGTTTCTTTTTCTTATTAACCCAATCGAGGAAGTCTTAAGCATCACCATTACTAGAGAAACTCAGAATCTATAGTCTCAATCCTTCTATCCTGGGAGCTTAAGCATTTGTTTCTTCATGTTCATAGTACTCTTCTTCCTCATTACCTAAGTCCTCATCCTTTTCTTTTATCTCTTCCATCAAAAGCCTTTATTGAGCAAGCCTTTCCTCTCTTCTAGGTCAGTGTGGTCAAACTAGGAAATTAGGTCGGCTAAGTTGACCATTACCTCTTTTGGGTAGTTCATTTGCTTAGCCTTTATTTGGATCATCTCTAGCTCATTGCTTATCTTCATTTATAACAATCACCAGGCTAATTCTCAAGTCAGTAAGCTTATCTAGTCTCTCATTTGTAGATCGGGGTATATAACTTCCTTATTGGCCTTGACCATTATGAGCACCACTCTCTTGGTTTCTAAGGGTCCCTTGCATACTAAAGTCTAACATTGTTTAATATTTTCAAAATATTAGCTCTTCTAGTGAAAGCAACTAAACTACAATAAAAAATTATTCTTCAAACAATTAACTTAATAGTTTGCACTTCAACTACTACTACTCCGAGAACACCAATATTACTCAACACAATTATAAACCAATGAAAACCATACACTCTATTTTGAGAACACAAAACAAGGGAAAACAAAGTACTAATTTCTATGACCCAGAGTAATACTCTAATGCTCTCTACAATTACACATACACATACACTTCTTCAACAACTTCAAGCCTTAATCCACTAACTATACACTTAATGCACTACAGTTAAATACTTGAGAACATAAGATATCAAAAATTCACTTGAACATAGCCAAGCTCTTATACTAAGATGATATAGATTTGTTAGGAAGGGTATATACTGTGATCGATATCATATGAACTGAAGGAAGGTCCAAACCTTAAGATAGTTCGAATAATAAATAGAAGTTGATGGTTTAGCAAACCTGCACACTAACTCTAAGGATATGATGTATCATAGAATTACACATAGATTAACTAACTTGCTAGATATAACGCACTAGTCCATGTTAGGTGGGTTACTTGCCACAATCCTTACTAAAGGGACTGATGAGAGTAAAGGAGACCAAGAATAGAAAACACTTAGCTCTCAAAAAGGGAAAATTCTACATTCAACACTTAGATCATGATCATTTCAACTTATACATTTATGGGGTATTTATATGCCTTAATTAGAGTAAGTCCTAGGATCATTTAGGTATAAAATCAAATACCTACTTGAAATGGAAAATGACTGTAGAGAAAGGGTAAATTGGTAATAATAAAAAGGGAATACCCTTCGCTATGGATGGTAGAGAAAGAGGACACATGTTAGTCTCTCAATCTAGTAGTCTAAATAGGCACTAGTTGTTGAGTAAAGTTGATCTAGCTTAGTCAACTTCTAGTTAGTAGCATAACAAGTTAGGGGTTAGTAGAGCTTATGCTTTGAAAGTAGGGACTTAATAGCTCTAGCTTGATAGGTTGGCTTGAAGACAGAGCTGCATGAGCTTAGATACTTGTTAGCTTAGTAGTAAGTGACTTCATGGTTCTGATTTAGTTGCACTAAGCAACGTTAGTAGCTCCTTCTATTTGCGAGATAGTAAATAGTTCAGAGTAGCTTAGAAGATTTTCTAAGGTGGCTCGAATGAACTACTCTCTTGTAGAGTGAATTCCTTCTTAGCAACTCAACTTTCAAAGGCAATAAGGCTACATGCTTAAGATCATGTGATTTTGTAATATCCTATGGATTTAAGACAATGTGGTAACTTGTCATGACTAGAGGGTGGCCTAATCGTAGTAGACGTCGTACATTGCATAGAAGACCATAGATTAGTCTCCCTTCTAATCATGGATTCTTCATACAATGTATAAGGCTACTACAACCACTGGCTTCCCAAGAGCCATCAAATAAAGATGATATCATAATACTCTTATATACACATAATATTTAGATTATAATATTTACATAAATCAAAAGATTTAGTAAATCTAAACTACTTGTAAAGTACCTACAATAAGGTCATAGAGAAAATACACATAATTTCTAGATGCTCTTAGTAGCACGCTCTTAGTAGCTTACTCTTTCCTAAAATCCCGCACCAACCTTTTGCATTCTGCAGCCAACGTCTACAAAAAGGTAGTCCTGCATCAAAAGTCTACATGGGTGTAAGCTAAACAACTTAATGAGTAAATCCCTTAACTACACCAACAAACAATTTATAAATACATTAAATTTAAGCAGATAAATGCATGAACAAGCAGAATGCCAATCAGATACATACAACTAACTAGGTACTGTATACAACTCAGATTTAATAGCCACCAAAGTTAAGGTTGGAATATATACGACACTAGTCAAATCCGAGTATTATACCAGAACTTACTTTACTATGAAACTCTACATTTCATATTCAAATAAATCAATCTATTTGTTTCAAGCAAAAACCAAGTTCTAAGTATAATTGCGAGTGGGCTTACATAGTCCACACTCGCCCCTAAATAGAGGCCTTTAGACTCGACCCTTAGCCAAGTAGTTAGCGCCTTCAACGCCTAGTGTTCTACAGGCTAAGGTAAGGTCATATTGTATATGTGCACCGTATTAAACCATTATATTCATAAAATTAATAACCCCCATATGGCCTGTCCCTACCTCCATGTAATGTGAAGGCCAGAATTAATTTATGTGATTCATGTCAATGTACGTTCCAATTTACTTAATAAGTTGATGAACTACTGGCCAACGGTCCCATTACTCACACATACCTCCAAGGCTTCCAATCCGTCTCTTGAAGAATTCTCTCTTGGTAACCTACTGATGACGAGAAACTGTATATTGAAGAAAGGTAGTTGAACTCCCTGAGCTCTCTACATTATCATATGTTGATCTGTACACTCGGTAGTGATGATGTTGACCATTCCCTTGCTAAAGACCCTATACTAAGCACTCCAACCAACTTACTACCAAGAATCACTTGCTGAGTGATGAGAAACTCACTTAAACGGCCGAATAGTTTTCTTTCAGCATACCACCACCTCTCTCATCCCAACCCCTTTAATGCCGTAACATTTTGACCCTTCCTGCCTGCCGTGCTCAAAGAATATTCGTATAAGACCAATGTTGCATTGCTAGCTAACTACTTTTCCATTTTTGGTTTGTTGTCCTTTTTGTATGTACTAGGAATCCCTTTTTTGTAAATACTTTCTTATAATTTCTTTATTTATAGTGTTGCATTAGGAACTTACTATAAATAGTCCTTTTCTCTTATAAGTTAGAGATAACTTAAATCTTAAGATTGAATACTCTATTCTTATAAGACAATCCTATCTAAGTCCATACCCCTTAAACTCTTATCTAATCTTCCTAAGTAGCTCAAGATTAGTGGTGGGTGGACCTTAACATCAACTTGTATGTCATATCAAGTGAGGTGTTAAGTCATGTTGTGTTCATTAGTGAGTCACATCCTTTAAGTAGCTTCACATTAGCTACTCTTGTTTGATTGTGGACCGTTTCCCTCTAATTCCCTTCGATATCTCAAAGGACCCATTTCAATTCAATTCTGCCCTAGTAAGTCCTAGTGATAATTGAGCTCCTAGGCACACTATATATATTCTTGGTATTAGAGCTTAAGGTTGAGATCAAAAGCTGTGTAGTGTTAGTCTACTGTATCTGCTGTTTGAGATATTTATGTATAAAAAGCATTTGAGTGAAGTGTCCTTGCTGAAGCTTGTATTGAGAATGTCAAACCCTAATGTACAAGGAGAGATTCACAATGTCGAGAGTGATGCTCATGGTAATGGTCGAATTAGCCAACAAACACCATGCACTACTAATGAGTAGATATAAGATCTTACTACTATTGTGGCCAACATAGCTATCTCGATAAACAGGGTCTTAGAGGCTAGATCGTGCAAAAGAGTTGCTGAGCAGGATCGAGAAACGATAGATAAGTCGAGGGGGTAGATAAATGAGTGAGCTCTGGAAGCCTTTCTTGTGAACTAAGCACCACCGTGACATGCTAATAGAGTCGTGAGAAGAAGGTTATAGTTGGACAAAGTGGAAGAGTACGAAAAGGAAGAAGACCAGTATGATGGGATGGATGAGCATGAGTTCAAAGCGCCAGGAGGTGTCAAACATCTTAAAGTACAGATTCTGAGCTTCAACGGGTCTGGTAGTACTGATGACTATCTCAACTGGGAAGAGAAGATCGAAAAGATATTCGATTTCTATGATTATGAAGTTGCTGTCCACATTAGGGTAGCCACATTAGAATTTTTTGGGTATGTAGCAATGTGGTGGAAGAAGCTACAAAATGTTCATCAGAGGGTTCGACGGGAATTCTGTACATGGAACGAGATGAAGAGAGTTCTGAGAAGTAGGCTCATTCTCGAACATTACGAGCAAGACACTTTCCAATGACTCCAAGACTTGAGGTAAGGTAACAAATTTGTAGACGACTATGTCTGAGAGTTTCAGTTGCTCTTGATATGATGTGATGTGACGAGCTAGAGACCCAAACTATAGTACGGTTCATCTTGGGACTCCAAGTTGAGATTGGCTACATTGTGGAACTACAGAGCCTCATAACTCTGGATGAAACTGTCCATATAACCTAGAGAGTTGAAAGGTAACGATGAAACTAGGCTAATCGAATGCCAAGTAACAAAACAATGATGTCGAGTAGGAATGGCCTGTCGAGTAGAACAAGGAATGACAGGGCATCAAACAAATTCGAGGTTGAATGCTGAGGTCACATGTCGAGCCTACTAGACGAAGGCCGAGGTAAGAGCAAGACCAAGGAACCTGAGATTCGAAGAGACTAAGGTTAGAGCTCAAGATAGAAAACCCGAGAAATCAAATGTTTCAAGCATCTTAGCTATGGACATATAGCTAATCAATGTCCAAACCATTGAGTCATAACCATCAAGGGAGATAAGCCCCAGTTTGAAGTAGAAAGTGTAAGTGAAGGAGAGGAAGATGTGGCAATCGATCAGATGCTGGAAGAATTTGAGAAAGATTAAGGAGCTGAGATACCCCCTAAGGGTGGTGCCAAGTGTTACTTTGTTGTTCGATGATGTCTTAATACTTTTGTAGCTAATGAGAATGAGTAGAGAGAGAACCTCTTTCATACGAATTATCGGGGTAAATGGCAAGCTATGCGTTGTGATCATTGACAAAAGGAGCTATACTAATGTCATCGCGTAAGGGGTAGTTTAAGCCATGAAATTGCCAACTCTTCTACACACCAAGCCGTACAGGATTCACTGGCTGAATAAGAGAGGAGGATTACACGTTTCTAAGCAAGTCAAAGTTCTGATTACTATTAGTGATAAGTATAGGGACGAGGTGCCGTGTGACGTCCTACCCATGTGTGCATCCTACATATTACTAGGCCGATAGTAGCTATTTGACTTAAGGGTGTTACACGATGGGTGTAGAAATACCTACATGTTTCAAAAGGGTGAGAAGAAAGTTATATTGACACCGATGAGTCTTAAGGAAGTGCAAGCAACCTAAGAAGAGGTTATAAGATCTCTACATCGGAAGTCCTTAATGATTTCCTAAGCTCAGTCTATACGAGAGGTCAAACTTGAGGACTATGTACTCCTTTTGGTCAAGAGACTTGTAGAGGTTAGAGAGGCCGAGAACTTACCTACCGAAGTGCTGCAACTACTTTAGGAATTTGTTGACCTATTCTCATCCGCAATGCTGAAAGAATTACCTCCCTTAAGAAGAATTGAGCATTGCATCGATCTTCAACCTAGAGCAGCCCTACCAAATTGACCCGCTTATAGACTCAATCTTGAACAAGCAACCGAGCTGAAGAAGTAAGTTGATGATTTGGTGGATCACGGATTTGTTTGTGAGATCATGAGCTCATGTACTGTCCTAGTCATGCTAGTACCAAAGAAAGATGGATCATAGAGGATGTACATTGACAGTTATGCCATCAACAAGATTATTGTTAAGTACTAATACCTGATCTTGCGGTTGGATGACATACTCGATGAGTTACATGGTGTACACATCTTTCGAAGATAGATCTAAAGAATGGTTATCAATAAATACAAATGAGACTGAGAGATGAATGGAAAATAACCTTTAAGACTAGGGATGGTCTATTTGAGTAGATGGTTATGCCACTTGGTTTAACGAACACGCTAAGTACATTCATGCGACTTATGAATCATGTGCTTCGAGCAATGATAGGTAAATGCGTTATGGTTTATTTTGACGATATTCTAGTCTATAAGGCCGACCTTCTCATTCATATCGAACATTTAAGATTAGTATTTAACATCCTCCGTGCTTAGAAATTATTCGATAACCTGAAGAAATGCGTGTTCTGTCAGAGTGAGGTTGTATTCCTCGGATATGTCATTTCATGGAGTAAAGTTCAAGTTGATGAGGAAAAGGTCAGAGCTATTAATGAATGGCCTACACCGACTAGTGCTGTTGGGGTCAAGAGCTTCCATAGCTTAGCCTCGTTCTATTGGAGATTTATTCGAAACTTCAGCTCCATAATTGCGCTATTGACTGAATTGACTAAGAAGAACATTGAGTTTAAATGGACAAAAAAGGCTTAGAGGAGTTTTGAACATGTGAAGTATAAGCTAATGTCTACTCTAGTACTTGCCTTATTAGATTTCGAGAAGGTTTTTGAGGTTGAATGTGATGCATCTGGTGTCGGCATTGGTGCTGTACTTATGCAGGAATGTCGACCCATTTTCTACTTCAGCAAAAAACTTCAAGGTGCTACCTTGAATTACTCAGCCTACGACAAGGAGTTCTATGCCCTTGTCCGTACACTCTAGAACTAGTAGCATTACCTGTTACCAAGATAATTCATCATCTATTCTGATCATGAATCTCTCAAGCATCTTTGTGGGCAACAAAAGCTTTCTCGGTGTCACGCCAAGTAGGTCGAGTTCTTAGAGACCTTTTGCTATGTCATTAGGTATAAGAAGGGAAACACCAATACAGTGGTTGATGCACTTTCATGTCGTCATACCCTCATTATGACATTGCAAGCTAAAGTGCTTGGATTTGGCACTTTACCTGATCGATATGAGGATGACCCACATTTTGGGCCTTTAGTAGCTAAGTGCAGTAATAGAGGAGTTGTAGATGAATTTTACTTGAGTGAGGGATTCTTGATGAAGGGTAAGTAGATTTGCATGCCGAGTGGTTTTGCAAGGGAGCTACGAATTCAAAAAGCTCTTACCAAAGGTCTGGCTAGCCATTTTAGGGAAATGAGGATGATTAAGATATTGAAGGAACATTTTTACTGACCTGGGATAATGAGGGATGTGCATCGAATACTTAAGAGGTGTAAGGTATGTAAGTATGCAAAAGGGAGGAGAGAGCCCTATGGAGAATATATGCCCTTGTTAATTCTTAAGCGACTGTAGATCGATATAAGCATGGATTTCATGCTTGGCCTTCCCTATACGTTGAGAAGACATGATTCGATCATGGTGGTGGTTGATCGGTTCAGTAAGATGGGGTACTTCATTCCTTGCCATAGAACTAATGATGCTTTATTCATCACTAACCTCTTTTTACAGGAAATTGTGCGATTGCATGGAGTGTTGAAAAGTATTGTGTCAAACCGTGATTCAAAATTCATAAGCTTCTTTTGGAAAAACCTACGAAGAAAACTTAGCATTATGCTCCTATTCAGTACCTCTTACCAACCTCAAACAGTTGGCCAAACTGAAGTAGTTAACAGAACCATCGATAGTCTCCTATGCGCCATTGTTGGAAAGAACTCTCATGATTAGGATTTATGCCTACCCATCATTGAATTTGCCTACAATCGCTCAACTCATAGCTCTACTAGAAGATCACCATTTGAGGTTGTTTATGGACTTAACCTGAACCTACCCTTAGACTTAGTTAACAGCTCGTCTACACAAGGGGAGAGTCAATCCGGCTTGCAGCATACCGAGGAGCTTAGTTATCATTAGGACTTACCAGGGCAAAATTAAACTGAAATGGGTCCTTCGAGATATTGAAGGGAATAGAGGGAAACGACCCATAATCAAACAAGAGTAGCTAACATGAAGCTACTCGAAGGATGTAACTCACCAACGAACACAACATGACTTAACACCTCACTTAATATGATGCATAAGTTGATGTCAAGGTCTATCCGCCACTAATCCTAAGCTACTCAGCAAGACTAGATAAGAGTATAAGGAGTATAGACTTAGAGAGCACTGTCTCATAAGAACAAAGTATTCAGTCTTAAGATCTAAGTTATCTTTGGCTTATAAGAGAAAAAGACTCTTTATAATAAGTCCCTAAAGCAGCATTATAAATAAAGAAATTACAAGAAAGTATTTATAAAATGGCGAATCCTAATACATACAAAAACGGTAAAAAGGACAACAAACCAAAAATGGACAAGTAGTTAAATGTTAGATGAGGTGGACAACTGGGAGTGTAACATTAGTCCCGTACAAATATTCTTTAAGCACAATAGGTGGGAAGGGTCAAATTGTTGTGGCACTAAAGGGGTTGGGATGAGAGAGATGGTGGTATGCTAGTAGAAAACTACTTGGCTATTTAAGTGAGTCTTTTGTCACTTGGCAAGAGATTCTCGGCAATCAGTTGGTCAGAGTACTCGATAAGGGAATGGTTAGCATCATCACTACCAAATGTACAGATCAACGTATGACAATGTGGGGAGCTTAAGGAGTTCAACCACCTTTTTTTGATGTATAGTTTCTCGTCATCAGCAGATTGCTAAAAGAGAATTCTTCAGGAGAGGGATTAGAGGCCTAGAAGGCACACGCGAGTAATGGGACCGCTGACCTATAGTACATCACAAGTCAAATATAATTAAGTTTAATTTTTGTATGATCAGATAATATCACATTTGAAAATTAAGTATACTAATTCACTAAATTAGTTATTCTGATATTAGACTAAGTCTAAATTAGTTTAGTTATACCTATATGTTTATACACTATATATATATATATATATCCATGTATATATACTTCCAGCATACTAGTATATGTACTTGTACATATACATACATATACATATGGTTATATATGTATTTTTGTATTTTCATTGTATGATTTTAAGGAATTTTCATATAATTCATATATACATATGTTTATGGGTTTGGTTGTAATATTTTCATGTACATATATACTTAATATTCTCATTATACTTAGTTATGTACATAAGGGTAATTATGTATAAGGTTTCAGTTGGTATATATATATGGGTACTTATATGATATTTTCTACTAGGATTCATATATATACATACTCTATATATGTAAGTATAGTATATGTATACATGTAATCCTATACTTACACATACATATGGGTATTCCTATAGGTATTAATAGATATGTACATAATATATAAGTTTTGGAAAAACTAAGATTATGCATGTAACTCCACTACATATACACAAGACTTGTAGAATCATTTCTAAAACATAAACTAGATATCCCCTAATAGACTAAGTATACTAATTCACTAAATTAGATGAAAAGGAAACATACACATACTTTATAAGAAATACTAGTATTAATATAATATATGCATCTTTTTCTTCTTCTAAATATGGATGAGGAATTGTATTATTTATGTAGTAAAATATAGGGTAATTGTTAAGGAAGAAGGAAGCAAAAAAATGAAAAACTAGAAAAGGTAAAGAGGAAGAAGAAGGTTACGGTTTGGAAGTGGTACGGGTAGATGGGGTAGTAAAGTAGATTTTTGTTGTGTTTTGAATGTATTCGAGAAAAGTGGGTATGTTCTAAAGGGGATAGGTGTACAACCAAGAAGGAAGGTAGGTGGGAGCAGAGAAAGAAAAGGAAAAAGGAAAAAGGAAGAAAGATCAAAAGAAAAGGAAAGAAGATTCTAGTTTGATAATTATGTATTGACTTGGTTAACACTTACAAAATTATATGTATTTATTATATATATTTTTAGAAATAAACATAATTAGAAGAAAGTTTTGAGAAAAAGGGAAATTGAAGAATTAAATAAAATAATTAGTAAAAAAATTATTAGAACTTTCCTTAAAAATTTATTGCCTTATATATAATATTTTGCAAAATAGTTAATATAGATATAAAGAAAATTATAAATTATAATACTAACAATTACTATATATTATCTCAATATAGCTAAGCACTTAATGTCACATCTTAGCATAGCACAGGATGTACCATCACATAAGAATACCCGTTGAAAACTTAACTTAATCTGCTCATTCATCAAAAGTCAACATTGTTTACATAATGAAGGGATTCTTACATCGGAGTTCAGCTAGATTTCTTATTATAAATTATGTATATAACATAATATTTACATCAAAACATGAACTAGCTTTTTTCTTTATCATCTTCATAGTAATAGGATTCCTGACTTAGTATAAGCTCTATATAAAAGTTGCTAACTTTAGCTCATGCTCTCAGTATATATATCTCCCCTTAGTGTTGGGCCCTTCACGATGCTATTAACTTAAGGATAAAACATTTTAATCCCTCAACTACTGAAGCTGAGTGAAAGTAGATAACAAACAACATAACATAGATAATATGATAGATAATACTGCATATCATAATTGAAACATTTCAATTATAACTCGTAAGTTCAACTTATGCATCTGCCCAACCGAGCATTTATTGCTGGCAACGCAGCATGCTATGCTCATGCACATGGCATACATCAATACCGATATCCTATTGCCTCCAATTTCCTTCCAATTAGTTGAAATAGCTGGGCATCTGGATACAACATCCAGGAACCTAGGGTAATAAGGAGCTACTTGGGAGTAGAACCCCCACCAAATTAAACTACATACTGTAGTCTACAATTATAAAAAAAAGCAACAAGAGTTGCTTAGGAGTAAGACCCCCGACTTTACAAAATTAGATTATGCACTGTAGTTCACCAAATCAAGGTGGCAACATTGCCAAATTAGATTATATATCGAAATATATTGAATTTGACTATCAAAATAGTCATAATGTTCAAGCAATGTAATTTATATGCTTCCAAAAACTGAGTTCATAAAGTCATGCTTTTTCCTTGATCTTTTAGAAGCCATGTTCTGAAAGTTCTGACCTATAAGTCCCTTTTTATGCCATGCCGTGCCATGATATGCATTAGTAACTCAAGAATATCAATCAGCATAATCAATCCTTAAGTTTTATTCAACCTAGTGATCTGATTTTAGTTTTCAAACTCTCCCTAGTGAAATTCTAGTATCTCACTTAAGGTTCACTTAAGTGAACAACTAAAAGATTAAGTTAAATCACTCAACTTCCCTAATTAGCACAATCAATCGTAAGTACAAATCATCATCCAAGATACAGTTATTATCATTCAAAATCACCATATCACCACCTACTATAGTAACATATCAATTCACCTAAGATATATACATATTTAATCAATACGATATCAAAGAGCACATAGCGTTATGGTAGCAATATATCTACTCCAAGCATGGGTTAAATCCACTTACTTAGACTCAATAATAGTATAGAATCCCAAACTCTGTCATGTGGTCTTTCCTTATTTATCACACCTATGAAAATATAACACACAAACCCTATGTCAACTACGGGTCAATACAAAATTCTTAAGTATTTTTGCTATTGCATTTTTAAGCTTAATTCGATTGTATCTTATTCATTTCTTATTGGATTTTGATAAACTTTATTTCGTCACGATTGTTATTTTGAGTACTATTAGGATATCTTAAGAATCAAGACTTATCATTTTTTTTCAAAATTCCAAAAATACCTTTTCATGTTACCGATTCAACCATATGCTATTATAACTTTGGAATTAACTCAAATAAATCCTAAATCTAAATTAAAAGTAATAAAATTCCTCATTCCCTGAGCTAGTCAACATTCATTATGTACTTAATAATGCAAATCCTTTGCATGTTTAACAAGTATCACATTAGTACTAATTAGTATATCATATATTAGAATAATATATAGGTTTATATTACGAAAATGCATAATAAATAATACATGAGCTCGATTAATTCTACAAAAAATCCTATAGACTCAAAAAATTATATAGTTTAGTTATTGACTATGAATTATACTAAACTAGCTATTATATATTTTTTTTTGTGAAAATAGTGACTTTAACTCAAAATTAGCGAAAATTAAGCAAAAAAGTGAATTTAATCATAAGATAAAATTCAAGTGTTCCAATCATCATTATGAACTTCTAGAAATCATAATACATAGGACTCATACTTTGATTTTGTTAAAAACTAATTAATTTACTAAAATAGTGAAATTACCAATTTTATCCAAAATAATTGCAATAAATAGTAAACATGATTATTTTCAAAAATTATTATTACTACAATTAAAAACATATATTTAGTATGTCATGTATAAACTTTCAACTTGAAAGGATATTATTTAATATTTCTAAAATTTAATTCAATTTTCGTCCAAATAGAGCCATTTCTTAAAGACCTTATATTTCCAATAATTATTTCACTAAAATAAAATTACCCAATTTTTCTACACATAAAATAACTTAGAAAACCAAATTTCATAATTAAATAATATCATTTACTATTTTTACAAAATCTATAAATTTTTAGCTGGAAATTTGGTTTACCTAAACCGGTTGCCTTCGGCCACCCTCTGGCTACCAAACCTTATCGGAACAACTCCCCTAGTGGTGCTTTCTTTGACCCCAAATGGTCACCACAATCGAACACCAACAACCTATTGAACCAACTTGATTTGATTCCGTACTCTATTTTTGCTCTAATTTTCTTATTTTTTTCTAATTTGTTTTGAAATTTTCTTAAGTGATTTTCTATTTTTTTTAGACTTCTAAAATATTTTTTTTTGAAGTGTGCATGCCTTATTTATAATTTTCAAATGGATTAGGATTAATAAAAATTAGACATTTGGCTTTCATATGTCATTTTCTTGATATTTAAAAACATGAGGTGTCAATTTCTTATTTCTTACCTTTTGACTCATTAATTGTAATTCATCCTAGGCTACCACATCATGGGATGACTCATCCTTTCATTTTTTTTTATTAATTTTCCATTTTTTATATTAATTTACCTTATTTTACTAACAATTTCTTATTATATATGTGTATTTAATACAAATTATGCATATTCTATGTATATTACATATAATTAAACTTCATTTATTATTTTTATAAGTTAAATAACTTATCTTTAATATCTCGCTATATCTAAAAGTTCGAATTTTACGTTTTTAATAATTATCGGATTTATCGATAAATTGATATTTTTCTCAAATTAATATTTTTATATAGCTTATTTTGAGAAATTGGCCTTACTTGAATTACTTTATCTAACTTTTCTATCCTTACTGTAAAGTTTGAAATAAAACTGATAACTTAGTCTAGTATCCTAAATTTAGGAGCTTAGATCCTAGGGTTATTGAATTAACTCAAAATTCTAGGGTATTACATCTTACCTTACTTACAAAAAGTTTCATCCTCGAAACTTTCACAATCAAGGATATTCATGTCGATGAACTAATACTACACTTCTACTGCACAACTCTAATTTCTACAACACATCACAATCACCAAAGATGAAATCTTTCAATATTGACTCCTTTCGAGCTTTGAGATATTAAAGATAAGCAATTTAACTTATAAAAATAATAAATGAAGTTGAATTATATTTAATATAGATGTATTTACATAGAATATACATTATATGTATTAAATATATTCATATAATCATAAATTATAAAAGTAAGGTAAACACTTATAAAATTATGAAAAATCTTCTAGAAAACAATTTAGTGAGTTACCAAAATGATGTGGCAACATGGGAATAGCTTAAAATCATGAGTCATCACAAGATTAATAAGGAAATGACACATGACACCTAGTCAACTTGTAGGAAAATTAGGAAATGACATGTGTCAACTTACTTTTTGACATGTAATCCTCTTAAAACCTATAAATAAGGCATCAAACATCATTTGCAATATGTTAGGGATCTCAAAACACAAGAACATAATTTTAAAAAATTAGAAAAAAAAAAACAGAACAAAGAAGTGGGTGAATTTGGTATAAGGTGGTTCACAAACTAAACCACAACTTGACTTGAAGTCGCTATGGGGTTGGAAGGTCTATCGTAGCCAAAGGAGAACTAGAGGTGGCCGGTTTAGGTGAATCAAAATTTCGCCAATAACTTGCTTAATTTTATAAAAATGTCAAATTGGCTTATTTAATTATGAAAATTTCTTTCCTAGGATTGTTTGGAGGGTATTTTAATGTAGTAATTTTTTTAATTAAATATTAAGTGGAAATATAAGGTCCTTAAGAAATTGTCCTATTTGGATAAAAATTAAAGTAATTTTTATAAGTATTAAATGTTGTTGTTTTGAATTGAATTTTTGTGTATAATAAGCTTAGTATATATATTTAATTATGGAAATAAGAATTTTGGAAAATAAGCATGTTTAGTATTTATTATATTTATTTTGAATAAAATTGGCTGTTTTGCTGAATTATTGAAATAAATAGTTTTTGACAAAATCAATGAATGAGCCCTTTATATTTTGACTTCTGAAAGTTTATAAGGATATTTGGAACACTTAGTTTTTTATCTCACACATAAATTTTTTTATTTTCCTAATTTTCCATAATTTTAAGCTAAAACCGCTATTTTCATAAAAATAGACAATAAACTAGTTTGGTGTAATTGATGTCAATATTAAATTACCTATTTCTGTGAGTCTATAGGATTTTTAGTAGAATTAATTAGGTGCATATACTATTTATTATGTATTTTCCCAATATAAGCTTATATATTGACCTAATACATAAGATAGTAAATAATGCTATTAATATATTTGCTAAGATAATGCAAGGTGAGTATTTCTAACATGCAATTGATGCTAGTCATGGTTGGAAAGTGTAAGTTTTAGGAATTTTAGTTTAGAATTAAAGCCTATTTGAATCAATTACGAAGTCACGATAATGTACGATTGAGTCGATAACAAGAAATGGGTATTTTTGGACTTGTAATCATATTGGTCAATCTTATTTCTTAAGATATCCTAATAGTACTCAAAACAATGATCATAATGATATAAAGTCTACCAATCATATAAGAATTGAGTAAGATATGGTCAAATGAAGTTCAGAAACGCAATAGTAAAAACTTATAAGAGTTTGATTTCGATTTGTAGTTAACTTAGAGGCTGTATATTTTCCTAGGTGTGATAAGTAAGAAAGGACTACATCGTGAAGCTTAGGATTTTGTACAACTATAAAACCTTATGAAGTAGATATTTCTATCTTTGTGCAAGTAACCAGTATCTACTAAATTGAGAGTCAATTATATTACAAACTGTAATTGTGTAATTGATTGATTGAAGATGTGACTCTATTGAATATGCATTAATTTGGTGATGTGTTTCCTTGTGTATGACTAATCTACTAATGGATTTTATTGTTTGGAAAGCTTGGAAACTAGTCTATCCTTTAGGGTGTTTACCTAAGTGAACCTTATACAAAGGAATGAATTGTAAAGTCAAAACCTAAAGCTAGAACTATGATAATTGAGATGTTTATGTTATGGAATTTGAAATTCATGCTTGATGCTGGATTATTGCATTATTTGTTGCATTCATGGCATGGCATGGCACGAAAGGAACTATGGGTTAAGTTTTTGAAAACTTAAATATTGCTAAGTTGGGTTTTTTACATATAAAATTGTATTACTCAATTTATTCTAGCCACGAAATGTGGTTTCAGTTAGGCCAACTAGATGTTAGGTTTTAGCAACTCCTTATTACTCTAAGTTCCTAGATGTTGTATCTAGATGCTCAGGTTTGTCAACTAACCGAATGAGTGAATTAGAAGAACTACGCTAGGCTAGGATATCGATATTGATGCATGTTATGTGCATGGCATTGCTGTTAGGTGATTTTGGGTTAAGACTCCAATTTTGCAAAGAAAGAGAAGGCTACAAGGTATTGGGGTTAGTTCAATATGGCTACTCTAATGCTTAAGTTAGTGAATGAATGAATATGTAAAGAAACTTGAGTAATAGTGTGTTATCATATCTCTCTTATAGTGTTTCTTCTTCATATTTATAAGCAAATGTTGTGCTTGAAGCAGCAGTTAATGGAGCGATTATTAGGATACGTAGAGGCATCATAATCAAGTATATTCTTGAAATGTAAAGATAGTAAGCAGTTATGTAAAATAACCATACCAAGTGATAATTGTTTGCACCACTTTCCTTAAATTCAAATCAAATGCGGATCTATGTTACTTGGGGTTAATAGAGAATCAAGTCACTCATTATGTCAATAGCCAAGTTGTCGAGTGAGTGAAATTTGACTATCAACAAGCATAGCACCTATTCCTTATATAGACATCTTATCTTGATAATTCTAAATATAAAATTAGATGTTTTATGATACTGATCCTTGTGAATATGAGTTATGCTTATTCTATGTTTTGTCTTTATCTACTCTCACTTAGTTCACAGTGAGTTAAGAGGATACTTGTGTATCCTTAGGTTATGAAGAGAATTGACTAAGCATCACCATCAGTTGAGAGAAAGACTTTTGAGAGTATATAGGATGGAGTTAGCTACTTTTGAAGGAGCCTTGCTAATAGGGATCACGAACCAATCACTCGATCCCATGCTCGAAGACTTCCCATATGGTTCGTTAAGTTATCTAAGGAGAGTTAAACTTTGAAGAACGATGCATTCTCCAGTTTGACCTGTCGAATTACTCTACTCTCTATCTAATTAAAGAGAATCTCAATGTGCCCAACCTATTGCAAGCTTACCCCTTCACATCATATCAGTCCAAGGTCATGCACTAAACCCACTCACTACTACCTTGATACATCACTAAGGTCGAGCTACCCTGATTCCAAGCTAACCAATTGAGGCTAACTAGATAATGGCCTAACCCCAAGATTAATCTTTCCTCATTCCAAAACATCCGAGCTGTCAAACATCTAACCTTGACTCAATTTGCTCAGAACTTGTTTTGCTCGACAAATAACATCATTGGGACCATAGAATGGACAATTGACATACACCCCATTTTCTAACATTCGTACTATTCTTTTTGGAACCGAATATCCTTTTTGCCTATTTACAACTTTGCCTTTGTAAGCTATGTATTTTTCTTTTTCTAGTAGGAATCCTTTTTGTAAATTACATATACCTTAGACTTGCCCTAATTGGGCCATATAAATACTTGTAATTTGTAATAGTTGCACATTAGAATAGTGATATTGAACTTCAGACAATTTTTCACCCTTCCTTCTTCTTAAGCTTATGTTTTCTTGACAAGGACTGAGACCTTAAAGAGGTCTTATCTAGGCCATTGAGCGTAAACTAGTGGCAAGAAACCTGGTATTATACTTATGCATCATATCAAGTATAGTTCTAACTCATGTGAGGCAATTGGTGAGTCATATCCATCGTCAATGTATGAGGGACCCCTGCTTAACCTTTGACTTCCATTTATCCCTTGGGCCATCTCGCAATTTAGACCTACCCCTTTGAATATGTGTGATATCGTTTATGTGTCTTCCATTTCTCAACGATCCATATCATCCTAGTATCAGAGCTTGGCTACGTTCAAGTAAGTCTCTATTACTTTGTACTTTGAGTAACTTGTTATAGTGTGTTTTGAAAGTTGTTTATCATTATTGTGACTGTTTGGAGAGTGTTAACTGCTAAAGAAATTTAGTGCTCTGTTTTCCCCTGTTTCCTATTTACAAAGTATAGCGTTAAGTGTTAGGGCAATTTTCCGTATGTTGGTTGCAATAACTGTTGGTGTATTAGGCATTGTTTTATTGTAGTTTGTGAGAGGAAATTTTGAGTTTATGTTTCAGCTGTTAATCCCTTGTAATAGATAACAATGTCTAATTCTAATGTTCAAGGAACTCTATGTAACCAAGAAAGTGGTGCTCAAAATGACCAAAGTCAATAAGGAAGTTTTACAACCTAATCTATAGATGACCGACTAGATAGACTTACTAACTTAGTGACTAATCTGGTGACTACTATAAACTAAGATAGAAAACAAACCAGTAATGATCCCTACAAAGAAAGAGCTAATGAATGGCTAGAGAGAGGCAATGGTTGATATGGCCGAGCTAGTACCTCAATTTGACCACATCGAACGGGAGCAATAGATAGAGTTTCTAGATGCAGACTAGTGTTAGATGAGATTGAAGAAGAGGACAGGGAAGTAGGTGATGAAGTAGAAGAGTATTATGAACCAGAGGAGAGGAATGTCTAAGCTCCTAGAGTAGAAGGGTTAAGGATGCATATCCTTAACTTTTTTAGGATTGGTGATGTTGAAGACTACTTGGACCGGCTGCGTAAGATTAAGAAGCAATTTGAGTGTTATGAAGTACCCGATAATGCCAAAGTCAGACCTATTGTGATGGAGTTTATTGGCTATGCTACCCTGTAGTGAAAAAACCTACAAGTTACCTACAGAAGAGAAGGAGAATTTGAAGTTAAGCATTAGGATGAAATAAAAAGAGTCATGAGATGAAGTTTTGTTCTAAGCTATTATTTATAGGATGCATTCAAAAGGTTACAGGAGTTAAGGCAAGGAGTATCAAGTATTGATGAGTATGTGAAGTAGTTTTAGATGTTGATGATCTGTTGTGAAGTTGTTCAGCTTGAAGACCAAACTGTGTCTCGATTCATTAGTAGGTTGAAGTACGAGATTGGAGATATTTTAGAAACTATGGATATTGGTTCCCTTGATGAAGTTATTTAAGCTGCCTAAAGAATCGAGAGGCACCAAGTGGGAAGATTCTAAGCTTCTATCAATCAACCTACCACTACTTGACTTATTTTGAGCAAACCTATGCGATTAGAATGAAGCAAAGTTGCCAAGGTTCAACCTGCTTAAACTATCTTAGTAGAGTGGAAAGAGATCTTGACAAAGTTCAAGAAAGGCCATAGCTCGAGAAGAAAGCTGAGTGAAATTATGTACTTCAAGTGTCAAGGGTTTGGATGCAAGGCTACTCAATATTTAAATAGAAGAACCATGGTGATCTAAGGAGAAATGATGACCATTGAGGTAGATAGTATTGATGAGGAGGTAGAGAGCTGAAAGAGACCAAACAATCCGAGCTATGTAAGGAGGACATCATTTATAGTGAGAAAGGTAATTTTATGCCCATTGTAGACACCTAATTTTTGCGCTCCCCCCCCCTCCCCACCCCCCACCCCCCCCCCCTCTTATTTTTCAATTTAAGTTATAGGGTCCTAAATTAGAAAAGTTCAAAAAATGGAAAATTAAAGAAAAAACCCCCGAAAATGAAGAAATTTAGAAAAAATAGGAGTTCTAGGAAAACTTAGAAAATATAGGAAAATAGGAAAAAGCACAAAAAAAAAAGAAATTTAGAAAAAAATACAAAAAAGTAAGAAATTTGAAATGTCACAAAATAAAATAGGGAATTTAGAAAATAATAAATTTTTAGGTCGTTTAAATAGAATATAATTTTAATTCCAATAGTTTTGAATAAAAGGCTGTTGGGTCTAGGCTTAGATTTAAATCTAGCTCAAGCTGACCTAGTCCATATGTGCATTTAATTACACATATGAACAAAGAAAAACCAATAGCTTAACTGGATAAACACTTGGACTTGATATTGAAGGTGCAAAATGTATCTTTTATTTTCTTTTCTTACTTTATTGCTAGGTCATCGCCATGTTACAGGCCATGTCATCACCACATCATTTGCCAACTCACTACTTAGTATGGTAGATACACTCTGACGCATTCATACATGCGTAGCTATGTATTTAGCACTACATGTTATCTAGGTTCATCTAATCCAAAATTGGAAGAAAATCATATTGCATTTAATTTTTTCCATCCTTAACTCGACCATGACACCTATAAATAGGGGTCTATTCTTTATTTTCAAAACACAACGAAAACTTTGAAATACTTTAGAAAAACAAAAAACGAAGTTTCCACTCTCTAGCATGGTTCCTCTCTCTCTAAGATAATATCCCCTACAGTGTTTGTTGACAAAAACCACCACTATCAAATTTCACGAGTTGACCGAGCCAAAATGAGTTGACTCCAAGCCAACCAAGTCGAAGTGAGTCGACCAAGCCGATCCAAGCTGAAGTAAGCCGACCGAGCCAATCTAAGCTAAAGTGAGCCGACTCCAAGCTAACCTTCTTTTTTTTTTTTTTTTAATTCATTTGTTTATTTGTAAATGTTATAAATGAGAAAAAGAAAAAAGAAAGAGAAGGAAAAAAAAAAAGAGGAAAAGAAAAAAAAAAGAGAAAAGAAGTAGTCTATTTATTTATAGAAATAGATAGAATAAGTATAAAAAAATAAAAATAAATAAATAGGTTAGTAAAAAATATAAAAAACTAAAAAAAATTTGTTTTGGCACTTGGAAAAATTGAGTTTTCTAAAAATAAATGAAAATAAATCAATCATTTTTCAAATTAGAATCATTTAGAATTTCAAAAAATAAAATCCAACTTAGGACCCCTTATAATCTTTTCTGAAATAAACTCAAAATGGGTAAAAATGTAAACTCGACAATTTTTCCAAAGTTAAAATCAATCAACCCGCTATATTTTTATTAAAAGAACTACGTACGTTTGATCCTGAATAGCGGATACATAGGCACCCGTACATAAGTACGAGGTAACTTCAAATGTGGAAGTTTTATTTTTTCCCTTTTTAGATATTTATGTGAATTAATCAATTTAGTCGTGTGTATTATAATTAGCTGTTTTACAAATTAAAAAGGATATATTTGAAAAGTGAAGTTAAATTCGGAAAGTTAAAAAGTAGTACCCATTTAAGGTTTAATAAATTAGCCTCCGGATCTAAATCTCTGATTTTCAAAAAAACTGTTTTATAAATTGTTTTTTTTTTTTTAATCAATAAACTAATAGCTAAGTTATAGCTAATCTACCCAATTGGTTATAAGTTAACCCTTTTTCCTAACTCCGATCGGGTGGTAACTCTAAACCCTTTTTAAATTGAAAAAAATGGTTTTCTTTAAACCCTAGTCGAGGATCTGTATTAAATGGGTAGGGTTTAGTACTGATCGGCTTAAAGAAGACCTAGTATTATAAAAGAATTGGGAGGGTGAAAAACTAAGCTCGACACTCATAACCATGTTATTAAGGAGAGCTATGAGTATGAGTCTTGTACTAGAGGACCAACAACAAGAGTGTTTGTTCTACATTAGCTGTAAGATGAATGGGTCGTTGTGTACATTGATTGTTGATAAGCAGTTGCACTAATGCAGCATTTGCATTCATGGTCCAACAGTTGAAATTGCTAACTAAGCCCCATCTGTCATGATCCTAAAGAGAGCCTAGTAGGATTACCTAAAATTTTCATATCATGTGTACATCCATGATTTGAAAATCATCTTGTAAGTCAGAGATTATAAGATTCTAAACAATTAGTTACAAAAGTTTTTATTTATTTATTTATTTTTAATTTAATTAACTTGCAACGACATATATGTGACTATGGATATTTGATAAGCTACAGTCCATCAGAACCGTAGAGAGTCAGTATCTCTTACCAAACGATAAGATTAGGTAGTAAAGTTCTAAAACTCAAACTTACTAAAGTCATAGAATTTAAATGTAGTATTAATAATTATATATATAATAATTCAAATGAACCATATAGTCTGTCCTCAAATTCTAACTTCTATGTATCTCGACGTTGGCACTCAACTCTCAGTTCTTAACTCATGCCCAATCATCTAGCAACTTGTAAGAGAAAACTATTAGAGAGTAAATTATAAGAGCTTAATGAGTTATCTCTTGTACTATACCAACCAACAAGTCATCAAACAGTTTATTACCAAACATATGAATACATGAATAAGTAGTATGCCAAACAGTATATATGCAGTTGACCAGTGCTACATACATCGGATTTAACGCCCTCCAATGTAAGGGTTGGAGATACATCGACATCAATCACAACCAGGCTCTAGCACCTAGGGTTTTTTAACCATATATAAACATATAAAGAAATTCCTTGTTTTACGAAACACGTTTCTATTTCCAAAAGTCAATAGTATATAAATATTTAGGTCTAGCAGTGAGGTAGCCCCTGCAGTTTACGCTCACATCTTACAGCAGTGGTCTCTAGATATGACCCCTAGCCACCCATGGTTAGTGTCTTCGGTGCCAATAGAATCCGCGAGCCAAGGGTAGGGTCTCATTGTATCAATGCTCCTGCACTGTACTAATCAAATGATGTAGGAATCCATCTCTCCAAGGCTTTTCATTACCAATCGCATGAGGTGACAGTCAGAACATTATATGCAATGTTCATGCTTTATGCATGATCCATTTAATTTTAGTTAAGTCGAATATGATTAAGTCGACTTATGAGGTGATCAACAAAAATCAACAAACCCTTCAATTATGCAGTAATAAATCAAGCAATCAATTATTCAGCTATTATGTTTCATAATCTTTTACACAATACTTAATCAGTATTCAGATACATGTACATCCCATACACCTATGCATCAAATTATTAATGTTTACTTTAGGTGCACTAATTACAAGCACAACATAAGTATAGAGTCATCAGGAGTACTCACATGGTCATAAATGATGTTAGGGATTGTAATAGTCCAAAGGTAAGTCGGTCTCGATCTCAAGATCATGTAACATTAAGGGAATATGGAAAGTAGTAAGCTTGGGAATTAAATAACTAAACTAATATGCTAAGTGGTACTGTTTACTTAAATCGATTATTAATTTACGTAAAATCATCGATTCAAGCATTTTATCAAATCATGTATAACTTTTTCGTTTTAGCTTGGATCATTATGAACTTATAGCTCATTTTGATCGTTTTCAAGCGTATTTTTTTTTTAGCGAGGTCTATTTTGGATGTTAAAACTTGTAGTTTGAACTGTAATATAAAAATATCACAAAATTTATTATTTTAATTTAAAAAATTATAAAATATTAATTTTAGCTTTTTCTTAATATATTTATGATTTAATAATTATTTAAATCATATAATTGATAATTTTATTATTTTTAACATATATTACCTTAGTTGCTCATATTTTTTTATTTTTGAGATTTTAGACTTGTTGTAATTATTATTATTATTATTATTGTTATTTTTATTATTTATTATTTTTTATTATTCATTTGTTTTTTTTTACGATATACATATACATATGTACTTATACTATATTTGATTAATTTTATAATTTACTTTAATTAGTAATTCCTAATTTACGATAATATATATATATATCTACTTCTTACATATTTATGAATTTATTTATTTAATAAATATTATTCTATCATATATATTACTTAATATTTAGTATTCTACATATATACTATATGTTATACATATATTTATGCCATATGTAGATACATATATGTATACATAAAATATAGCTTACATGTATATATGAATATATAACTACAAAATACATGTATATACTATACGAATACATATTCTTATGTATATATACACATGAAAATAAAGCTTATATACATAGATACATACATAATCATTTTCACATGTACAACTATATATATATTTATATTTATATTTATTTTGTAAAAATAGTAAATACTTACTTGATATATCCTTATGTACACATACATATATTCATGTATTCTTATTTATACATAGATGTATACTCTTATGCCATATATTTTACGTAATAGTATATATATATATATACATGTCTACATACATATGTATATCTTAAGTTATCTACTTATGCATACATACATGTATATGTAACGAAATATTTAATAAAATACAATACAAATACTTAGTATATACATGTACATACCATATAATATACATATATACTGCTAAAATAATTATACTTACCTAATTATATTTAATTTTCTTCTTCTTTTCTTCCTCCTTCCTCTTCTTCTTCCTATTTTTCTCCTTGTTCTTCTCGGTTTGCTTTTGGCTTTGTTTTGTTTTTGCTTTTCCTTCTCCTTTTTTATGTATTCGGTTTCTCTTTATTTTTTTTTTCTATTTGTTTTTTTTTTTTCTAGATTTTCTTAGATGTGAAGAGTGTAGATTTGATCCAATAAAATAAAGAAAAAAAAAAGGAAACTTATCTTCTTAATTTAGGCATTAATTAGAATAAGATATTTACTTTATTACTTTGTCCTTTCCCCCTTAAATTTTTTACATTAATTTGTACACATAGGCTATTATAATTGCAGCTACAATTCCACGTGTGGGATAAGGAAAATAGAAGAGAAGAAGAAAAGAAAGAAAGCAAAAGGAAGAAAATAGAAATTAAAAATAATTATATATAATTTTTCTAAACTTAAAAATCATAAAAATAATCATCATAAATTAATTTTGGAATTTTGTAAAAATTTATCAATTTAATTGGTACCCGTTATAATTATAATTTTTACAAGTCATTATAATGATTTCATTAAAAATTTTACACGATTGCGCAATTTAGTCGATAATTGCAATCGAATACAATTATATCACTATTAAGTGATATTTAACTATTTTATAGGCTTAAAGTTATAGTTTTAGGGTTTTGATCAAATTCGAGTTCAATTTTAGTTAATTGTGCATAAACCAGATTTAGGATTTTGGTAAGCGATTTAAGGTTTTAATAAATTTCTAAGGTTTTTATTACTTATAATATATTCAAATTTATAATTTATTAAATTTTTATCTTGCTCGGCTTTAATGACTCATCAAGTCATCTACAGTATTAGGGTTTAATTCTACTCTTAAATAGTTAAATTTGCAAGGTTTACACCATCTTAAGCCTTATAAACTACATTGGCTCAATGATAAGGGAGCCTTACAAGTAAATAAACAAGTGACTTTGTCAATCAATATTAGAAACTATCGAGATGAAGTGCTTTGTGATGTGTTACCTATGAATATGTCCCATATTCTTCTTTAACAACCATAGATGTTTGACCAAGATGTGATATACGATGGAAGGGATAACACATGTTCCTTAAAGTACAAGAGTAGGAAAGTAAAGTTAAGCTTAATGACCATCAAACAAGTTAAAAACATGTAAACTCAACTAAGTCGAGTTTTGAAGAAAGAGGCTTTAGTAATGACCTAAACTCGAAGGTAAGCCAAGTGGATATAATTCATGGAGGGATTTTCTTATGTTGTAAAGTATAAAAATGGTAAGAATAATGTCATGGCCAATGCTCAATTGAGATGACATTCCCTCTTGAGTAAGTAGCATACTAGGTTACATGGTTTCTCTATGATTAAGCATTTATGCATTAAGGATCTCCATTTTGATCCAATTTATGCCAGATGTGAAGAAGGATAAATTGATAAGAATCAGCTTATGACTATCTCCAGGCCGAAGCTGACCTATTTCAAGTCAAAGCTGAGGCCAACCTATTCTAGATAGAGGTTGACTTATCCTTGGCCAAGATCGACCTACCCCATTTAGGCCCAAACTAATACTAGAAGGCTAAGAGGAAGAAAGAAATAACTCAGCATCAGATCTATCATCTGCTAAGAAGCTAAGAGACTAGATAACTTAAAGCTCAACATGGTACAACATTATGAACCTAATGCTAATCAATCTTAGAGCTTAGTAACTATAAGCTGACCTTACAGCTAGTTCGGCCAAACATTGCAAGATCTCAACGACTCCCACTTGAACTAGGACATCTAACTACCGACTTCACTTAATTTGAATCCTACTTATTCCAGGACGGCTTAGATGACTTGCATACCGACCTCCCTATTAAGTGTACAGTCTTGTAAACTTGTAAATATGTTCTTTAACTTTAGTTGTAGGCCTACTTTAATGTCTAAGGTCTTATAATCTATTTACACTTTTGCCACTAGAGTTTTAAGATGTACTATAAATAGAAATATTTGTAATTAATAGAGGGGTTAAACCTTCTTTTTGAAGCAAGAATATACTTGATATCTTTGTGAGCTATTCAAGCTTATGCTTCGAATTATTGATTGCTATTTTACTCTTTAATCTTTCTTGTGTTCTTATCAATCTTATCCTTGAGATTGTGGTAAACCCCTTTATTTGGGCAAGTTAGTAAGTTGCATCTATCCCTCATTTGAAACAGTGAGCCTTAGTTTGGTTTTCATGAATCATATCAAAACCCATTTCAAGCTCAACCCTTGATTATATTTGTATTAGTGAGTAATATCCATACACATTCACATTCAAAACCCCATTTCACTTCCTGTTTCGCATTTCCACTTGAACTTCAAATACCCATTCATAGCTTTTGTTCATTGCATACACTCTGAGTCATATCGCGAGCACTTGATGATTATCATAGGGAAGATGGATACTTGTTCAAAAAGAGGAAATTATGTATCTTAACTTATTTCATACTAGAATTATTGGCACGCAAGGTGCATAGTAGAGGATTATTTGGACATTTTGGCAAGCACCGAACTCATAAGGTATTACCCTCTAGATTCTTTTGCTTAAGAATAAGGAGAGATGTCCAAGCCGTACTCAAAAGATGTGCTACCTACAAAAGGGCAAAGAGCCGAGCCGAGCAAGGGTAATATTTACCTTTCCTGATCCTAACCAAACCATGGTTAAGGCTGAGTATGGATTTTATGTTAAGATTACCTAGGATATTCTAAGGGAAGGACTCTATCATGGTGATCGTAGACCTATTTATTAAGATGGCATACTTTGTACCTTATTCTAAAACTAACGATGCTTTGGTTATCTCTTTTCTTTTCTCAACATAGATCATTAAAATCCATGGAGTGCCTATGGCCATTGTTTCAAACTGAGACCCGAAATTCATGAGCTACTTCTGGAGGATATTATGGAAGCAAATGGGAACTTAACTGTTATTCAGCACATCCTGTCATCTATAGATAGATGGATAGATTGAGGTTGTCAATCAAACAGTAGGAACTCTACTTCGAGTTGCAGTTAGTTAGAACATGACTGATTGGGATCAATACTTACCTTTAATTGAGTTTTCTTACAATAGAATTGCCCATAGTACCATGAGCACATCACCATTTGAAATCACCTATGTATTCAACCCTGAGCTTCCACTAGATCAAGTGCCTCTTCTAAGCTAAGGTGAAGATCAACCAATCATAGAGTGATCCAAGGCCATCAAGACAATGTATTAGAAGCTCATAGAACAATTGAGTCGAGCTACCACCAGGCTTCAAAGGTAAAGCAAAGGTTGAAAGAACAAAAAATTTTAACCTAGTGATTTGGTCTGGATTCATGTCAATAAAGATCTTTTTCTAAGTCTAAGGAAGAGCAATTTACCTCCTAGAGTCGATGGATCATTTAAAGTGCTTGAAGGAATCAATCCTAATGCTTATAAGATTGAATTACCTGAAGACCATGGGGTCTCAAGCTCCTTTAATGTCACCAACCTCCATCTGTATGTCCTTGAAGATAAGTAGCAATCAGCTAAGGCAGATTTGATCTTAAATCTCAAATAGCCTAGAAAGGATGATAGGGATTACAGACTAATCATTCAATCTCGAGCTCGAAGACTCACCCATATGGTTCGTCGAGTTATCCAAGAAGAGTTAAACTTTGAAGAACAATGCATTCTCCAGTTTGACCTATTGAATTACTTTACTCTCTATCTTATTAAAGAGACTCCCAAGGTGCTCAACCTATTGTTAAGCCAACCCTTTCACAATACATTAGTCTAAGGTCATGCACTAAACCTACCCCCTATTGACTTGATACATTGTTGAAGTTAAGTTACCTTAATTTGCTCAAAACCTATTCTACTCAACAAACATTATCATTGGGATCATAGAATGGACAGTTAATATGTGCCCCCTCTTATAGCATCCATTCTATCCTTTTTGAAGTCAAACATCTTTTTTGCCTATTTGCAACTTTTCCTTTGTAAACTATGTATCTTCAATTTTCTAGTAAGAATCCCTTTTGTAAATTACATATATTTAGGACTTACCCTAGTTAGGCTATATAAATACTTGTGATTTTAATGGCCATATCATTAGAATAGTGATACTAAACTTCAAACATTTTTCACCCTTCCTTCTTCTTGAGCTTATGTTTTCTTGACAAGGACTGAAACCTTAAAGAGCTCTTATCTAGGCCATTGAGAGTAGACTAGTGGTGAGCAACCTCATGTTATACTTATGCATCATATCAAGTATAGTTCTAGCTTGTGTGAGGTATTGGTAAGTCATATCCATCATTGGTACATAAGGGCCCCTACTCAACCTTCTATTTCCATTTATCCCTTAGGCCATCTCGTGGATCGGACCCACCCCTTTGGTTATGGGTGATATTGATAGCTGTATGTCTTCCCTTTCCTGGTGATCCATATCACTTGTTACATTTAGATCTTGGTCCCATGAAGGATCTGTATGTATGTAATGAAAGAAAAAAATAAGTACCATGTTATAGGTTTAGTTATGTTTAAAAGACGTACTCTTTTGTAATAACTGATGTAAAGCCAAACTCAATTGTAGTAATCTATTATTATAAATAGAGCTTTTGTTAAATATAAATAGGTATTTCTATATAATGGTACATCTTATGCTATGCCGGGATGTAATAAATCGGCCCTTGATTCTTATCAAAGTGAGTGTTAAATGTGTTTAGAGAGTTTTTATAGTAGTGGTGTTCCCTTATTTATAGGTGCTTGTCTATAACTATAGCAATGGGTAGTTCAACTACCTAAGACATGTAGTAGTTCATCAATTTTGTAATACGCCGAAGGACATGGGAAGTGGGTGGTTATGCAATTAGACTTGGTTGATGCTAAACTATTCATGTCCTTTTTCAAATTCAAACTATCTAATTAGATTAGGTCATGCTTGCTAGCCCATTAAGTGGCTAAGCTTAAAGTTTTGTTGGTTGTCATATTAGGTCGTGTTTGAGACCTCAACAAAAGAGAATAGGTTGGTAGGCAATATGCTGAACAGTAGTTAAGGAGGGAAAAATCTACCATCATCATTTGCTCCTTAACTTCTGTGGTCAAAAATTTAAATTAAGAGTAAGTATAGAGGTATTTTTCAATTTGTCCGATTAGTTAGCAAACATTCTATTTATGCTTTCAATTTATCATGTAGTCATTGGGTTAGGCTACTGAGCTTTCAATTAACATTTCTAGATTTCATATAATATTCGTAATTAATAGTCATATGAATTCCCTACTCAAAGGTCACAACTTTTCACTTTTCTTGCCTATTTGTATGCTGTATACACGTATGGTACAGTTGTTAACTCAACCATTTTTACACTATATATTCTCGTAACTACTGGTGGTATTGTAGCTGTTAGATTTCTAACATGGTAAACATGTCCCTCATCTACGCCTTATAATTAGATCACATTCAAATCTTGATATCTTTGCCTCTACTCTTCAAGAAAAGGATCAAGTTTGAACGATACTTATAAAGTCCTTGAAGGGTTTCATTATACACTTTCTTAACTAGTCATCCTATCGTCTTATTGTTTTTTTCTCTCAAACTTCTCTTACAAAAAATTCTCAAGCTCTTCAATTCCTTTCTTTCAAATTCACTACATCTCTATAGGTATGGGTAGAAGCAAGATCTACTATACTACTCTTACTCTAATTGATTTGGAAGCTACTCCTTCTCTCCCTTATGAGGCAATTGGGTGGGCTTCAAATTCTGATAGTTCAGCAAATAGTATAATGGAAAGGTGGGAGAAGCTTGCCTATATAGATGTGTTTCTAGTAGATATTTATCTTGATGATAGAGAGAATAGGTCAATTACCAAATACTTATATAATAATTAGCGTATAACAACGATTCACCGGATGGAGTGCACAACAATGCCATTAGGGCAATTGTGTCTAGATATAATATATATTTTGAAGATCTTCCACTATTTCCTCATTTTATTGGGCATGTTTTCTCCCAACACATACATAATCCTTGTTACTTTTGAGGTAATCTATGAGGAACATGAGGTCAAGCCATTGTACAATTGTTGAAGATTTTCATTACCGTCAAACACTAATTAGATGGGTAGTTCTACTCAACAGCAAGGTATGGTTGTAAATTTATGGATGGCTTGAAGTAAAAAATTCACAAGTGGCATGATAAGTAAATATCAATAAGGTCAAACATAGATCATGATTTTTGGACTAAGTAGACTAAACCCATCAGGATTAAGGACATAAAATTGTTGCCAAATGATGCTGCTATCATGAAAAAGATTTAAGATAAGCAGTGTGGCAAATTGTTTTATTAGGATGTCAAAAGAATTATCGATCATTATGAGAATGGAGAACCGATATTTTTTAACAAGGAAGGTAGGACTTACTTTTCCCACTGTGTTGAGCTGAGCTGCTAAAGAGGAGCCGACCATTATAGTCCTTGAGGGGAGATCTTTTTCCTTTGATCTTCTCTCGATAAGGACTTGTAAGTTAAAATTTACTTTTAATATCTCAAGTTCTAACATCTTTATTTTCTATCAACATGGGTGTAGGTGAAGTTGACCTACAGAAATTGCTAGCCTAGGCCTTGAAATAAAAACTTGATTAAAATGCTGCTAAGGTCAGTTCTAGTCAAGGTGAGGCACAAAAACAAGCCGCTAAAGATCAGGTCATCAAGAAGAAGAAGAAGAAGGAGATAGTTTGGTAAGAAGGCAAGTAGACAACTTAGTAGGAGAATGTTCTTGAATCTGTATAAGAATAAATGCCACCTCTACCAGAGAATGTTGTAGAAGAAAGACCAATTGGTGAGTCCAACTAGATTGCTGCTCATAGTAATGCTAAGGAGATTGCTCTAAAGACACAATAGTAGATAGTTTGACATCAACAGAGTCGACATCTTTGCCAAACCCTAAGAAGAGAAAAGGGAAGGAGCATGTCGAAGAGCCTACGGCTAAGAAGGGAAAAAGCTTAGATAGGAATGTTAAGAAAGCCCTTCGAGAGAAAGCTTTAGGCACCAGATTTGCCGAGTTTAGTAAACTAGGGAGAGTTATTATTATGTACCATAAACCCCATAAATTGTAGTGTAAATCTCAAACTGAACCCAGATAACTTTATAAGTTAATAAAGCTATATAGATTAAAAACTTTATTAATTTATAAACCTTAAATTACCTTAATAAGAAAATCCTAAAATATTGATAAAACCCTAATCACATAAAATCGCTAGCGAACGATTAGAGATAACTTCTAAATGCTTACAAATATAAAAATACTAAATTAATTCATTAAAAATTATAATATTATTTTATAATTATTATTAACCTTATATTTATATAAATAAGTTAGCATTATGTTAATTTAGATATTTACTAGTTATTTAGACAATATGTAGTAAATATTAATAATATAATTTATAATTTACCTTATAGTTATATAATTTATTATTCTAAATATTATTTATAGGATTAGAAATATGTAGAGAAATTCTAATATATGTTTTATTGATTTATTACATTTGATTTTCTATTTTTCCTCTTACTTCATTTTTCTTTCTCTATTTTCTTTTTATTTCCAAATTATTTATATATAATACATATAATATTTTAGGAGTCGACCGAGTCAATGTTTGACTAAGTCAACATGTCCTTATCAAGTGCATTAAATTATGTTATCAATTGCATTTAATTCTTTTATCTTTTCTTTTTCTCTTCCATTTTTTTTCCTTTTGGCCATGACACCTAAGGGGGAGCTAGAAAATTCTACTAAATTCTACATATAATACACATTTGTGCATGTGTATTCTACCAAATCCAACCGCCACTCTTTTATCTCTCCTCCACCTCCATTTCCAAAATTTTCTCTCAAACTTACATCTACCATTTCAATCTCATTTGAACTATCCTTCACCTATTTTCAACAACAAAAGGATAAAGAAGGAACTCCTCAACATATACATATTAATATAAGTAAAGGTATTTCCTTTATATGTTATTATTGTTAGTTTTCTTGTATAAATTATGTACCATGTATTTCTTTTATGTATTTTGGTATATTCCCATACTTAATATACTTAGTATGTATCTTAGTATAGAGTTTAAATATACATATTTGATGATAAATATATTTCTTCTTCTTTATAGTTATACACAACTATATGTACATATTCAAGCTATGTGAGAACATGTATGTGTTCTATAGACCTAATTAAATGTGTGTATGTGTGTGTGTGTGTGTGTGTATGTGTGTATACTTGTATAGTTTATGTAAGTATGGGACATATGCATATATAAATAGATATATATATATAAATTATGATAGAACATATAGTGTAAATGCATATGTATGTAAATAAGATAAGAAGTACATACATACACACATATATATATAAAGTACATAAACTTATATATGTAAGAAATACTAATCATTTATATATATATATATATATATGTACAAAACTGAGTATATATATAAATGTGTATATAAGTTATATATATTAAAGATTCTTAAAAAAATACACTAAGAAAATACAAAATACATATTTATACATATACTTATGAAAGTGCATATAAAACCATGTGTAAATTGTGTACATGTGCATAAATCGTATAATAAAGGTATATCATAAGTATAAATACATATATATATATATATATATACGTATATAAATACATATGTATACATGTCTATATGTATAGGTACATATACTAAGTATGTTAAGTATTAGTGTATTTACTAATATATTAAGTATAATGATATAAAGAAGAATCCATATGTGCATATATGTATATAAGTGTATATAATAAAATACTAAACATAAGTACATAGAATATAATAAAATATATATACATATATAATGTGCTAAAAACCATAATACATAATTAAGGCCCATAATCTATTAATTAATTAAATATGATAATACATAAATATACCTAATAATAATACAAAATTTAAGAAATTTAAAAATCAAGAAAACTCAACAAGGTGCCACATAGATTATCCAAATTGTGCCATGTCAGCAATGTATCCTCAATAAATAATTAAATCGAAAACTTCAGAATAATAATAAAAGTAATTAAGTAAATTAATAACAATAACAAAATTACAATAAATAGCAAATCAAGCTTAAAATAAGAAAATAATGAAGTCTACATAAATTAAAGCTAAAAATAAGAAATTATTAAAAAATATAAGATTTAGAAATTAATTAAGCCATAAAGTAGTGAAGAAAAGCTTAAAATTGATAAATAGTGTTAATCGGGTTAAAATAATCAAATTTATAGAAATTTAAGCTTATCTTAGAAAATGTGAATTTTAAAGTCTAAAATGGGCCCTGCTATGCAAATATATGTTTGAAAATGATAAAAATTAACTATAAGTTTATAAATAACGAAGTTAGAATGAAAAAAATTCATACGCAAATACCAAAAGAGCTTAAACCGGGAAAATTTGATAGAAACATGGGTAGATGTAGATAAATAGGTACATAGGATAGTTAGTTTACTTAGATACTCATTATCTTTCTTATTTCCTAATCAACTAGTGATCTTGACATGGACACCAACTTTCCCAAGGATTATTACAATCCTTGACCAGCATCATGGCCGAGTGAGTACTTCTTATGATTCCATATATGTTTATGCTTGTAGTTAATGAATATCAATTGTTATTAATAATTGGATGATGTATAGGGTTAGGTTATGCATATGAATGTTATTGTTTGATAAGTTGTGAAATTACTTTGAATTATGATAACTTACTATTGTTGCATAGTAGATTCAGTAGAAATTGATTTGTTTGTGATTTTGGTTGGTCATATAATAATTGGACCTAAGTATATCAAGCTTAAATAAAATAAATTAGATCATGCATAACCATGTATTACATAATTAATTTCGACTATCACAACATATGGAGGTAGCGAGAAGTTATATGTGGGTTGATAATTTATGATCATAGTGTTGTTAGGTGATTTTGGTTTAAGGCTCCAACACTACAAAGAAAGAGAAGGCTATAAGATACCGAGGCTAGTCCGATGTAGCCACTCCAGCCTAAGCTAGTGAATGAATATGTAAGAGACTTGAATAATAGTGAGTTATCAAATCCCCCTTATAGTGTTTCTTCTTCATATTCATAAACAAAGGTTGTGTTTGAAGCAGTAGTTAATGGAATGATTATCAGGATATGTAGAGGCCTCTTGATTAGGTACATTCCTAAAATGTAAGAAGAGTGGGCAGTTATGTAATATTACCGTACCAAGTGATAATTGTTCACATCACTTTCCTTAAATTCAAATCAAATATGGATCTCGGCATGTCAATAGCTGAGTAGCTAAGTGAATGAAATTCGATTATCAACATTTTCCCCCCAACTCCTATGTTCAAGGATTCAACTAAGGGAGTAAATATTTTAATATTCTCTCTAGGGTTGAGTGTTTCCTAAATGTCGAGTAATGTAGGAAGTTCCTTGATTTCCATTTAAAAGGATAGGTTGCATCCTATTTGAAAGGTAACAACTTTTTAATTTTCCTACCTGTTAGAAGACCAAATAATACTACATACAATAGTTGTCACTCTAGCCATAATTACACCACAAGTACTAATAATTGTCAGAGCATTGATAACCGCTGGATTTCTTTCTTGGAACATATGTCAATAATCCGCACCATCATCTAAGTAACGCATCATTTCAGTTAGAAACGTGTTATAGTTATGAGGGTAAATCATCCATATTTAAGGAACTTTTCAATACCAAAAACAGATTTCAACTTCATTTAAATCCATAAGCTTTCACTTACTCTCAACATCTCGTCTTCACTTTTAAATTCTTCAAATTCTATGACATTCATTAAATATGATTAGGTATGGTTAGCAACGTAATTCGTTGACTTATCCTTTTAGATTCTGAGGTAATTGAGATTGAGGCTACTTCTCCCTCCCTAAAATAAGAGTGAGACGACATGTTCCTCAAGTAGCTTAGTCTATAGTGTTGTAGAGTGGTGAGACAAACTTGCTTGGATAAACTCTCTTGTAGCAGATAATTATTTGGAAGATAAAGAAGGAAGATCTGTGGCAAGGTACTTGTATAATAATATAATTTACTTTAATGACTCGCCAGATGGAGTAGCCAATGCCGTTGATAGAGTTTTGGTTTCAAAATATAATAAATACTGGTAAGACCTTCTAGAAATATGGAATCTTAAGAGGCCGAGAGAGGAGGAGAGATTCTGTTTTCTAAGGGAGCATAAGTTTCACATCTGCTTAAAATATCTCGACTTTGGATTGTGCTTCCCATTCTCGGCTTTTGTCAAGCAGTTCTTCAATTATTTCAGAGTTGCACCAAGTATGTTCTCACCAAACACTTATTGACTTCTTACTGCTTTTGAGATAGTGTGTGAAGAAGTAGAAGTTGAGGCTATTCCTCAATTATTTCGGTATTTCTTTACGATTAAGAGGTAACTCAACGACTAGTACTTTGCAATTGCTAGGCATGGATGGAAGTTCATGGATGGGTTAGAGTCCAAGATCCATAAATGGCACGATAAGTTCATGTCTATTATTTCAGATGATGAGTTAGATTTTTAGACCTAATGAATTGAACCAATCTGTACAAAGGACATTAAATTGATGTTGAATGATGCTATTGTAGTAAGGAAAATCCAGGAGAGGAGAAAAAATAAGATGTTTTTCTAGGATGCTAAGATAATTATTAAGCAATATGAAAATGGAGGGCTAATCTTCTTCGAAAAAGAAGGTATGCTCCTAAAGGATAGCTATGTCGAGTAGAGCTATAAGAGGAAGGCCATTCTCATTCCTTGGGGGAAGGATAATCTAACATTTGAGCTTCACATGACACGGATTGTATAAGTTTTGGTTTTCTGTTTATCACTAATATATTATCTTCTATTGCAGAAATGGGTATATGGGACGTAAATCCTGCCATGCTATTAGCCTAAGCAAAGGCCAAGAAGTCCAAGAAGTCCAAAGCTGATAAACGTGTAGCCTCCATAGTTGCTACTACTTAGTTGACTACTATTAAGAAAGCAGTAAAAGAAGGTACAGTGAAACATGTGGTAGTCCAAAAGAAGACCTCTCGTCAATTCGAGAAGTGACAAGGGAATGAGAAACCTAGGTTGGCCAAAGCTGTACAGATTAAGACCCTTCTAATTGAAAATATTCCTCCTATTGCAGAGCTAAGAGAGGGTGGCCAAGAAATCAAAACTCGAAATGAGGCTGAAGTCACCAACTTCGATGCTACTAAAGGGTCGTTACTCCCAATGGAGGTTGTGCCAAGTAGGAACAAAAGAAGTGGGAAGGAACCTATCAACCAACCTCCTATAAAAAGGTCTAGGGAGTTAGATGAAAGGGTGAAGGAAGCAATGCAGAAGAAAGCTCTTGACATCAATAGTACCAAATTTGTCGCTAGTACGGGGTCGGTGAGTACTTCATTCCATGTTAGATCCATAACATCTTATACATTAACTCGGCCCTAGGTGCAAAGATAAAATCCTTAGCCTTAATGGAAGGCGTTATTCTTCCTAAGGACAAAGAGATTGTGAAGAAGGATTTCGACAGAGTCGGCAATTCTAATAAGGTGCATATCGTAGCCAAGCTATATGATGTAAGTATCAATAGAATCCCTTCAATTGTTAGGTGTATTTAATAGCTAACACTCCTATTTTCTTATAGATTAGCAGCTACATTATGATGGCCTTAGATAAGGAAATGAAAAAGTTAATAATTATAATAATCTTTCATGTATTCTACTAGGTGGTTTGAGAATTCATCATTCCATATTGGTTTATTATAGAACATTGAGGACGTATACTACTCCTCAAAAGCTCAAACTATGGCTATCGAGAACGCGAGAATAAGGGTTAAGATAGAGGCTAAGAAGTATCTGGATGAACTTGCTATCGAGAAATTGGCACACTCTTTGGCTACCAATGAAGTCGGAGCCTTAAGGCTAAAGTTAAAGAGCAATATAAGGAAGCTAAGGACCTAAAAGAGGAGCTTCGCAAGAAAAAAGAGGAATGTCGGGGTTTGGGTTGAACACTCAACTCCATGAGTGATGAGGAAGATAGGCTTAAGATGAAGACAAAAGAGCTAGAGACCTACAACTCCGTATTACAAAGCCATATTGCCGAGTTAGAAGAGGCAGTGAAGAAAGGGCCATCTATTGAAGAGGTGCTTGAAATTGTAACTCTTAGTCAATAATACGAAAGATTGCTAAGATAAAAGTTGTTGGAGGGGGTCTAAGTGGCAAGAGAAGAAATCTTCAAGTATCACCCTGACTATGATCTCTCATGCTTGGACTTCACCGATGTTGATGATAAAGTGAATAGTTATGACAAGGAAGACGGCAAAGATTCAGGTGCCAAGATTAATATATAGGGTGATAACGAAGCTTGTGCCAAGGATCTTGGAGATGATAAAGATCGTTTATCTAAGGAGATCCCCTATGAGTGTAAAGAGAAATCCACCTATTCCGAAACCCTAAACATTAAAGAAGAGATAAGCTCTAAGGTTACGTTTCTGATCAAGGGAATGCCTCAGTCTAATCAAAAGATTTGTCATCTTAAGACTATGTAGTATAAGTGCATTTCGGCTGAATGTTTGAACATATCAATATATCGGTATCACTTTTTACTATTGTGGTTTTAGCAGTTTTAATTCATGCATTCTAAAGCTTCTTAGCAAGTTTCATTTCACATGCATCGGCATGTTTTATTTCATACAGGATATTTCCTTAGCATGTTTTATTTTACACATGATATTTCCTTAGCATGTTTTATTTCATACGCGATATTTGGATGTCTTTTAAGACATTATCTATTAGTTAGTTGAGACGTGGACTAGCCGTTTTTCTTTAACTTGGTATAAAGTTTGTTACTCTACTTTTTTGACTAATTTATGAAGTTTGTTAACTATGATAGGCTTGAACTTGTACTAGTTCATTCATTGTACAGTTTGAACTTATTAACTCGTTAATCATAAAAAGATCAAGAAACAAATCAAAGCTTTAACTTTGAATATAACTATCTTCCAAAACAAGTAGGCTGTTACCTTACAAAACAAATGGAAATGCATAATGTTGAGGGAATTAATTAAAATAAAGTTTCAAGTTCTCGACATTCCATGTATGAGAGATAATAGTACAATCAAACTTTTCTAGTCAACAAGCCCCCTCACCAATGACTGTAGACCCTAATAAGATCCTCCCAATTTGCATTGAGCTTCCTTTATTTTTCTTGTATGCTAGCTACCTCTAGTTTTTAGCAAACCAAATCTCTAAGTTGAAAAACCTTATACTTTACCTTCTAATTATAATATCTGGCTGCCCTATGTTGATATGCCACTACCCTTGCTCTTGCAACATCTCTGATTTCTTCAATTGTATCTAAATTTGCTATTAAACCAACATGATTAATCATCACGTCAAAATTCTGTATGCGTATATTCGGTAGGTCCAACTCGATTGGCAAAATTGCTTTCGTACCACATGCCAGCTATTGTTAGGTGGTTTTGTGATTGAACTTTTATCCTGCAAAGGAAGAAAGAAAAATGCTTTTGGTACCGAAGCCAGTTTGGTATGGTCACTCTGATACTTAAGTCTGTAAATGAATGTACGAAAAGACTGAGTAAGTAGTAGAGAGTTATCAAGGGCTCTTACAATGTTTCTTCTTCCTATTTATAAATCGATGTTGTGTTTGAAATAGCAGTTAATTGAGTGATTATTGGGACACATGGAGGCCTCTTGACCAAGTGCATTCCTAAAATGTAGGTGTTGATAGGCATTTTTAGACAATTATTGTGTAGGCTTATATTAGTGGGCTTAATATCTAAGCCCGGTCTAACGACAATCTTCATTGATTCACTATAAATACTAAGGAAGACCTCCAAGTAAAGGGACTCTCATCTATTCTCTCATTTTTTCCTAACGACTTGACATTTCTCTCCACATGACAAGAGGACTAACTTAGGCATTAGAGTGGCCACACCGGAGCACCCTTCGACACTCTTCGTAGTTGTTTTCTTATGTTGCAGGTATTTGCATACTAAGACAAAAATCAACCATCAACAATTAGCATCATATGTGGGAATCGTGTGGGAATCGAGAGAAAATTCATTCCATTATGAAATATGTAACAATTCCCTAAGATTATGCAATTGAAGTGGATTTATTCACGGTTTACTATTTCGTTTGGAATTCCAAAATTTTTCTTTCTCCTTTGATGTTGAAATTTGATATTAGAGTTTTCTCCTTAAGATATTCCTTTTTGGCTGCCGTAAGACGTATTGTTATTCACGGTTTCCTTTTCATGCCTTTAGCATGAAAGTTGAAAACTGCTATGTAACTGCCACTTCCATTTGAGTTTTACATGTAATTGCTCATGAAAAGTGAAAACTGTTCCTAATAGGCAACTGGAGTTTGGCGGATCAACTAGATGTGAGCCCCTAATAAGCAATAAAGCACTAATACGTTTCAAGGCAGCAGCATCTTCAACAAATATGAACATTATTACACGAGATATCATACTTGATGCCTTTTCATCCCTGTAAAATTTCAGTTTATGAAGCTTTAACTGCTCCACAAGATAGAAAACCACCTTAGATTCATCTTCACCTTTGCTCCAATTACAAAGAGTAACCAATAGATATCAATAGTTTTGGATTTGATGGCCTTAGATGAATTTCCAAGCGATAGAGCAAGTGCACACCCTAACAAATTAGGTTGGGTGTATTTAGCCGAGTTCTTGATACTTAAGTTCATGCTAAGTAACAACTGGTCCTTATTTCGAGTTGAAATAATTTCGAACTCCATTTGATCTTTGTTTCTGTCACTAGCCAAAGCTTTATTCTAAGAACTAGAGCTCACCGAACTTGTTGAATAGGTTAATATCCAAGCTTTCGTCCACCATGCCAAGTTACTCGGCACTTTTGGTTGAGCCAACCTTATCCTGTCAAGGCCGAGCACTTTTGGCTGAGAAGTTTTTGGATAAGCAGTTCCTCAAATATGAACTTTAATCTCCATGCCAAGTCACTGAGTTGCTACTTGAGAAACTGATGTTGAGCATTTCTATCAGCCTTCAAATGTATCGGGTAACTTGAAATGTCGAGTTATTTCTATGCACCGTGGCCAAGTAGCCAATATTCCATAGCTGTGCCAAGTTGCCAAGAAGAGACTATGAGCAAAATCTAAGACAACAATGCTGAGCAATTGATGCCAAACATTTGATGCCAAGTTTTTTCTATCGGCTTATAGGCTAACTACTTGCTGCGTGAGCTAATTTCATTAAGTTTGTACCAGTGACAGTGAGAACTATCGAGCTGCTATAAGTGGATAGATTTGCCGAACTGATTTTAGTGTTGAACCGAGCCGTGTACTTGAGATTGAAAGTGCCGATGTATGCTGAAACAGAGTCGTGTTGTTGTCTAATTGCTACTAAGGTATCCATAGGTATATGTTAATCTGTCAACTTGTGAATTACATAGGTCGAGTCACTGACATTGAGAAGCCAATTGCCAAGCTATTGACCGTATGTTGTAGTAGTAGTGGACAAGTGTTGAGCTGTCCTTCATTTACGTGCTATTATGTGTTATTTGAGTTGATAAGTTTGAGCTCCTTCCCTTAAGCAATGCAAAGAATCCGAGCTTCTCTAAGCGACATGATAGGAGCTCAAGCTCCAAGCACTTTTTGGCCAAGCTTCGATCCATAGGTTGTGTCGTGCCGAGCAAATTCTATGGGCCTGTAAGTGTCGAGAATGTGTACCTTTATGGTCATGTGCCGAGTGGCCAGGAATGTTTGCCAAGCTTCAAACTTTGCCAAGTAAAAATGCCGAGTTTTCGATACGCGGCTTGTTACAAGATGAGCGACTGAGCTTCTAACCTCTTTAGGATTATTAGCAACTAATTCCCATGGGTTGCCATTTTTTCCACTTTGAATAGTTACCATAGCTCAACCGTGGATGGCCTAAAATTGTGGAACCATTCTTTATTTAATTTTGAATGGCCTAAAACCTTTCTTGAAACATCATTAGAAATGTTTGGATATTCTCTCACATTTGCTCATGAATTGAATGTTAACAAAGCTTGTCAATATTACTCTCATGTGAGTAATTGTCGGGATCTTCTATTAGCTGGTAAAATTGTCGAGAAGCCCAACTATGTCATGGCTAAGCCGAGCTTCGGCATCCACTAGACTGAGTTCAGTTCTTAGGCTAAGGTGATGTTTTAAGGGCCATCGTATATGGCAGCTAAGTGAAGTGTCTCTTTATATCAAAGAGACTATCAAAGATACTCGAGCTCTTTCTAGTCTCAACATCAAGCTATGTTTAGACAATTAACTCTGAGCTATTATTTATTCTTTGAGATAAGTCTTCTATATCACACCTGAGTTGACATATTTTTAGCTTTCGCATTTAAGTTCGCTTCTTGAACTCTCTATCAAGTTATATCAATGTGTTAATTGCCAAGTACAATTGCTTTGCTTAACAAATAGACAAAAAGGTTCTTGAAAACCTGAAGCCATTTAGCTATAACAGGTAAAATATTCTAAGTCCTACAACTGGTATGGACAATGAGTAAGTAAGCAAAAATCCAATACTTTAACAGACTAGAGGCTAACTAACCTATTTTACGGCTCTAATTAGTATAGGGCATATCCAACCCGGATGACCTACATGCACCCCTAGCCTTTTCGGTCATATTAGCCTCTTAAGGCCTTTGCCTCTTTAGGCACTTTTGCCTCTTCATGGGCTTCAGTCTTCAGGGGCTTCAGTCTTCAAGTGCTTTAGCCTCTTCAAGAACTTCAACCTCTTTATGCCATCGTCTCTTCAGGCGTATCAGTCTCTTTAGGCCTTCGCCTCTTCAGGTGCTCCGGCCTCATTAGGTGCTTTTGCTTCTTTAGGCACATTAGCCTCTTTAGGCCCTCATTACTTCGGGTGCTCCGATTACTTCTACTTTTCACCTCTTCAGGCCTTTACTTCTTCAAGTACTCTAGCCTCTTCAAGTTGGAATTACAAACCTTTCCAAAAATCCAACCAAATCAACCTCCTTAAATACTCTCTTTTCCGACTTTATCACCAAAGAGAGTAGGGGAAGGGGCAAGTATTGATAGGCATTTTTGGATAATTATTGTATAGGCTTATATTAGTAGGCCCAATATCTAAGCCTAGTCAAACGACTTGGTCTAAGGATAATCTCCATTGATTTACTATAAATATTAAGTGAGACCTACAAGTAAGGGGACCCTCTTCCATTCTCTCATTTTTCCCTAACGACTTGACATTTCTCTCCACATGACAAGAGGACTAACTTAGGCATCGGAGTGGCCATGCTAAAATATCCTCCGACGTCTCCCATAGTCATTTTCTTGTATTGCAGGTGTTCGCATACCAAGAAGAAAATCAACCATCAACAGTAGGGATAGTAGGCAAATATGTAATATAACCATGCCAAGCAATAACTGTTCACGCTAATCTTCTTGTATTCAAATCAAATATAGATCTATGTTTCTTTACATTAACCAATAATGGAGTTACTCAGCCTATCGGTAGTTGAGTGGCTGAGTTAATGAAATTCAACCATCAACATTTGGCCCCTAACTCTTATGTTTGAGGATTTGACTAAGGGAGTAGATATTTTAATATTCTCTATGGGGGTCGAGTGGGGAATTGTTTCCCAAATGCTAAGTAAGGTGAGAAATTCCTTGATTATCATTTAGGAAGATAGATCGTATCCCATTTGAAAGGTTGCAATTTTCAATTTTCTCGCCTATCAGAAGATCAAATAGTGGAAACTACAACAATTGTCATATTGGTCATAATTACGTCGCAGACCTAATAACTATCATACCCTTCATAACCATTAGATCTTTGTCACAAAACATATGTCATTAATCCAGGCCATCATCTATCAGTCCATCATTTCTTCATCAAAAACATGTTATGGTTATAAGGGCAAATCATTCATATTTAAGGAATTTTCCAACACTGAAAATAGATTTCACTTCAACTTCGTTTGTATTCAAAATCTTTCGTTCGCTTACAACATTTCCTCTTAACCTTCAAAAAGTTCTGTGAGATTTATTACAGCCAAAATCAAGTATGGTTGTCAACGTAATTCATTGATTTATCCTCTTGGATTCTAAAGCCACTGAGACTGAGGCTACTTCTCCCCCTCAAAATAGGAGTGAGACAGTACGTACCTTAGGTAGCTCAGCCAATAGCATAGTGGAGCTGTGAGATAAACTTGCTCGTATCAACTCTCTTGTAGTAGATACTTATCTAGAAGATAAAAAAGGAAGATCCGTAGCAAGGCACTTGTATAACAATACAATTTACTTTAGTGACTTGCCAGATGGAGTGGCCAATGCTGCTAATAGAGCTCTAGTTTCAAAATATAATAAATACCGGCAAGACCTTCCAGAAACATGGAATCTTAGGAGGCTAAGAGAGGAGGAGAAGGTATGCTTTCTAAGGGAGTGCGAGTTCTACATCTACTTAAAATATCTCAACTTTAGGCTAACCTTCTCATTCTCAGCTTTTGTTAATTAGTTCTTCAATTATCAACTTCTCACAACTTTCAAGATAGTTTGTGAAGAAGTTGAAGTTAAGGCTGTACCTCAATTATTTCAATATTTCTTTATAATTAGGAGGCAACCTAATGGTTGGTACTTTGCAGTTACTAAGCATAGGCGGAATTTCATAGACGGGTTGAAGTTCCAATAGATTGAACCAATCTACATAAGGGACATTGAACTGATGTAGAATGATGCTACCATAGTAAGGAAATTCCAAGAGGGGAGGAAAAACAAAATGTTTTTCTAGGACTTCGAAAGAATTATTAAGCGATATGAAAATGGAGAGCCAATCTTTTCCAAGAAAGAAGGTATGCTCTTAAGAGATAATTGTGCTGAGTAGAGCTATAAGAGGAAAGCCATTCATGTGTCTTGGGGGAGGAATTGTTACCTTTGAGCCTTGTTCGACATGAAAAATGTAAGCTCATTCTTATTCATTTCTTTAGTATTAGTGTATCTACTTTCTATTGTAAATATGGGTGCTGGTGAGGTCAACCTTACTAAGTTGTTGGCCGAGGCAAAGGCCAAAAAATTGAAAGGCAATAGACGTGCAACCTCTATAGTTGCAGCTACTCAGCTGACTACCGTTAAGAAGGCAGTAAAAGAGGGCATGACAAACAAAAAGACTTCCCATCCTATCGAAAAACGTCAAGGAAGTGAGAAACCTAGGTTAGCCAAGGGTGTACAAGTTGAGACCCTTTCTGTAAAAAATATTCCTCTTATTGTGGGGTCAAGGGAGGGTGGCTAAGAAATTTAACCCTAAAATGAGGCTAAAGTGACTAATCTAGATGCTATCAGGGGGTCATCACTCCCAATGGAGGTTATGCCGAGTATAAATAAGAGAAGTGTGAAGGAGCTCATTGACCAACCCCCCTGCTAAAAGGTTTAAGGAAATGGATGAAAGGGCAAAGGAAGCTATGCGCAACAAAGCTCTTGGCATTAACAGTGCCGAATTCATCCCTAATACGGAGGTCAATGAGTACTTCATTCCGTGTTGGGGCCACAGCATCTTACACATCAACTTTGCCTTGGGTGATAGGATAAAATCCTTAGCCTTAATGGAAGGCATTATTCTTCCAGAGGACAAGGAGATTGCAAAAAAAGACGTCGACAAAGTCGATGGTTGTAATAAGGAGCATATTGTGACCAAGTTGTATAATGTAAGTATCAATTGAGTCTTCAACTCTTAGGCATGCTTGGTTGTTAATACTCTTGTTTGTTTATAGATCAACCACTACGTTTTAACAGCTTTGGAAAAAACTAATAAAGAAATGAAAAAGGTAATAATAATAATAATAATCCTTTATATATTCCTTAAGTGGTTTGGAAAATTCATCATTCCATATCGACTTTTTGCAAAAAATTAAGGATGTGCACAACTCCTCAAAAGCTCAAACTGTAGCTACCAAGAATGCGAGAATAAGGGTTGAGATGGAGGCTAGGAAGTATTAAGATGAACTCGTTGCTGAGAAGTTGATACACTCTTTAGTTGCTGATAAAGTTTGAAGCCTTAAGGCCAAAGTTGATGAGTAGTATAAAGAGGTTGAGGATTTAAAGGAGGAGCTATGCAAAAAGAAAGAAGAGTGCTGGGGTTTGGGCTGAACACTTTACTCAATGAAATGATGAGGAAGACAGGCTCAGGATGTAAATAAAAAAATCTAGAGACTAACAACTTTGGGCTATAAAGTTATATTGCCAAATTGGAAGAGGCAATGAGGAAAGGGCCTTTTGTTAAAGAGGCACTCAAAATCGTGACTCCAAGTCGGCAATATAAGAGACTATTGTGAAGAAGTTATTGGAGGGGGTTCAGGCAGCAAGAGAAGAAGCCCTCAAGTTTCACCCTGACTATGATCTCTTGTGCTTGGACTTCGCTAATGTTGATAATAAAATCAACAGCCATAACGAAGAAGCCAACAAGGATTTAGTTGCTAAGATTAATATGCAGGATGATAACAAGGCTCATGCTAAGGATCCTAGAGATAACAAAGATCGTCTATCTAAAGAAATCCCCTATGAGCATAAAGAAAAATCTACTTGTTCTTAAACCTGAAGCATCGATAAGGCTTTACATTCTGATCAATAGAACGCCTTTACTTAATTTGAGAATATAGTGTAGACTTATTTGTGTAATTAATTCGTTATTGTATGGACAGTATCCGACCAAGTGGTCAAGAATTTGTAATTGTATTTGAGATAAATCTTACACATTTCCTTATGTATAACTTAGAAATTTCAATACGTTTTGTTTCACACACTTTATTGTTTCTAGGCATGTTTTATTTCATATGCCCTTATTTTTTGGTACGTTTTATTTCACATGCAATATATTAAATTCCTTATTAAAGGTCATCCATTAGTTGTTTTAGACGTAGACTAGCTGTTTTACTTGAACTTATTATAAAGTTCATTATTTGGCTTCTCGACTAATTTATGAAGTTCGTTAACCACAATAGGCTTAAACTTGTACTAGTTCATTCACCATGCCATTTGAACTTATAAACTCATCAATCATAAAAAGATTAAGAAACAAATCAAAGCTTTACCTTTGAATTCAATTGTCTTTCAAAGCAAGAAGGTCGTTGCCTTACAAAACAAATAGAAATGCATAACATTGAGGAAATTAATTAAAATAAAGCTTCAAGTTCTTGACATTCCATACATAAGGGATGACTATACCATCCAACCTTTCTAGTTAATAAGCCCCCTCACCAACGACTTCCTAGACCCTAATTGGATCCTCCCAATTTGTGCCGAACTTCAATTGTTTTTCTTGTTCACTGGTTGCTTCCAATTTTTGGCAACCCAAATCTCCAAGCTAGAAAACCTTATACTTTACCCTCTAACTATAATACCTCACTACCCTATGTTGATATGCTACAACCCTTGCTCTTATGACCTCTCTAATTTCTTTAATTGTATCTAAATTTGTCGTGAAACCAACGTGATTGACCATTATGTCAAAATTTTGCGTATGCAGATTTGGTGGATCCAACTTAATGGGTAAAATTGCCTCCATACTATATGCTAACTTAAAGGGGGTTTCCCTTATAGTGGTTCTATGGGTAATATGGTATCCCCATAAGGCATCTAACAATTTGTCAATCCATTTTCCTTTAACTTGTTTAACCTTCCTCCTCAAGCTGTACAAGATGATCTTGTTGACAGCTTTGACTTGCCCGTTAGTCTGAGGGTAAGCTATAAATGTATAGTTCAAGCGAATGCCATATTTCTCACAACATGCTCGAAATTTGTTGTTATCAAATTGTAGTCCATCGTCTGTGATTATCATAAATGGGACTCTAAACCTTGATATTATGGAGTTAAAAACAAATGCCTCTACTTTCTATTTAGTGATCCTTGCTAGTGCTTTGGCTTCTTCCCATTTTGTGAAATAATCTATAGTAACAATAACGAATTATTGTTAGGTTGTAGATTTTAGAAAAGGTCTAAGTATGTCTAATCCCCATCGGACAAAAGGCTAAGGATTAGATAAGCAACATAATTCAATAGAAGGCATATGCCTCAACGTCTTGTGCTTTTGTCATTGTAGACAATGCTGAACAATGGTTCTTGCATGCCTTCTTGCAATCATCTGTCCATTTGAACTCTCTCGGATTCTTTAAAATTTTCAAGAATTCCACGTACCTATCTGCGCTTCTCGACATAAACCGATTAAGGGCAGCTATTCTCCTATTGAGTTCTTATACCTCCTTGATAGTACGAGAAGAATTCATATTTATTATCGCATTAATCTTTCTCAGGTTGGCTTCAATGTTGCGCTGTGTGACCATGTACCCTAAAAATTTTCTTGAAGTTACGCCAAAGACGCACTTTTGCGAATTTAGCTTTATGTTATATCTCCTCAAAGTAGCGAACGTCTCATCGACATATACTTCGACATTTCTATGGATTTAGGGTTTGAACATCACGGTGATAAGCCTCTAGTAAGTCGTGTCTACATTTTTTAGCCTAAAGGGCATCACCATATAACAATACATCCCAAAATTGGCAATTAATAACGTATGAATTTCATCTTCTTTGTCCATTTTGATTTAGTTATAGCTTAAGAAAGCATCCATAAAAGAAAGCAATGCATGTCTAGTAGTTAAATTGACCATCTAATAAATTTTTGGTAGTGGAAAGCAATCCTTGGGATAGGCTTTGTTAAGATCCATGAAGTCTATACACATATACCATTTGTCGTTAGACTTCTTTACTAGTACACAGTTGGTTAGCCATGTCGAATAAGGCTTTTCCTAAATGAATCCCACCTTCAAGAGTTTCTAAACTTCTTCTTTTATGGCCACTTGCCTCTCGGGGGCAAAATACCTTTTCTTTTGTTGAATCACTTTCGCGCTTGGATAAATTTGGAGCCTGTATACCATAACGTCTCTAGAAATACCCGACATGTCCAAAGGGGACCATGCAAATACATTAGCATTGTCCTACAAGAATTTGATTGAAATTCGATGAATGTGTGCTAGCAAAGGTTTCCCTATCCTAGTTGTTTTTCTAAGATCACCTCCTAAAGAAATTTCCTCTATTTCATTTTTGCCATTTTCTATGCCAACTGCCTTTCCTTCTAGTCTCACCTTAAGGCCCTCATGTATAGAGACCCTGCAAATTTTTGATCCCCTTTATATAAACCGATTCCTATGGGAATGGAGAATTTAGCTTTAAGATGAGTAATAAAAGGGACAATGCCGAATAAGTGTTGACACAGCTATCCCAAGATCATGTTGTATGGGAACCAACATTTGACAACAAGGAAGTTTACTTTGTCTTATGTGACATTCTCATCATCTCCAATCTAAATTGATAAAGAAATTACTCCAGTTACTCGAATGAGTTGATTGTTGAAGGCATAGAAATTATAACTGTAAGAACTCAACTATGCTTTGATATGTTGTCTCATCTGGTCAAAAGTGTGCTGGAAAATAATGTTTATTGAACTTCTAATGTTAATGAGAATTTTTATGACCTCAAAGTTAGCAATTCACACGCTAACCACAAGTGCATCATTATGTAGCCTTTAGATGCCTTCAGATTCTTCATCTGTAAAGGAAATCATATTACCAATCTTGACCTTCTTGCCTTAGATATTGTAAACGTAATTTACGGCATTAGTCAGACTTGAAGAGCTTGATCGACCTATAGTAGAAGGTCCACCAACAATAGTATTGATTACTCTATTAGGTGCCCTACTAATATTCCCATCTCTTACATCTCTCTTAGCAATAGCTAGTCGAGTATCATTCTCCTCGTTTTTATGTCTCCTTTAAGATGGTCACTCAATATTCTTGGCATCATGCGCAAGAAATTTTCACAAGTGCTTACATTGAGTTGCATCTACAATTGTGTTCTCAAGATAGATGCATTCGTCTGTGTTTTGACCTTTGTTAAGATGGAAATCGTAGTATTTGTTAGAATTTCACCTTGAAGGGTTTCCTCTCATCATTTCTGGCTACTGCAAAATGCCTCTCTACCTATGTACCTCCATTAATATATTTGAAATTGGATGATCAACTGGTGTATGGGACGGATATGTTAGAATTTGAGGTCTCTTTCTCTCAACATTAGGATTTTCATCGCTATCCATCCCGAGTCGATCTTTTACACTACTTCTCTTATCATTTTTCATATCTTCTCTATTTTAATTGGCTTCTCATCAAGCCTTTATGCTATCTTCTTGTCGAATGTAGGATGTAGCTTTGGCTCTAAACTCAGCAAAAGTTCTCAGCCTATTCTTGGTGAGAGATTTAAAAAAGTCTCCATAGGGCTTAACTCCATCAATGGCGATGTTAAAGGCTACACTTATGTCCAATTCTAGAATTTGGACCATTTCAACCATAAACTTAGCTAAGTAATCTCTAATAGACTCATCTAACCTCTACTTTATTGTGTTAAGGACTAAAGAATCCTAAATAGGGAGCTTACTTGCATGGAAGTGCTGAAAGAACACTTCTGCTAGTTCTTCAAAACATGAAATAGTGTTTGGCTTCAAGTTTTTGAACCATGTACTTGCTGCATTCCTTAATGTAGAGGGAAAAGCTTAGCAAGTCACGATATCACTCAAGCCGTGCAACTTAGCTAACGTATGGTAATACCCTAAATGATCTTCAGGATCTTTTATCCCAATAGAAGTTTCAAATTGTGGCAACTTGATGTACCATGGTATAACCTCCTCCAAAATCTTGAGAATGAAAGGGATCTTCTTAATTTGGAACTATTTTCTCATTACAGTAGGGGTGTTAACATGTGAGGGTCCTGTATGGTACACCTACTATGGTTACTTACCCTTATCAAATTTCTTGATTGTAGGAGTCAAAGGTCCGATCATAACTTTAGCTTACTTTCTCGGTAATTTGGGTGAATAGATTAAGTCATCACTATTCTTAGCCCTGTGATCACCGTGCTTTTGATTTTGATTTGAGTAGACATTATTATGAAGGAGATTAAGGATCTCATCACTTTTTTTAGTTAATTCCTAGTTTTCTTTGGCCAAGTTAAGGCAAAGTTACTCTAGCTTAGCCAAATGTTCATTAGTGCGCCTACTTCTCCCTTCAAGGTGGTGGGTCGAAGTACCAATGCTTGTACTTTTAGTTAATCTCGTCCTAGCCATGTATAGTAGGTAAGAAAAAACAAATGGCACCAAATATTATTAGGTGGTATTGTGTTTGAACTTTTTTTCCTGTAAAGGAATAAAAAAAAACTTTTGGTACCAGGTCCATTTCGGTGTGGCCAGTTTGGTGTAGCCACTTCGATGCCTAAGTTAGTAAATGAGTATAGGAAAAGACTAAGTAGTGGAGAGTTATTAGGGCCTCTTATAGTGTTTCTTTTTCCTATTTATAGGCCAATGTTATGTTTGAAATAGCAATTAATGGAGTGATTATCGGGATACATGGAGGCCTCTTAATCAGGTGCATTCTTGAAATGTAGGGATAATGGGCAATTATGTAATATAACCATACCAAGTGATAACTATTCGTGCCACTCTCTTTGAATTCAAATTAGATATGGATCTATGTTTATTGGCGTTAGCTAAGAATGGAGTTACTTCGCTTGTCAGTAGCCAAGTGGCCGAGTGAATGAAATTTGACCATCAACACCAACCTGAAGGGTATTTCTCTCATTGTGGTTCTGTAGGTAGTTCGGTATTCTCATAAGACATCCATCAATTCGTCAACCCATTTTCCTTTGGCTTGATTAACCTTCTTCCTTAAGCCGTATAAGATGATCTTGTTAACAGCTTTAACTTGTTTGCTAGTCTGAAGGTGAGCTACGGATGTGTAGTTTAGGCGAATGCCATATTTCTCTCAAAATGCTCAGAATTTGTTGTTGGCAAATTGTGGTCCATTATCAATGATTATCATAAATGGGACTTTGAACCTTGATATTATAGAGTTGAAAACAAATGCCTTAACTTTCTATTCGGTGATCCTTGCTAATGCTTCAGTCTCTACCTATTTTGTGAAATAATGCACAATAACAATAATGAATTGTTATTGGGTTGTAGACTTCAAGAATGGTCTAAGTATGTCTAATCCCCATTGGGCAAGGGGTTAGGGACTAGTTAAGTCACATAATTTAGTAGAAGGCACATGACCTAGCACCTTATGCTTTTGGCATTGTCGACAATGCCAAACAGCTGTTTTTGCATCTTCTTTCATAGTTGGCCAATAATAGTCAAGTCGCAACACATGGATATATAATGTTTATGCTTCATGTAGTAGTTGCATACACCGCCATGTAGTTCAAACAACCTCTATTGGGCATCTTTTGGAGGGAGGCATCGAAGATAAGGCTAGGTTATACTGCGTTTGTACAACTTATCATCTATCAGTATGTAATTTAAGGCTTAATAAACCAATCTTTGAGCCTCTTTCTTATCATCAGGGTAGACACCATCCCTTAAGAAATCTATATGGGGATCCTTCCAAGACTTCTCTCTCGGGAAAGGAGCTAATTTACAACTCTACAAGACAATAGACAAACTTTTGTACGAGAGAAACTCAATAAAGAGTTTGTCGCTCAAGTCAAGAAATGCCATATTGACCAGCTTAGATAACTAATTAGCAACAATATTCTTACTCTTTGGAATTTTGTGAATTGAAAAAGATTGAAATTCTTCTACAAGCATTTGTACTATTAGCAAGTGCTTGCTTATTTCTTTTTCCCTTGTCGCATAATTTCTTGTGACTTGATTTATCACCAGTTGTGAATCAAAGAAAACATCAAGTCTCTTGGCACCAATTTCTTTCACCAGTTTAAGTCTGACTATCAACGCTTCATATTCTACTTCATTATTACTAGCTAGAAATCTAAAACTTAAGGCATAATTAACCTTAACATTATAGGTTCCTTGCATAATAAGGCTCGCACCACTTCCCTCTCTAGTGGAAGAACCATCTACATAAAGATACTATGTGGGTTTCTCAACAATCTCCACGTTATCATCCTCACCTGTGAACTTAGCTTGAAAGTCCACTAGTACTTAAGCTTACTTAGCTCCAAGGTATATTTCATCATCCTTCCAAAAGAGTCTAGCTTTCATAACGCCTGCCGCAAAGGTTGATTAGTGAGGACTATCATTTGGTGAGCCTTAAAATACAGTTTTAGCTTCCTTGCCAAGAGAACCACTGCTAATATAAACTTCTTAATTTTCATGTATCAATGCTCCGATACCTGAAGGACATGACTCATGTAATAAACTGGTCAATGCTTTTTGCTATCAATTTGGACCAATACGAAAGATAATGCTCGACAGCGGATTGATAAGTACAAATATAAATTCTCTCTCAAGATAAGTGTCAAGAGTATTAGGAGTAAAGCAAGAAATTCTTTAAGTTCATTAAATGCCCTCTCACAATCATTTGTTCATTTGAAATCTCTTGGATTCTTTAAAATTTTAACAAATTCTACACACCTATTCGCACTTCTCAACATAAATTAGTTAAGGGCAGCAATTCGCCTAGTGCGTTCTTGTACCTCCTTGATAGTATGAGAAGATTTCATGTTTATTATCACATAAATCTTTCTTAAGTTAGCTTCAATACCATGCCTAGTGACCATGTACTCTAAAAACTTTCCTAAAGTAGCACTAAAGACACACTGTTGTGAATTGAGCTTTATGTTATATCTCCTCAAAGTAGTGAATGTTACCTTAAGATTAGTAAGATTCTAATCTTTTGTCATGCTTTTCACAATCATTTCGTTGACATTTATTTCAACATTTCGATGGATCTAGGGTTTGAACATCATGGTGACAAACCTTTAGTAAGTTTTACTAGCATTTTTCAGCCCAAAGGGCATCATTGTACAATAACATGTTCCAAAATTAGTGATGAATGATGTGTGAATTTCGCCTTGTCCATTTTGATTTGGTTATAGCTGAAAAAAGCATCAATAAAAGAAAGTAATGCATGATCGGCAGTTGAATTGACCATCTAATCAATTTTCGATAGCGGAAAGCAATCCTTAGGACATGCCTTGTTAAGATCTGTGAAGTCTATGCACATGCGTCATTTGCCATTAGACTTCATGACCAATACATAGTTGGCTAGTCAAGTTGGATAAGGCTCTTCCCAAATGAATCTTGCTTTCAAGAGTTTCTGAACTTCTTTTATGGCTGCTTGCCTTTCAGGGGAAAAATGCCTTTTCTTTTGTTGGATCACTTTCACACTCCGATCAATTTAGAGCTTATGTACCATAACGTCCCTAAGGATACTTGGCATGTTCGAAAGGGACCATGCAAATACATCGACATTGTCTTACAGAAAGTTGATTAAACTTTGATGGATGTGTACTTGTAATGGTTTTCCTATCTTAGTCACTTTTGTAGGGTTACCTCATAAAGAAATTTCTTCCATTTCATTTTCAGCATTGTCTACACCGATTGACTTTCCTTCTAGACAAGTTTCCACTTGAAAATTTTCTTTACGCCTTAAAGTCCTTATGTACAAAGACCTTGCCAACTGTTGATCCCCTTACATACACCGACTGTAGTGGGAGTAGGGAATTTGACTTTGAGATGAGCAGTAGAAGAGATAATGCCGAATAAGTGTTGACATGACCATCCCATAATCATATTGTATGGAGACCAACATTTGACAATAAGGAAGTCCGCTTTGTTTTTTGTAACATGCTTATTATCTCCAATCTGGATTGGTAAAGAGATTACTACAGTTACTCAAATGGGTTGATTATTGAAGGCATACAAGTCATAGTTATAAGATCTCAACTGTGCTTTGATCTTTGGTCTCATTCGATCCAAAGTGTGTTGAAAAATAATGTTTACTAAACTTCTAGTGTCGACAAGAATTTTTTTGACCTTAAAGTTGGCAATTCTCGCATTAACTATGAGTACATCATCATGCAGCCTTTAGATGCCTTCAATATATTCCTTTTTGAAAGATATTGTATTATCGATTTTGACCTTCTTCCTTTAGATATTGTGAACATAATTTGTTGCATTAGTTAGACTCGAGGAGCTTGACTAGCCTATAGCAGAAGGTCCGCCAACATTAGTGTTGATTATCCCATTAGGTACTCTACTGGTATTCCCATCTCTTGGATCTTTCCTAACAATAGATGGTTTAGTGATATTCTCCTGGTCTTTGCATCTCCTCTAAGTTGGTTACTCGATATTCTTGACATCATGTGCTAGAAATTTGTGCAAGTGCCCTCATTGAATTGCATCATCAATCGCGTTCTTGAGTTGGATGCATTTGTCTGTGTTGTGGCCTTTGTTGCGATGGAAATCGCAATATTTATTGGAATTTCACCTTAAGGGGTTTCCCCTCATCCTCTCTAGCCACTACAACATGCCTCTTTGCCTACATACCTCTATTAATATGTCTAAAATTTGATGATTGACTGGCATGTAAGAATTCTAGGTCTCTTTCTCTTGACATTGGGTTTTTGATCATCATCCATCTCAAGCCAATCTTTTGCACTTCTCCTCTTGTTATTTTTCCATTCTTCTTTATTTTGGTCGACCTCTCACTAAGCCTTTATATTGTCCTCTTATCAGATATAGAACATGGATTTGGCTTTGAACTTCGACAAAATTTCTCGGTTTATTCTTGGTGAGAGACTTAAAAAAGTCTCCATAGGGCTTGACTCCATCAATAACAGCGTTAAGGGCTACACTCATGTCCAACTCTGAAATTTGGACCATCTTAGTCATAAAAATGGTTAAGTAATCTCTAATAGACTCATCTAATCTCTCCTTTATTGTGTTAAGGATTGAAGAATCTGTAACAGGAAGCTCACTTGCGAGGAAGTGCTAAATAAACACTTTTACCAATTCTTTGAAACACAAAATAATGTTTGGCTTTAGGTGTTTGAACCACATACTTACTGCATTCCTCAATGTTGAAGGAAAAGCTTAGCAGGCCATAGTATCACTCAAGCCATGCAACTTAACCAAGGTGCAATATTACTCTAAATGATCTTCAAGATCTTTCGTCCCATCATAGGTCTTTAATTGTAGCAACTTAATGAACCGTGATATAACCTCCTTGTAGACACCCGATTTTTGCCCCATTTATTTTATTTTATTTTACTTTATTTCCTCAATAGGTCCTAAATTAGGAAAAACACAAAAAGGAAATTAAAGAAAATCTAAAAAATAAGAAATTTAGAAAATACAAAAACAAGAAAAAAGTACAAAAAATAAGGATTTAGAAAAATATCAAAAAATAAGAAATTTAGAAAGAAACCCAAAAATAAGAAGTTTGGAAAAAGTTAGAAAATTGAAAAAATTAAAAAAAAAAAACAAGAAAAATTAAAAATATAAAGGATTTTAGAAAACAACAATTTAATATGATAAATTTTAAAATTTTAAAATAAGTTTGGAAGTTTGGCTATTAGGCTTAGGCTTAGATTTGAATCTAGCCCAAGCTAACCTAGTCCATATGTGCAATTTAATTGCATATATAAACAAGGCACATACCAATGGCCTAATAAATAAGAGCTTAGACTTAGCATTTGGTTTAAGCATGAGGTCAAGGGTTCAAATCTTAATAAAGGCATGCATAATCCTTTTTATTTTTTCATCACATCAGGGACTATTACATATTAAGCACTTGGCATGCCACGTCAGCTACTGCGTGATGACACGTGGCACAGTGTGATTGGTAGGTACGGTTGACGTAGGGCCACATTAAGCCCTTTTCCCTCCTTTTCCTTTTCTTTCTCTCCCTTTCCCTTCGGTTTTCCCTAACTTTGCATCACTTTCCCCAGATTTCCTATTGTTTCTCGCGAGAACTTTACCTAGTATCCTTACTTCTAACTGATTTTTTACTTGTTTTTCTTTGTGATTTCGCGAAACTAATTGCGAAATCACAAAGATGACATATAGAACACTATGAATTAACACCATTAACACGTCCAAATTCATACATTAACACAGTCAAACCGAGCTCCAAAAATTGGAAAAAAACTTAAATTTGAACCATTCGCATTTAATGCTGATTCAAGCTTTCCATGTTTTTTGGTTAAGTTTATGTATAAATAGAGGCTTAGGGACATCAACAAGCACACACAAAACACTCACGAGCTATAAAATCAACCTACGAACCATCCCTCTCTCATTTGATCACTCTCTCTTTCTACCAAGCTCTCTCTCTCTCTTCGAGTCCTTCTCTTCCGAGCTTACCACCATGACTGAATACATTAGAAACACTTCCCACACCACTAGCTTTCACCCACAACCACCTTGACCACTGCCACACCCTCTCGCACCACTACCCAAACACTACTGCCGCCCACCACTTCACACTACCCTCCAAACCACTCCCAAATGCCTAGGAACTTTCTCTACTCTACACCCCACCCCACCCTACCCCCCCCCTCCAATCCCCAATTCAAAACACACAAAACACTCCTTACCCGCTCATTTCGTCGACTGAATCAAGTTGAATGACCCCATCACGTTACTATTGAAGAAGGAAGCCATGACCCGACCCGAGATCCGACCCAAACCACACCCTGATCCACATGCTTGTCCTTAGTCCAACCTTTTCTTGTAATTTATTTGATTTGTTATTCGTTCTATAATTTTTTTATATTTTTATTTTATCATTATTATTGTTTATATGTAAATGTAATCAAATCAAAAAATAAAAAAATGGAAAAAAGAAAAAGAATTAAAGAACAATATAAAAAAAAAGAGGAAAAAAATAGTTTATTTTTATTATAGTGGAAATAAATAAATAAAAATAATAAAAAATATTCAAAAAGTTAAAAAAATTAATTAGGATAGTGAATAAAAATTTGTCTTATCACTTAGAAAGCGTTTTTATTAAAACAAATAAAAAATAAATTTAACCTTCATCAAATTAGAGCATGTTAAGAATTTTCCGAAAAGATAAAAATTCCTATTTATGACCTTCTTTTCAAAACCAAAATGAACCAAAAAATGTAAACTTGGCATGTTATCAAAATTAAAATCAACTCAACTTACTATATTCTTGGTAAAAGAACTATGAATGTCTAATCCTGAATAGCGGATACATTAACACTTATGGGGCAACAGTAAAAAATAAAAAATTTCCTTTTTCCTAAATTACTTCAATTTATCTAATTAGAATAACTAATAAACCAAGTTCTATTTTATAAAATTAAAAAGGTGATTTTTAAGATTAAGGTTAAATTTGGAAAGTCAATGTTACTTGTAAGGGTTTAAAATTTCTAACCCCCAAATCTAGATCTCCGGTTTTCAAAAGTTGTTTCAAAAATCAGTTTGATCATAGACTAGTGGCTAAGTTATAACTAATCTACCTAATTGGTTATAACTTAATTGTTTTTCTTGACTCTGGTCAGGTGGCGACTCTAATGCATTTTCAAATTAAAACGGTTTTCTTCAAACTGTAGTTGAGGATCAGTATTGAATGGGTGAGGGTTTAATGCTGATTAGTTTAAAGGAAAGCTAATTAAAAAAAAAAAAGAACCGAGAGTTGAAAAGCTAAGCTCGACAGCTTGGTGACTCCACTGGAGACATCAAGAGGGTCAACCATTCGACTTTCCAATTTTAAAATTAAACTTACAATTCACCTTAATGTAATTTATTTATTTTCTTTTTTTGTTTGTTCTTTATCATAATTGTACTAATGTCTTTGTAAGTTTAGTTTTATGTATTTAATTATTTTGAGGGGGGGATTTATTTCATTGTACCATAGATGTATAATAGATATAGTAGGGCAACCACCATTCGAGGCCAATTAGGTTACGCCACTTAAACTTCAATGTGACTAAGGAACAGTTTTTTAGAAACACGTGAGGTCATAGAGTTTAAAGACCTCTAGAACCTACCCTTCTTGCATCCATTCTTCAAAGTTTTAGGAGGGCATTGTTATAAAAGAGATAAAGAAAAGATAAAACCTAAAACTTCTTTTTTCCTAGATTTCACTCTTAACTTTTTGTTTATCTGTCTATACTTTTATCTTGCATATCACACGTATTGGGATATAGGGGGTCATTTGTTGCATCAAAGATGTAGGGTAGATATGGTCAGACTCAAGCCATCTTAGGACCCTAGGAAAGGGACCATTGTCTAGGCTTCGAGTGCTGTAGTGTAACCACTACTTAGGGTTGATTAGGCCACCTTACTTAAGCTCAATGTAACTAATGAAAGTGTTTTTTAACAAATGAGGTCACAAAACTTAAGGACTTTTTCAAAACTTACCTTAATTACATATACACCCCTCCAAGCTTAAGTTAATATAATACCTTTAAGAAATATTTTTCTGAAAATAATAGTAGGGTTGCAACTTAAGGGAATAATGTATTAACCTAAACGATCCCAACATCTACATATTTCCATGTACTTTCTTTTGTTGCATTGATGATTAATTCTTGTTCATGAAATGTGTAAACCTAAGACTAACGAGTAACCAACAAAAGAATAATCAAATAATCAATAGATTGCTAGATGCCTTAGGAATCCATGAGCAGTTGCTATAAGTTAAAGCTACCTACTAGAAGCAAGGGGCTAGGCATGCTGAGGCCTCTAGCAGGGCCTTGTTAGCTCCAGTCAAAAAAAGTGAGAGGACCATGAATTAGGCTTTAGAAATGTCAAATAAGATTAAAGGCCAACTACAAGAGTTAGATTAGAAACTTTAGATAGAGTTAAAGGGCTTTGAATAAATTTTAAGTTTCGTTATGCATAATTGTTAGGTTTCCTTTTGTTTTGTTCCCTGTACTCTAATCTTCTAAAATAAAAATTTTCTTTATTCTTCATTCTTTCCTTCTTTGTAGACAATCCTTCAATAGAGTTTATGTAACCATTTAATCTCTCTCTCAAGGAAATGCAATTAAAAAGCCAAAAGACAAAAAAAAATCCACCATTTTTATTTGGTTTCTATAAAATAAAGCTTTATCTTTCTCTCTCTCTTAAATAAAGAAAAAAAATGATAATAAAAGAAAAGTTGCTAACTGGTAAAGAAATTCTTCCAGTTATGTTCATATGATTGATAAAGACTCACCTCCTTAGAAAGGATGATGCATCAGATGGCCTAACAATGGTAAGTTTTGTTCCTAATGATCACCATTCTCCAAATATCTAAAGATTCAATCCTAGAAAGGAGACTCTCGGATCTGAAAGAAAAGGTAGCTACATTACAAAAGAGCATTATAGATTTAAAAATGTCAATGGGCCCCATGCTTAGAAGATTCTAACACCCAATGTTTAGTATTGATCAAATGTCAGTAAGCCCAAGTGATAAAGGAGGCTTAATAAGAAAAAAGCTAAGCAAGAATGAGAAAAAACAAGCCCAAGGGACTTAGAGGGGACAATTCACCTAATTAGAGATCTCAATTACCCAAATCTTTCATCAGTTGAAAGTAGCAAAGATTGTAGCTTGTGAAGCCCCTAATTCGAATTACAAACTACGCAACTTTGTCCCAGAAGCAAGATGCGACTATCATATGGGTTAGAAAGGGCACTCCACTAAAAAATTCTAGAGATTGAAGAACAAGATTCAAGACTTGATTGATGCAAAAGTCATTCAGCCAGAGCTACAACAAGTCAATCATTCTTCAAGTTATGAGGATAGTCCAACTCAGTCGCCAACAGCTCCTTCACTTTTGAGCTTACCAATGCCTTCTAATAAACTCATGGGTTGTTTCAAGTAATTGGATGCTTGTTAAGACAGGGCAAAGAAAGTTGTTTTCAATAAAGTCTGTAATAGCTGAAATAATTGTCTTTTCAATTAAATGATTGCAATGTTATTAGAGCAAATAAATTCTCCTTAAGAAATCGGTAATTCAACTTTTAAAGGTTTAGAATGAAAAGAGGCAAACTATTTTCCACATATTAACCTAAAACACTTTGAGAGTTGAGCAACATAAAGGTGAGGATATTTTGGACTCATTCCTTAAAGGATCTCCACTTTGAATGTGATATGCAGATTAAAATGAAGCTAGGCATTCATTTTTTGAATCCTAAACACAATCATTTCTTATTCACCCCATTGGACCCATTTGAAGAATTTTCAAATTTAAATCCGATGAAGAACCACCTTACAATAGGGCAATTCGGAGGTTAGGGTCATTGATGAAGAGAGAAGGATAAAATTGGTTTGTGCTTATTTAAGTAACGTTAAATTCAAAAGCAACTTTTATTTTGATAAGTTATTTTTCTTTTAAACGAAGAAGAGTCATATCCTCTTTTAAACATCTCAAGCTTATACTTACCTCACCCAAGCCTACATACTAGAAATCCATGGATTTAGGTCCCTGAACCACTTAAAAAGAAAAAACTCAGCAATAATCACTCTTAGAGTCAAAAGGAAATAAAAGAATAGCAAGAGATATTGGGACAAAGTAAAGAGAGGATGAAGAAAAAAAAAGGGGCTGAAGAATGTAAGACAAAAGCCTTAAGAGATATGTTATATCCTGATAAAGGCAACATATTAAATCAAAAGGTAGGGAACTTGAGCCTAAAAAGCCCTAAGAAATATAAGGCCCTAGATCACGCTCCAAAGCTCGAAAACCTAAAGCTCCATATCCACTCTGACACTTGAAAGCCTCTTTTACCTATACTGAATCACACAAGGCCTCTACATCCATAATATTACCCTTACACAAGTAAAAGCTCTTTTGATCTTAAGAGGTAATCTATCCTTAATAAAAGTTTTTTTTTTTGAAACTGGGACAAGTATATTTCTAATTGTTCTTAAGGTTCTCAACTTATACACCTGGGAATTTACTTCAAAATAAGCTTCTTCGATAATTCCTTTTGAAACCCTTGGACCAAAAGCGTGAATTCATAATGTTAAACCAAAAAATGACCTAATGGATTAATCAAGGCATATCACCTACAAAATAGACTATAATTTTGAGACCGTAGTCAAGAGTGTAATTTGGGCTGAGAGTTTGCAAGAAAGTTCTCTTTGACTAAACTAGTGATGAGTTACCTTTTCCTTAAAAAGGGAAGGACATTTGAAATCATAAGGCCCTACCAAGCAGCTTAGCATCTAGGCTAAGAGGAGGATAAGAGGCCCTAGGTGATTATTAAGGAAGGATTCATTGCCTATTAGCAAACTAAAATGAAAAAAATAAAAAATAAAAAAGAAGGAAAAAAAAAAGAAAAAAAGGTAATAAAAAAGAGAAAAAGAAAAGAGGGAGAAAGTATGTTTATTCTAAGTCCATGTTAGCCCAAGTGGCTAAGTTTTCAAACCATTCCAATGTCTTTTTTTTTTTTCTTTTAACGTAAATGGTCTTCACCAAAAGGGTTTTCCTCAAATGGGTAGTATTTTAGACAAGTTTAATCCTAGTCAACTCTCAAATGAGTTATCCCACCTTCCACCCATTTGGTTCTCTTCAAGGTCTTTAGCAAACCTATAGGGAGCTTCTGTTCCTCAATGACCTTTAGAGTACCCATAGGGCACTTCTCTTTTTTCAAAGCCTATAGGACACTTGATTTCTTTAGGCAAGCCCATTGGGCCCTTCCATTCACAAAGTTTCTCTTAACCAATCCGTAGGGCACTTCTCTTCATCAGTTTCTTCTAGCCAACCCATAAGACACCCACCTTCTACATTTAAGTGTTTAGCTAGCCATTGAAGATGCAATCTTAACTCAGTCTTTTTTCCAAATTCTTTAAGCAAGCCTATGAGGCATTTCTGTTCACCATTTTCTCTTTAAGTGAGCCCATGAGGCATTTTTGTTCACCAATTTCTGTTTGAGTGAGCCTATTAGGCCCCTTCATTCACCAATTCCTCTTAAGTAAGCTCGTAGGGCACTTCTCTTCATTGGTTCCTTTTGGTGAACCCATAAGGTACAACATTAAGACCAAAATTAGGGTTCCTAGTCCTTGAGAGATGCTCCTGCCTAGGTTAGTAAGCCTAATAAGGCACAATAAGGTTTTAGATAGATCTTAGATTAAGGTTGCTAGTCCCTGAGAGATGCTCATGCCTAGGTTAGTGAGCCTAGTAAGGTACGACCAGGTTTTAGATCAATCCTTGTTTAGGGTTACTAGACCCCAAGAGACGCTCTTACCTAGGTTAATGAGCCTAATGAGGTATGACCAAGTTTTGGATCAATCCTAGATTAGGGTTAGTATGCCTTGAAAGATGCTCCTACCTAGATTAGTGAGCCTAATAAAATACAACCAAGTTTTAGATTGATCCTTGTTTAGGGTTGCTAGGCCTCGAGAAACGCTCATGCTTAAGTTAGTGAGCTTAGTAAGGCATGACCAGGTTTTAGATTGATACTTGTTTAAAGTTGCTAATCTCTAAGAGATGCTCTCACTTAAGTTAGTAAGCCTAGTGAGGCATGACCGGGTTTTGGATCGATCTTAGATTTGGGTTGCTATGCCCTAAAAGATGCTCCTACCTAGGTTAATGAGCCTAGTAAGGCACAACCAGGTTTTAAATCATTCCTTGTTTATGGTTGGTAATCCCCAAGATATGCTCTCGCCTAGGTTAGTGAGCCTAGTGAGGCACGACCAAGTTTTAGATTGATCCTAGATTAAGGTTGCTAGTCCCTAAAAGACGCTCTCACCTAGGTTAGTGAGCCTAATGAGGCATGATCAGGTTTTAAATCAATCCTTAATTAAGGTTGCTAGTCCTTAAAAGATGCTCCCACATAGGTTAATGAGCTTAGTAAGACACAACTAGGTTTTAGATTGATCCTAGATTAAGGTTGCTAGTCTCCAAGAAATGCTCTCACCTAGGTTAGTGAGCTTAGTAAGATACGATTAGGTTTTAGATCAATCCCCATTTAAGGTTTCTAGTCTTCGAAAGATGCTCTTGCCTAGGTTAGTGAGCCTAGTAAGGCATAAACAGGTTTAGATCATTCCTAATATAAGGTTGTTAGTCCTCGAGAGATGCTTTTGCCTAGGTTAGTGAGCCTAGTAAGGTACTACCAAGTTTTAAATCGATCTTAGTATAGAGTTGCTAGTCTTCGAGAGACGCTCTTACCTAGGTTAATGTGCTTAGTGAGACGTAACCAGGTTTTAGATCGGTCCTAGTATAGGGTTGCTAGTCTTTGAGAGACACTATTACCTAGGTTCATGTGCTTAGTGAGGCATAACCAGGTTTTAAATCAATCTTAATAGTGTCACTAGTCCTTAAGAGACACTTCCACCTAGGTTATTGAGCTTAGTGAAGCACGACTAAGTCCTTTAGATTAATCTCATCATAGGGTTGCTAATCCCCAAGAAACACTCTCGCCTAGGTTTGTGAGCCTGTGAGGTACAACCATGTTTTCTAATTCAATTCTAGAGCAGGATTGTTTATCCTGTAAAGACACCCTTACCTAGGTTAGTGAGCCTAGAGAGACACAACCAGGTTTCATTTCTTCAATAAAATCCCCAATAGATTGAGTGTAGGATAGTTAAGTAATTACTTTAAAGTCATCTTAGGGGGAAAAATAGTCTCTTTATCTTTGTGAAAAAGTTTTGTTCAAACTTCTCCACAAAAAGGAGTAGTTGTACACAACCGATTTTTGCCTCATTTAGTTTATTTTATTTTATTTCCTTAGTAGTTCATAAATTAGAAAAAACAAAAAAAAAAGAAATTAAAAAAAATCTAAAAAATAAGTAATTTAGAATATATAAAAAGATACAAAAATAAGAAAATAAAAGCACAAAAAACAAGGAATTTGGAAAAATATCAAAAAATAGGAAATCTAGAAAGAAACCTAAAAATAAGAAGTTTAGAAAAAGTTAGAAAATTGAAAAAATTGCAAAAATAAAAGATTTTAGAAAATAACAATTTAATAAGATAGATTTTTAAATTTTAAAATAAGTTTAGAAGTTAAGCCATTGAGCTTGGGCTTAGATTTGAATATAGCCCTAACTAAGCTGGTCCATGTGTGCAATTTAATTACACATATAAACAAAGCATAGGCTAACGACCTAACATATAAACGCTTGGACTTAGCATTTAGTTTAGGCATGAGGTCAAGGGTTTGAATCTTAATGAAGGCATGTATAAGCCTTTTTATTTTTTCATCACATTAAGGACTGCCATGTATCAAGATTTGATTGAGCTACATGTCAAGCACATAGCATGCCACGTGTTACGTGATGATACATGGCATGTTGTGTTTAGTTGGCATGGTTGACGTGGCGCCACGTTAGCCCCTTTTCCTTTTGTTTCTCTCCCTTTCCCTTCATTTTCCTCGACTTTCCATCACTTTCCCTAGATTTCCTACTATTTCTCGTTAGAACTTTGCTACTTACTTCTAATCGATTCTTTACTCGTTTTTCTTTGTGATTTTGCTAAATTAATGGCGAAATCAGGAAGATGACATGGAACATTGTGAATCAACACCAATAACATGTCCAAATTCATACACTAACACAGTTAAATCGAGCTCCAAAAATTGGAAAAAAATTGAAGTTTCGACCATTCATTTTATGTTTTTTTTTTTTTATTATTGTTTATATGTAGATGTAATCAAATCAAAAAATAGAAAAATGGAAAAAAGAAAAAGAAAGAAAGAAAAAGAAGAAAAAAGAAAAAGAATTAGAAAAAAATATTTAAAAAATAGTTTATTTGTTTGTTTATTTTTCGTATAGTGGAAATACATAAAAAAAAGTTAAAAAAAATTAATTAAGATAGTGAATAAAAATTTGTTCTATCACTTAGGAAAGCATTTTTATTAAAACAAAAAAAGAAGAAGATAAAATTTAACCTTCATCAAATTAGAGCATGTTAAGAATTTTCTGAAAAGATAAAAATTCCTATTTATGACCTTTTTTTCAAAACCAAAATGAACCAAAAAATGTAAACTTGACATGTTATCAAAATTAAAATCAACTCAACTTACTATATTTTTGGTAAAAGAACTACGTATGTCTAATCCTAAATAGCGGATACATTAACACTTATGGGGCAATGGTAAAAAATAAAAAATTTCCTTTTTCCTAGATTACTTCAATTTGTTTTATTAGAATAACTAACAAACTGCATTTTGTTTTATGAAATTAAAAAAGTGATTTTTAAGATTAAGGTTAAATTTGGAAATTTAATGATACCTATACGGGTTTAAAATTTCTAACCCTCAAATCCAAATCTCCAATTTTCAAAAGCTATTTCAAAAATCAGTTTGATTGTAGATTAGTGGTTAAGTTATAACCAATCTACCTAATTGGTTATAACTTAATTATTTGTCCTAACTCTAGTCGGGTGGCGACTCCAATGCGTTTTCAAATTAAAACAATTTTCTTTAAATCGTAGTCGAGGATCAATATTGAACAGGTAAAGGTTTAATACTGATCGGTTTAAAGGAAATCTAATTAAAAAAAAAAGGAATCAAGAGGTGACAAACTATGCTCGATACTCCTCTAAAACTTCGGGAATAAAAGAGCTCTTCTTAATTTGGAAATGTTTACTTGTTACAGTAAGGGTGCTAACATGCAAGGTTCTTGCATGATGTATCTACTACGGTTGCTTACCCTTATCAAATTTCTTAAGCATAGGAGCTAAAGATCCCATTGTAACTTTAGCTTGCTTTTTTTGTAATTCAGACAAATAGATTGAGTCATCACTATTCTCAACGTTATGATCACCATACTCTTTGTTTTGATTTGGAATAAGGGAGATTAAGGATCTCATCATGTTTTTTAGTTAATTCCTAGTTTTCTTTGGCCAAGTCAAGGTAAAGTTGCTCTAGCTTAGCTAAACATTCGTTAGTATGCCTACATCCCCCTTTAAGGTGGTAGGATGGAGTACCGGCACCTACACTTCTAGTTAATCTTGTCTTAGCCATGTGAATAGATAAGAAAAAATAGACGATGCCAAATGTTGTTAGGTGATTTTAGGTTAAGACTCTAGCCTTGCAAATAAAGAGAAGGTTACAAGGAATCAAGGCTAATCCGGTGCAGCCACTCCAATGCCTAAGTTAGTGAATGAATATGTAAAGAGATTTAAGTAATAGTAAGTCATCAAATCCCCCTTGTAATGTTTCTTTTCATATTTATAAGTGAAGGTTATCTCTACAGTAGCACTTAATGGAACGATTATCGAGACACATGGAGGCTTCTTGATTAAGTACATTCTTAAAATGTAGGGATAGTGGATAGTTATGTAATATAACTATACCAAGTAATAATTATTCACACCACTTTCTTTAAATTCAAATTAGATACGGATCTATAATACTTAGTGTTAGCCGAGAATGGAGTTACTCAGCAAGTCAGTAGCCGAGTAGCCAAGTGAATGAAATTTGACGATCAACATTAATGATAATTGCGACCATTATATTACACGAAGATAGCCAGAGGCCATATAAGGGTTAATAATTTATGATTGTAGTGTTTTAATATGATGTATACATACAATATGACCTTACCTTGGCTCGTAAGATTATTAAGCATTGAAGGCGCCAATTGCCTGGTTAAGGGTCGAGTCTAGAGGCCTTCATTTAGGGATGTATGTAGATTGTGGGAGCCTACTGACAATTGTACCTAGAACTTAAATTTTGATTGAAACAAACTAACAATTACCTATTTTGAATTGAATACAAAACGTAAAGTTTTGTAGTGAAATAAGTTTAGGTATAATATTTGAATCTAATTGGTATTGTATATACTCCAATCCCGACTTTGGGAGGTGTCAAATCTAAGTTACATACAATACCTGGTCAACTATATATATCTATGTGGCATACTATGTAAACATGCATTCATATTTTTGAACTAATGTTTATATAGCTTAATTATCTATATGGTTGAGGGATACCTCACTAAGCTTAATAAGTTTACACCCTTGATGATTTTTGTTGCAAGAAGACTTGTTCGTTACACATATCCGATTGATGCTTGAAGTGAGTTTAGTATTTTGGGTTATGTATGTAAGTTGGAGAGAAGAGTGAACTTATGTATAGTATAACTTTATTGTAGACTTGTAATGAACTATGTAATGGTATATAGTAGTTAGTTTAATAACTTTATCCTATTTTGGAATGTTCACTAGTCTTTTGAGACTATGAGTTTTGTAACATGACAATAGTTGTAATGTACTATAAATCTTATGTTATATAAAGTTGTGTTGTGATATTATCTTTATCTATATAACCTTGGGTAAATGATTGTAGTAGTAGCCTTGTATGTCATATAAAGAGTCATCGATTAGAAGGAGAACCAATCTACGGTGCTTACTACGATCAAGCCACCCTCGGATCATGACATGTACCCTATTGGAGCCATATTATTTTGAATACCAATTCTGCTTTAGGGGATAAGATGAAGTCTTTAGCTTTATTAGAGGGAATAATTCTTCTTAAAGATAAGAATATTGTGAGGAGAGACATTGACAAACTTGTTGGCACTAAAAAAGCCACAATGTTGCAAAATTGTACGATGTTAGTTTTTAGGTCATACAGTAACTTAAGTTCATAGTATCTGTACAGTTATTAATCTTTCATGCTTGTTTTGCAGATTAGTAGTCATGTCTTGACCACCATAGATGAGGTCAAGGAAGAGATGAGAAAGGTAAATAAGGCCTCTCTTCTCTTTTATATATACATATGATCAAAAGCCAATTATATTATCACTTCACTATTAACATGTAGAAGGTGGAGGAGGCTTATTGTAATATCGTAGGTTTTCTAGCTAATGCAATAACCTTAGGCTCCAAGCTCCTAAATTTAAGGTATTGGGCAATATTATCCATTTTAGTTCAAACTTTACAGTAAGGTTAGAAAAGTTAGATGAAGTATCTTAATAAAGCTAATTTCTTAAAATAAGCTATATAAAAGGATTAATTTGATAAAAATGTTAATTTATTAATAAAGCCAATAAATATTAAAAATGTGAAATTTAAGTTTTAAGAAATAATGAGATATTAGAGATAAGTTATTTAATTTATAAAAATAACAAATGAAGTAAATTATATATGATATATACATATTTACATGTGATATGCATTATATGTATTAAATACATATATATAATAATAAATTACCAAAATAAGGTAAATTAATATAAAATAATGGAAAATTAATGAAAAAAATGAATGGATAAGTCACCAAATGATGTGTCAGCATAAGAATCACTAGAAAACATGAGTCATCACTAGAATAATGAGGGGATGACATATAGTGCTTAGTTACGCCTAGGAAAATGGAAAAAAAAAAAAATAACGTAGCACATGTCTAATTTTTATTAAATTCAACTAACTTGAAAACCTATAAATAAGACCTAAAGCCTCAATTAAAATATTTTAAGACTCTAAAAATACAAAAAACATTATTTAAGAAAATTATAAAAAATAAAATAAAAAAAAGAACAGAAATTAAGGGCAAATCAAGTATAGGGTGATTCATATACTAAACCACAACCTGACATCGAGTCACTTTGGGGACAAAAAAAGGACCACCAGGGGAGATGTTTTGACAAGGTGTGGTGGTTCAGTGATAGTCAGAGGCAATTAGTTTAGGTGAACCAAGATTCCGCCCATATGTTATTTAATATTTTTAAAATGCAAATGTTGTTAATTAATTATGAAACTTGGTTTTTTTGGGCTATTTTAGGTGTATATTAATGTATTGCTTTTATTTTAGTTAAATAATTATTGGAAATATAAGGTCTCTAAGAAAATACCCTATTTGGGTGAAAATTAAATAAATTTTTATAAATATTAGATGATATTGTTTCAAGCTCAATTTTTGTATATAATATAGTTAATATATTTATTTAATTTTAGTAACAATAATTTTTTAAAATAAATAATTTTACTATTTCTTATAATTATTTTGGAAAAAATTGACAATTTTGCTATTTTGATGAATTAATTAGTTTATGACAAAGTTAATGTATGTGCCTTATGTATTCTAACTTCTAGAAGTTTATGATGTTATTTAAAACACTTAATTTTTTATCTCACACATAAATTTGTTTATTTTCCTAATTTTTCGTAATATCAAGCTAAAATTTCTATTTTCAAAAAAATATATAATAGTTAGTTTAGTGTAACATATGGTCAATAATTAAACTACACATTTTTGTGAGTTTATATGATTTTTCTTGAAATTAATGGGGCTCACATACTGTTTACGATGTATTTTCCTAGTATAAGCTTATATATTAGCCTAATATACAAAAAGGAATGTGACACTTATAATAGCATATTAGTTCACCCAAGATATAGCCATATCCAATGTGACACTTATGCATGAATGTGACACTTATAACTCCTTCAAAGCATAAACCATTGTAGGTGAAAATGTGAGGATAAAGGCTAAGATGGAGGTTGAGAAGCAATGAGGATAACTTAAGGCTAAGTAAAGGGCTCATAGAGAAGTATTTGATGGGGTATCAACCTTAAAGACGTAGAATGATGAACTCTTCAAAGAAATTGTAGAGTTAAAAGACCAATTGAGGTTAAGGAAAGAGAAATGCTGGAGCCTAGGGCAAACAATTGCCTTGATGAGCAAGGAGGAACATAAACTAAGCATCTAGATCCAAGATTTAGTGATCAAAAACTCTAAAATTGAAGCTCAAGTAATTGAGCTAAAGTAAGCTTCTAAAGCCAAACCTTTAGTTGAGGAGGCTCTATCGATTGTCACACTTAGTTGGCAATATGAAAAGCTACTTCGTAATAAGTTGTTGGAAGGGGGTGCAATTGGCTAAGAAGGAGATTTTAAAAGTTTACCCTAACTATGAACTCTCTTGCCTTGACTTTGTCAATGTAGATAATGATGATGCTAATAGTGATGAAGATGTAGAGGTCGATAATGAAGGAGCTAATGGGTGAAGGATAGGACAATGACTAACCTACTATTGTAGAAACCCTTATCTTTGTTCATGAGCTTGCTGTAAAAAAGACCCCTTACATTCGAAAGGAGGCTTCTAGTATACCTACTAAGACAACTAAGACTAACAGATCCTAACTCCACCATTGTTAAAGAAGGTGTGGCCGATCAAGACCCCAATTCCATCAACTTTGCTAAGGAAAACATCTCCAACCCTCAATCTAATTAACTTTTCCCGAACTTATTTTAATGTTTGGTTTGGTAGAGATACCAACCTTTTGAAGGTTGTTCTAAGAATTGTTTAATTTCTATTGTTATTTTACTGTTTATTTCATAGTAAGTTTTATTTCATGCACCTTAAGAAACTAATTATGCAAAACTTGCCTAGAGAGGCTTTTCAAATCTTCCTCTCTACCTTTAATTAAGGATGTAATTACTTATCTATTTATCTATAGATATGGACAAGTTCATTAATCATATGAGATCTGAACTTATCTTGAATGTTAGAGTTCGTTAATTGAACTAAATTAATACTTGTTGGAAGTAGTTAAGTTCATTAACCATATCAAGTTGAAACTTTTTTAAGATAGCTGGGCTTTGTTGGCTGCTTAAGGTTAAGATTTAATTTTGTTTACTGTTATTAGTTAGAACTTTATTAATATAAGCTTGCTCATCACATAGGCTTGAACTATATCATCCATTAATTATGGTTAGATTAAGAACTGCAAAGAACGTTGATAAGGATCCGTACAATAGATCAAAGAATAAACACTTTAATTCACTAAAAGTAAGGCTATTGCTTTACATAGTTTTTGAAATAAGTACTGAATGTAAACACACAACATTTTTAAAGAACAAAAAACCGTTGCTTGAAATACAACTTAAGATTCTCGGCATTTTAAGCTCATACGATAACTTGTCCATCTAACCTCTTCAGTTTGTAGGCTTCATTTCCTATGAATTCCTAAACCCTTAGTAGTTCCCCTCAATTCATGGCAAGTTTTCGTTAATTATTTTATGAGCTAATTGCTTCCATCTTTTTGCAAACTAAGCCCCTTGGTTGAAAAATTTTGTGCTTAACTTTCTAATTATAATACCTTATCGCCTTATGTTGGTAAGTTTCAACTCTTACTCTTCCAATATCCTATATTTCTTCTATGGTATCTAGATTGGTTGTTAAGTTGACTTGATTTGCCATAATGTCAAACTTATGAGTGCGCAAATTAGGCAATTCCAATTTGATCGGCAAGACACCTTACAACCCGAAGGCCAATCTAAAAGGAGTTTCTCTTGTTGAACTACTATAGGTGCTCTTGTAACCCCATAAAATGTTAGGGAGCTCTTCATCCCATTTCCCTTTTACATGATAAACTCTCCACTTTAAACTATATAGGATAATCTTGTTAACAGCCTCCACTTGCCCATTAGTTTGGGGATGAACCATTAAAGTGCAATTCAATCGAATGTCGTGCTTTCCACAAAAAGCTCATAACTTATAATTATCAATCTATGGACCATTATCAATAATTATCATGTAAGGGACACCCAATCTTGATAGAATAAAGTTTGATGTGAATGAATTGACCTTTTGCTTGATTATCTATGGTACTTCCTCAACTTCTACCCAATTAGTGAGATAATCCACAGCAACTATTATAAATTGCTGTTGTACTGTAGCTATGAGAAAAGGCCTAAGTATATCTAATCCTTATTAAGCAAAAGGTTATGGGTTTGTCAAATTGTATAACTCGTTAGAGGGTACATGGCTTAGAACTTCATGCTTTTGATGCTGTGGGCATTACCATACTGCATTCTTGGCATCCTCTTTCATGGTCAACCAATAATAGCCCAGCCTCAAAGCTCAAATGTATAATGTCTGAACCATTATATTGTTGTTGCACTCTCCTACATGTAGATCAAAAAGAACTTATTGCACATCCCTTAGTGTAAGGCAATAAAGATAGGGTTGAGCAAAGCTATGTTTATATAACTTGCCATCAATCAAAGTATAATTTGCGACTTGATATATAATCCTTCAAGCTTCTTTCTTATATGTAGGCGACACCCCATCTCTCAAAAACTCAATGATTAGGTCTATCATGATTTCTTTTTTGGGAAAGTTTACACCTCATAGCATTGTTCCATTGCCTCTAAACTCTTGCTTAATAAATATTTAATGAAGAGTTCGTCATTCAAATTACGAAGCAACTTATTGGCCAACTTTTACAATCGTGAAGGATTAAAATTCCTCTAAGATTTTTTGTACAATAGCTAATTACTTGCTCATTATTGCCTCCTTCACTATATAGTCTCCTTTAACTTAGTTTACAATCAATTGTTAGTTTGAAAAGGCTTCAACTTTCTAGACTCTAACTTCCTTTGTCAACTTCAATGTGGCTATTAAGGCTTCATATTCAGCCTCGTCAATACTTGCTAGAAATCTAAACTTCAATGCATATTGTATTTTCACATTGTATGGCCCTTCTTCGAAGACAAGTCTTGCTTTGCTTCCTTTTCGCTTAGAAGAGCAATCTACGTACAAGTTCCAAATAGGTTTCTCAACCATCTCAACGTTGTCCTCTTCTCCAGTAAATTTTGGCAGCAAAGTTTACCAAGACTTATGTCATTAGTGTTGTTCTAGGTTTATATTACCATAGGCACTCATTTTAAGGGAATACTTCACCATCCTTCTTGAGGAGTCAAGTTGTTGTAAGGCTTGCCATAGTAGTTAATTAGTGAGAACTGTGATTTGATGAGCTTTAAAATATGACTTTAGCTTCTTTGCTGAAATCACCACAAGTAACACAAATTTCTCGATCTTGGTATACCTTTCTTCAGACTTCACAAGATGTACCTTACATAATAGATCAACATGTGCTCTTTTCCTTATATATGAATAAGGATAGAGGAAAGAGCTTGACTACAAATAAGTAGATGTAAGAACAAGTCTTCCTTAGGAATAGGTTTCGAAAGCATCAACGAGATGATGGAAAATCCTTTAACTCTTTGAATGCAGCTTCATATTCATTAGTCCATAGGGTCCTTCAGAATCTTGGAAAACTCATTGCATCTATTTGCGTTTTTTGAGAAATATTTGTTTGAGGCAACAATAGGACCTATTAACTCCTTAACTTCCTTAATTGTACTTGGGGACTTCATAGTTTTTATCACATCAATCTTTCTCAAATTTTCTTCAATGCCCTATTGGGTTACTATATACCTTAAGAATTTTCCTAAGGTAGCCTTGAAAACGCATTTCTATGGATTCAGCTTCATGTTGTACCTTTTTAATGTATTGAATGTCTCATGTATGTTAGTAAGGTGTTGATCCTCTTCTTTGCTCTTAACTATCATATTGTCGATGAAAACTTCAACGTTGTGGTGGATTTAGGGCTTCAACATTTTTTTTCACAAGCCTTTGGTAAGTTGTACTAGTGTTCTTTAGCCCAAAGGGCATGACTGTATAGTAATATGTCCCAAAGTTTGTAACAAAGGAGGTGTGTACCTCATCTTCCTTCTCCTTCTAATATGATTATAGCCAAAATACGCATCTATAAAGAAAGCAAGGCATGCTTAGTAGTTGAATCCATCATTTGATCAATCATTGGTAAGGGAAAGTAGTCCTTAGGGCAAGCCTTATTCAAGTCGATGAAGCCTATGACATATGCTACTTGTTGTTTGACTTCTTAACCACTACATAATTGACCAACCATGTTAGATAAGGCTTTTCCCTTATAAGCCCTGCATTTAGTAATTTTTGAACTTCTTCTTCAATTGCTCCTAGCCATTCAGGGGCAAAATGCCTCTTCTTTTATTGAATAACCTTTGCATTAGGATTTATTTGCAATTTGTGCATCATGACTTCCCTTGGGATGCCCAGCATTTCTAAGGGAGTCTATGTAAAAACATCGGCATTATCCTGAAGGAACTTTATCAAGTCTTGTCAAATCTTCATCAGTAATGGTTCCCCTATCTTAGTTGTTTTATTAGGGTCATCCCTAAATTGAATTTCCTTAACCTCCTCTTTAGCACTTTCTACGCTGTTGGACTTACCCTTCGAATTTGCCTCAATATGGCAAACTTCCTCACACTTGAGCACTCTTAAGAATAATGACCTAGATAGCTGCTAATCTCCCCTGTACACTCTAACTCTAGTAAGAATAGGGAATTTTGCCTTCAAATGTGCCATTGAAGGAACCATGTCGAGCAAGTTCTAGCATGGTCTACTTATGATCATATTGTAAGGTGGCCAACATTTGATGATGAGGAAATCCACTTTATCCTCTACCACATTCTTATCATCTCTAATCTGGATTGGGAGAGACATCGCCACAGCTACTCACATAAGTTGATTATTAAAAGCATATACCTTCGACCAACCAATTGATGAGGACCTAATTGTCGACCTACTGTATGTTAAGGACTTGAATGCTAATCTCCTAACTTCTAGTTGCCAACCTATCTCTTCGACCAAACAGCTAAGCTCTAGTACTTCATTGCCCCATGTATAGAGAGAATGATAGTATGCCACCCATCTCTACTTTTTCTAACATAGTATTATATTCTCTTTGTCATGATTATCCCACTTGCTCCTTTTGGTAATGTACTAAGTTTCTTTGCTTTGTATTACCCCTTATGTAATTTCATACATTTTCTTATTGCCCTAGGGACTTACTATAAATAGTCCATTATCATTTGTAACTAAAGTATCTTATCCTTTATCAACTAATGAATATTCTCTTCATGTCTTGTGAGCAACCTTCTCAATTTACAACCCTTCACTCTCATCTAATCTTGCTACTAGTTCGAAGTTAGTGGCGAATGGATGTAAAATCTTTACTTATGCTTTATATCAAGCTAAGGCTATGTCATGTGGTGTTCATCGATGGGTGATATCCAACAAACAACCTCATAAAGCTATAGGAAAGGCTAAACCAACACATTGCTACTTTCTTTAATCATTCGAAGGAACTATTTTTGATCTTATGGTAAGCCCCTGTGATAAGTGAGCTCTAAGGCACATCATATCTCTTGATATCAAAGCTTGAGTTTATGACCGATAACCAAGTGTTTGTAGTGACTGGTTTTTGAAGCAGATTACATACTCCATTGTACTCTATTTTCTCTACTACGAAATAAAGCAAATGTTGAAGTTGTTGTTTAATATAGCACTTGGTTATATTGTATGGAATCTCCTCTTGGGTTGTGAACTTATTGAAGTCTTGTTATGAGAATGTTAATTCCTATTGTATAAGGTAAGATAAGTGATGTTGAGAGTGATTCTCTCAATCATGGTCATATTGAACAACAAACCTCTTGTCATATCCTGGCATAGCATAGGATGCACCATCACATAGGAATACCTATTAAGAACTTAACTCGACCTGCTCAATCATCAAAAGAAAAGTTTATTTATGTGATGATATGGTTGCTACATTGGAGTTCAGCTAGACATTTTGTTATAACTTATATGTACAACCTAATATTTACATTAAAACATATACCATCCTTTTTGTTTTGTTATCTTCAAAATAATAGGATTCTCGACTTAGTATAAGTTCCATCTAAAAGTTGCTAACTTCGACTTACGCTCTTAACGTAAATCCCCCTTAGTGTTAGGTCCTTCACGATACTATTAACTTGGGGATAAAAGATTTTACCCCCTTAGCTATTAAAATTGAGCGAGAGTAGATAACAGACAATACAATATAGGAAATATCACAACTAAAACATTTCAATCATAGTTAACAAGTTCAGCTCCATACATAAATCAACCTAACCAGGCATTTATTTCTAGCAATGCAGTATGCTATGCTCATACACGTGGCATGCATTCATACATATATCATATGCCTCTGATATCTTCATCTGGTTAGTCGACATAAGTGGGCATCTGGATAAAATGTCTAAGAACCTATGGCAACAAGGAGTTGCTTAGGAGTAAGACCCTTAACCAAATTGGACTACATATTGTAGTCTACCAAATAAAAAAAAGCAACAAGGAGTTGCTTGGGAGTAAGATCATTAACTTTATTTTACAAAATTAGACTACATACTTGATTCGCTTAAACTATATATATATATATATAAATAAATCACGAATACTCTAGCAAATATACTAGGTCGAAATTAAGTAATATAAAAAAAGTAAGGTTGTTGATCCCTCAAGGATTAAGAAATTACTAATCCTACATTAGTTCTTATCAATATTTAGGCAATCAAAATTAAATTAATTAATCTAATAATTACTCTAAAACTATTGAAAAGAAAATAACTATGAAAAATCTAAAATTAAGCAATCAATTGAGAATTATAGGAAAACAAAATCCACCTTAGATTACTCAAATCAAATTGTTACCATATTATATAGATTAATAGCTATATGGTTATTCAAGTGAAATTATTATACCTTAAAACTTAAGGATTTAAACCCCCTATTGATTAATCAGCTTTTGCATCTTCCAATTAACAGTGAACTCTAAATTACAATCATATATCTCCCGATACTATGATTATCTAATGTCCTAAATCAATTATCCCTAATGTCTTAGTAAATAATCAATCACCAAATATCACATTTATCTCTAGATAATTTCTAATTAATTCAATTAACTCTGCTTTCACATTGATTAATCAAATCAACTAAGAATTTCTAACAAACCCATCAACTCCAGTATCATTAAGGTTTCTAACAGTTATAATTAATTTAACAATTATAATCGAAATCATAGAAATTGCAATCATGAATCATCCATATATCTCTTAATCCTATAACATGAACACAATTATCATCTTAGCTATCTAGGGTTTCAATAATTCCCACAAATAAATTTAACCAGCTATGGATTTGGAAACAAAAACACAAATAGTAATTGAAATTATTAGGAAATTCATAATTAAAAGCATAAGTAATTCACAAAATTGCATAAGAATAATTGAAATAAATGTCACCAATTCTATATTGAAAAAGATAATCTTCAATTGCAAATTCCAATTGGTCTCTACAACAAAAGCAAAATCCTCTTAATGATCAAAGTGATTCTCTCGAAGAATTCTTCAAGAACTAACTAAAGACTATTCTATGACTCTCTACGTCTAAGGGAAAAGTGTCAAAAAGTCTCCTAAACGATGAAACAAAAGCTATTTATATAAAAAATTAGGTTTAGCTCACATGAAGTTTCTTTTCCATGAAAGCCAACGATGTAAGTGTAAGGTTGGCTTTTAGGTCGGTAGCATAGCTGTCAAAGGCCGCTAATGCAAGTAGTAAGTTGTAAGTCAGTTGCCTTTAATTCCAATTTGCATGTGTTGATTTGGACTTCGTTAATTTGCTTAAAATTCCTTTAAATCGTCTATAATTCCACCTTTAAATCGTCTATAATTCCACTCTTAAATCCTCTAATTCCTGAAATGTCCAAATGAAAATAATTAAGTACCATTTCTTAATGATTTCTATAAAATTAATATTCATTTCCTATAATTCCTTCCCCCCACTATAGGATAGATAGTGTCCACGCTGTCTTCTATTCAATATTCAAGAGGAAATAATAAAAAAAAAAATTCATAGCAATAAGAAATGAAAAACTGGTACTCTCTTTGATTCAAATTTTCAACAACAATGAAAATTCCAAGCATAAGATCATTACTATTATAGAATTCAAATCTAACCTATCTCATCAAACGCAAAGAAACATGAAATAGCAAAGATAGCATAAAAGTGTACTGAAGAGTACATAGTAGAGCTAATGATCTAGAGTTACCCAAACAGATGGGTACTAAACAAAAATAACCAAATAGCTAAAAGAAAGAAAAAGAAAAGTAAGGAAAATTGAAAATAAAATAATAAAAAAAAACATCAGGAAAGCACACAAATATCTAATTGTCTTTGTCGGTGCTACTACTCTCTATACTAAAAGTCCCATAATGGAACTACTTTATAGTTGCTGGCAAAAAATAGGAGATAGAAGACTTCAACATATTGAACATAGTAGTCTAGAACTTCTTATTCTTCTTCTTGTCATTCCAGACTTCTTTAGTTTCAATACTCAATTGTTCATAACTGCTATTTGGAAGATGAAATAGACGCTCTAGCAGTAGGAGGATGAGATGAAGTAGACGTTCTAGCAGTAAGAGGAGGATTTTCAAGAATATCTTCCTCATCAATAGGATGGGACCTATTATTGATCTTAACCAATCCCTAACTCCTAAATGGTGCAGCAGAAATAGGTTTACATGGGATATCATCGTTCCCCTCCAGCTCTTGAAAAAGCCCTACACTCTTTAATAATGCTGTAATATACCCACCATAAAAGATAACTTGTGTCCTGATATCATCTATCTATCTATCAATAGATAAAATTAGTTATCTCTATTCCTAGATCTATCTGATATCTAGAAATCATGCTATGTAGATAAAACTGGTTCAAATTTGGACATATGTATGCTACATGTCAATTTTTTTCATTTTCCTAGGTGTCTTATGTCATTCTCTAGTTAATTAGTTGTTGACTCATGTTTTCCAACTTGTATCATATTGCCACATAGGTTTGATGACTTATCCATCCATTTTTTATTAATTTTCCATTATTTTATACTAATTTCACCTTATTTTATTTTTTGTAATTTATTATTATTATATGTATATATTTAATACATAAAATGCATATCACATGGAAACATATGTATATTATATACAGTTCACTTCATTTATTATTTTTATAAGTTAAATAACTTATCTCTAATATCTTGCTATATTTAAAAGCTTAAATTTTGCATTTTTGATAATTTATTGGCTTTATCGATAAATTGAAAATTTTCTTAAATTAATCCTTTTATATAACTTATTTTAAGAAATTTACTTTATTAAAATACTTCATTTAACTTTTCTAACCTTACTGTAAAGTTTAAACTAAAACAAATAACATTGCTCGATACCCTAATTTAGGGGCTCGAATTATATGGTTATTGTATTGACTCGAAATCCTAAAGTATTACACCGTTCGAACCATAGACAAACAAATACAAAACCTTACCACCATTGTGACTAACTTGGCTATGACCATGCAAGGATTAGTGGAAGCTTATCCTCATGAAAGAAATGATGATCGTGAACGAGGTGTACGAGATAGGCTACAAGGGTAAGGTATGGAAATTTGAGCTCCTGGTGCAATGAATATGCCATAAACATGACCAATCAGAGCTAAAGGACATACATGACGAAGGCTTGAGTTAGGAGAAGTTGAGGACGTGGAAGATGGTGAAGATGAGGATGAGTAGTTCCCTAAATATGATGAACATGAGCTTTAAGGAACCAAGCACATCAAAGTGTTGGGTCTAAGCTTCATTGGATCGAGTAGTGGAATGAATATATGGATTGGGAAGAGAAAGTTGAGAAGATATTTGATTTCTATGATGATAAGGATGCAGTGTGTATCCGAGTAGCTACCTTAGAATTGTCTAGGTATGTAGCAATGTGGTGGAAGAAGTTGCAAACTATACATCAATGAGCCTAATGCGAAATACGAACTTAGAATGAGATGAAGAATGTTTTAAGGAGTAGATGTTCCTAAGCATTATGAGCAAGATACTTTCTAACATCTTCAAGAACTTAGGTAGGGTAGTCGAACTGTGAATGAGTATGTTCAAGAGTTTGAACTTAATGATCCTATGTGATGTTGATGAGCTAAAAGCACGAATCGTTGTAAGATTTATTTCTAGGTTGTGACCTGAGATTAAGAACATTATGGATGTATAGAGACTTAGGACTTTGGATGAGACTATCCGAATTGCCTAGAGAGTTGAAAGGTAGAGGTAAGGTCAGTTCAGCTAAGCTCTAACTAACTAACCTAGTATGTCGAGCAAATTAGGCATGCTAAGTTGACCTCAATATGATTAAGCCTTTGTTTGGTTCTGAGGTGAATTGCCAAGGTCAAGCTCTAAGTAGACTTGATGAGGGCCGAGGTAAGGCTAAAGCTAAGTAGCTTAAGGTCGAAAAGGCTAAGGTTAAAGCTTAGGACGAAAGACTAGAGAAATTAAGTGGTTTAAGTGTCTTAGCTTCAAACATGTTGCTAGTTAATGTTTGAATAGACGTGTGATGACTATTAAGTGTGAGACCCCATAGATTGAGGTAGAAAGTACGTGTAACGTCCTAGAACCCAAGACATCACAAACCACTACATGTCCCTAGTCTCTAATGACATGTCAGGAGAAACATTTGACTAAAAACTCCAAATAAAAAGTCTTTAAATAATCTTATATAATTAAATCTCCAAATAATGCTAGAATAACTTCTAGTTAAAAAATATTAATGTCTAATTAATTATCATTACCACATAAGACTAAATAATCTTACGATCTAATTTCTTAGGATAATCTTCAATACTAAACATAATCCTTACTCTTCCTATCCTTAAGATAGTAATAGCTCCATAAATTATTGAAGTCAAGCAGTATAACTGCAAGTCTTGCAACTGAAAATATAATAAAGTGAACCAAAGCTTAGTGTGTAACACATAACCACGTGCACATGATCAAACAATATATATTCACATGCATAGAAATGCAAGCAAATAATCTACACAATGTATTCATTTATCTTCACTTTTAAGCTAGTAACACAAACATACAATAGTGGTCCTTATGACCCGATCACATCATCAATGTATTACATCCTAGTATTTGGGCATGCCTCTTCGAGCTTGTCTACAACAAACTAGATCTACCCTAGATAATTTCTAAGCAAGACTCTACTAAGGACAATGTATCGCAAGGATCATTAAGGTTGCCCCCTAGGGATCTACTACTTCGAGTCTCTAGGACGAGCCAAACACAAACGACAAAAGATACATAAGCCGGATATAAATTTAAATAATTTTAATTTTTGCTATCCTAACACTCACATACAACAAGCAAGTGTTACGTATCTAGATATTTGGAATTCATTACCAACAAATCAAGCCTAGCTTTAGATCTTAGAAAGAATAAATACTCATTAAACTTATTTAAATATTAAACAAATGATGACTCTTAGCTAAAACTCACTTTTAGACCATTTAAATCTCCTTAAATTCACTTAATGATACATTAAGGAGGTTACTTTAGAAGTAACAAAGGAGTAAAACAAAAAAAAAGAAAAAGGAAAAACTTAACTTAAAGGAGCAAGCCTATGATACGATTAAGGACACAATCATATCTTTTTGGCCATGTAACTTGTTGAGTTACTCTTCATTACTGTAAAGGACATGACCAGGGATATGGTCGTGTGACTTTCTAGTTTACATGTCTATGCCACGTACTACTAGGGACACGACTAGGGATATGGTCATGTCACTTTTTGGTCCCTTTTTTTTTTTTTACCCAACCTCCTTTCTAAACCCAACAACAACACTCCAACATCTCAACACATGGATCAAAACACCTAAATTTTAGAAAACTCAACTCTACAACATAATCCCATCAACAACACCACCTATCTTTCACATCTCTAACTCTTATTTCAAATCAACACTACCAAATAAATTCTATCACCGTATTATTTAACTAACAAACATCTCCTAAACTTGTTAAAAGAATAAGGATAATAGAGATTTTATGGAACATAAGATAAATGTCTTAATTTTAGCGATCCTTTAAGGCTTTTTTGTTTTTCCTTAACAGACTGTGCAAAATTCTAAAAGAGCAACATAAAAATTTTTAATCTCCATAAAGAAATCTTGAATTCAACAAATTAGATCTTCACTAACCAATGTCCTTTTAAGGTTTCATAAACTTTATGTTTCCCTTCTTTAAGTAGCTACTCTTACTCTACCATAAAAAGAAATCTCACATCAATCTAAAATTTCCCATCTTTAATAAAAAGAAAAATAGTGGAATTCTCCCTTATCTTAAGGGTTTCCGAAGTTTACAAGAGAAGAGTATAATCTTATAGTGCACAATGAGTCAATTTGTGCACAAGCTAAGTTAATATTAGGTTAAGATCTCCTTATAATTCCTTTAATACCCTTCATTGAACCATAACTCAAGACCTTAATACCCCTGATCAAAACTTAATTACTTTTGATTTTATTGTGACTTTTATTATTTAATTACTCCCTTTTCTTTTTTTTCTCAGGTATATGAGTGAAGGAGAAGAAGAGGTAAATGTCGAGCATCTATTAGATGAGTTTCAAGAGGATTATGATGCCTTAACCCGACCTGAACTTGAAGAATATTATATGGTTGTCCATAGATCACTCAATACTATTGCTACTGATAAGAATGAATAGAGAGAGAATCTCTTCCATACAAACTACTGTGTGAATGGCAACCTTTGCACCCTTCTTATTGATGGAGGAAGTTATACCAATGTGATAACATAAGGAGTGGTGAAAGCTCTAAAGTTACAGACCTATTCTTGTTGATGGTCCATTTTTGTCTTGGTATGCTAACACCTGCAAAAAAAGAAAAAGGTCTCGAGGGGCACCGAAGGGTGCTTCAATACGACCACTCCAATGCCTAAGTTAGCCTTCTCATAATGTAGAGAGAAATATCAAGTAGTTAGGAATGAAAATGAAAGAGTGGAAGAAGCCTCTTACCTGATGGTCTTGCTTAGTATTTATATTGAATCAATGGAGATTGTCCCTAGACTAAGTCATTGGATTGGGTTTAGATATTGGGCCTACTAATATAAGCCTATACAATAATTATCCAAAAATGCCTATTAAGACTTGCCCCCTCCTCTCTTTGGTGAAAAAGTCAGAAAAGAGAGTATTTAAGGTGGTTAATCTAATGGGATTTCTAAAAAGGTTTGTAATCTTAGCCTAAAGAGGCTAGAGTGCTTGAAGAAGTACAGCCTAAAGAGGCAAAAAGCAGGAGTAACTGAAGTGCCCTAAGTGGCAAGGCCCTAAAGAAGCCAATGCGCTTGAAGAGATGAGGCCCTAAAGAGGCTAGATCACCTATAGAGGCTAATGTACTTAAAGTGGCGAGGACTTAAAGAGGTCGATGCACTTGAGAAGGTGAGAGCGCCTAAGGAGACAAGGTTCTAAAAAATTGAGAGCGCTTGAGGAAGCAAGGGCCTAAAGAGGCGAAGGCCTAAAGAGGTCGGATTGCCTAAAGAGGCAAAGGCTTGGAGAGGCCAATGTGCCTAAAATGGCTAGGGAAGCATGCAAGTCGTTTAAGCTAAGAATGACTTATGCTAAGTAAAGCCATAAAATAAGCTACTTGGCCTTTAGTCCATTAATGTATAGGACTGTAGGCTTGTTTCATCCATTGTGTGTACGACTTAGAGCTATTAATGAATCACCTATTAGCAAATTATACTTTGAGCTAGCTAAAGATAAAGGGCATTTCTTTAGCCCCAATTTGTCTTTAAATTCTCCTTAGAGCATCATGTTGATGGATAATACATTGTTCATGAATCAAGGTATGAACGTTAACAATTGACTGGCACAAAGAACAATGTAAAGCTTATAGCTTAAAATAAATGCTAAGACAAGTCAAAAGCAATGATAGAGAATTTTACCCATCTTTCATCGATGAAAACCAATATACAAGTGGGTATGTTCCTTACTGGCTAGCTCAAGAGCTTTTATAAGTCAGTATCAATTGAAAAAGGAGCTTAGTCTGGAGTTTTCTAACTCAACTCCAAGTGAATTGGAGTACTTCCATGTGAAGTTGGCTTGGAGATAATCTTAGTTTGTAACTTGAGAAGTATTCAAACAAGTGTATTTATTCTTCCTTTAATTGGCTTTTGGAGTTACTTAGAATTTTAGCTTCAAATGCTACTTGGCCTTATGACTTAGATCTTTGGACTTTCAATGCTAATGCTTGAGATTGTCTGAAAGACAAACTTAGCCGTTATAGGAGTGCTTGGTGAGGCTCCTCAATTGTATCCATGCTCAGATCATGAAGGCCTATAAGTCAGCATTGATGCATAGTTCAGTAGATAAATTACGTGGCCGCCCTGAGTGGTTCGGATGACAATAGTTTGGCATTGTTGTCCATAGATTACAGATATTGCGATAGTATTTTGGCACAGACAACTAAGATGGATCAGCCATTTATACCATCCTAAGGGAACTATTCGGCTTTAGAGTTTATGGCTCAATTTCACTATGTGGACAAAGCTCAGCCTTTGCTGTATTTGTACTCGATTTTAATTCCAGTCTCATCTTGAGTATTGTTGTTTTGTTAGCTGCTATTTAGTTTGGTCCTGCAGCTTGGAACCGGCTGTGCATTTGTTGGCCGAAATTGAAGGGCTCGAACTGCTCTGTTTAGATTGTCGACCATGGAGTAAAAGTGCTTGGAAGTCGGACTTATTGTGGCTCGACTTAGACTTTGAATGAAGCTCAACTGTAACATAGAAAGGACAGTTCGACTTTTGACTTAGATTACTCGGGTCGACCTTAGATTAAGTCCACTTGGCTGTTATGTTCTGACTAGGCCGCATGCATAATTTTTTAATGAGTTCGGAGCTTGGTGAATGAGCAGTCGCTATAGTAGATTGGTAGCTTGGCACTTATTGTGAAAAGCTCGAAATTACTAATCCTGCAACTCGGCTCATGTCTTATAATCATGGGGATAAGGACAGTTCGGTATGCTCAACTACCACGCATACTGATCACTTTTTACCATAGCTTAGTTAGTTTCTTTAGATACACAACATGATAACTTGGCTAGGAGTGATGGCACTTGGCAGCTTAGACTGTTGCTGTGTTCACACAATACTTACATAAAAAAAGCACGAAATTCGGTAAAGTTTAGTTCAATCAATTTGATATACTTAGTCGAAAAAGTTTTGTAAATCTCGTAAGTCGCTTCATTGAACCGATTGTTGCCTCCCATATGGATAGAAAATCATCTTTTCACGAGGCTTTATACATTCAATAGAAACAGAAGATTAGAGAACAAATAAATTGGATAAGCATGTGCACTTTGTTCATTATAGTGTTCAATTTATGGAAGCAATGAACTCTTCGACAATTTATAGTTCGACAGCTTGGAATGACTCAGAAAACTCGACCTCTTTAAAATTGGATAGCTCATGAAGCCCTTAACACAACACATAATTACTGGCTTAGTCATTGAATTTAACTCAGTTCAGCATGAGTTGGAATTTAGCTCATAGCTTAGTCTCCTTTGAGAATTGCTTAGCATCTATGGAATTATCGGTCTATTTCATTAACAATTCGACCATAGTGTAACAGCAATTCAGCTATAGTGTAACGACCTACGAACAACTCGGCCATCATTGCAGGGTGTAAGGTCTAATCATTGTTTAATAGCTCGGCACATACGGATATACCCAGTAGAAAATTGCTGCAGCTGTTGTGGGTGTTCTTATAAAACACTTATAGCTCCTTTAGCTCAATTTGGCGTAAGTGAGAACTCAAAATGTTCTTAACATCGAATACAGAGAAAGGCCACCAACATATTGGCTACATATTACGCAAAGACATTGTAGCGGGTGACTCGGCCTTTACATCATCTAATGGGCATATCAAATGGAAGTAACATGTGCAGTATCCAATGGGCTCTATATTTAGAGAAGATGACTAATGCAGTCATCATCATTCTTAAAATCCATCGATAGTTATGTAATTGCTGATGGATGACTTAAGAGCATATCTAAGAATTCATATGATACCTAGGTTGCTTGCATTACTAAAGAACATGCTCCCTCAATCGATCCTCTTATGGTCCTTCCTAAGGGTGCTTATTGACTTCATGAATTTATACTGAAATTATCTTGGAAGACTTTGATATCATAATTGAATCATTAAGAGCATGACTAAGTGCATATAGTAATAAAGCAAGTGCCAAAACTAAACTCCAAGAAAGATCTTAAGTTCCTCGACGGTCTCTATTCGCATAATAAATTACTAGAATACTTATCATAGAAGCAATTATTGTCAGTTTCAAACAAGAGGTACATACCCTTTTTGCGCATCCTCAATTTGTAGAGCTTTCATGAAATTATCCAACATTATCTATATTCTTGCATTGGGAGACATTAGGAACCAAAAAAAGTGATAGTTACCCTAGACAGTTATCCTAAATTTTATGGTACGGCAACTGCCAAAGGATGAAAAACAACAATCATCGTCATCCAGATTGCATAGCGGCTCAGGATTAGGGTAATAAAATGAAGAATCAATAACCTTTCATGGAGGATTCAATCATATCCTTTAATTATTTGCCATTAGAGTACACATAACCTGTTGAATATACAAAAAGCCGAACAAATGGTAGTTAACTACGGTGATTTTCCACCTTTAGGCTGCAAATTTCTATTCAACATACAGTGTCATGGCAATTTCTAAGGTAGTTGCTCATTGTATTGGAAACAAGGGGAAAAAGAAAATTTAATGACAAAACATGGATAGACTTTCACAATTCCAAGAGGAAATGGAGAAAGTCCAATATAGCAAACCAAATTCTCCGTGCATGATTTTTGACGAACCAGTAAAGATTATAATTGTCTAGTTTTTTTTTTTCTTGGTTCCTATAAACAGCACCAATTGTTGATGGTCCATTTTCATCTTAGTATGCCAACTCCTAGAAAAAAAGAAAAGGGGTTATAGGGGCACCAAAGGGTGCTCCAACGCAGTTACTTTGATACCTAAGTCAGCCCTCTCATTATGTGGAGAGAAATATCAAGTAGTTAGGAAGAAAAATGAGAGAGTGGAAGAAGCTCCTTACTTGGGGGTCTTGCTTAGTATTTATAGTGAATCAATGGAGATTGTCTCTAGACCGGGTCGATGGATCAGGTTTAGATATTAGGCCTACTAATATAAGATTATACAATAATTATCCAAAAATACATACCAACAGTTCTCACCCCAGATCTTACAAGAGGTATTGTATGACGATCAAGTTAGTGTCAATCTCCATTGGGGAAAGATTCAAGGATGAGGTATTGTGTGATGTCTACCTATTGTGTTCTTCTCAAATACTTTAAGGCCGACCTTGGCTATTAGACCTAAGAGTACTCTACGATGGATATAAGAACACTTATATGTTCTAAAAGGATGGCAAGAAGGAAGTGTTGATCCTCATGAGTCCAAAGAAAGTACAAAAATCTCAAGTTAGGATTACTAAATCCTTGCAACAGAAGTCCTCAATGATCTACTGAACATAATTCTCTACGGAACTTAAGAAGGAAGAATGTATCTTTTTGCTAGCGAGAAGACTACTAGAGCTAAAGGAGGATGGAGCTTGATAACTCTTATTTTAAATACATTTCATATGGTGATTTTATAGTATTTCCCTTATATTTGTTTATTGTTCTTAAAGAAATTGATACTTAATTGAGTAAAATTTTTATTTCAAGGTTTGAACGTGTTCTTGAATTGAAAATGAAGAAAAGGTATCAAGTTTCACTCAATTCGAAGTTCAAATGAATAAGTTATGAAGTTTTGAAGTTACATAAACAATAAGAGAAAGTGACAAATTTTTATCAAAAAGTTATATAGTTTAGGACACAACTGTATCCCCAGGCTGTATCTAACTAAGGTGATTTTTTTGCGCCAAGGTCAGTAAGTTACATAACTTGGGGACAAAACTGTGTCCTAGGCTATATTTGGTGACAAAAGAAAAAAAAGAAACTTCATAATACATTATATAGGGACTTTTGAGGATTTTGCAAATAACTTTTGACATTCAAAAGAGAAGAGACTTGAAGAGAAGAAGGAGAAAAAGGCGGAAGCAACATCTAACTTCAAGATTGAAGAGATTTTTTATCAACAAAAGGGGTTTTTCATGTTTTACTTCTTGATTTTGATGCAATTTTCTTTTAATTTCATCATGATAGTTTAAGATTCTTATATTTAGGATTATGGAACCTAGGGTTTCATGTGGCTGTTGGATTTATTGATAATTTTCAATAAAGTTTCTATCTTTCTTGGTTCAATTATATGTTTTAATTGTTAACTGATATTTCTAGGGTATTAATCTATAATATTATGCATGATGATTGAGGAATCACATGAGTAATGAGAGCTTGATATAATTGGAGAGAATTACATGTATACTTAAAGATAAGATACATAATTCTTTTGGAAAGTAATTATTTATGTGTAGGAATTCATTGCATGTTAATGCGATTCTAAATTATATTACTAAGTGAAGAGATTCCGGTAAATAATTTAGGATTAAGGTTAATATGCTTGAGAAAAGTATTAACTTCAATTGTGAATCCTTTTGATCAAGAATAATAGAGATGGAATTAGATATATTTTTAGCGGTCATATGTTAAACAATAGAGATAAGATTATAGTCAAGTATAGATATCCAACTGCTTAATTGGATGGCATGTTAGATGAATTACATAGTGCATGGATCTTTTCAAAGGTAGATCTAAAGAGTGGTTATTACCAAATTAGAATGAGGCTAGGAGAGGAGTGGAAGACAACATTTAAAATGAAAGGTAATCTCTTTGAATGGTTAGTAATGCCATTTGAACTCACGAATGCACAGAGTACTTTTATGCAGCTTATGAATCATGTCTTAATATCACTAATAAGTATGTTGTGGTTTATTTTGATGACATCCTGGTATATAGTGCTAATCTCTACTCTCATGTCGAGCACTTGAGAGTTATGTTTGATACTCTTCGAGCTGAACACTTGTTCGGTAACATGAAGGATTGTATATTTTGTCAAAGTGAAGTTGTGTTCCTCATATATATTATGCTTGGTAAAGGTATATGAGTTGATAAGGAGAAGGTCCGAGCCATACTTAATTGGCTAACCCCCACTAGCATATTAGAAGTGAGAAGTTTTCATGGTTTTGCTTCTCTTTATCGGAGATTCATTTAGAATTTCAATTCCATAGCCGCCTTATTAATCAAATTGACCAGAAAGAACTTAGAAAAGGCTTAAAGGAGTTTTGAGGATATCAAGTCCAAGCTAACTTTTACCCCAGTACTTATGTTGCCTAACTTTAATAAAGTCTTCAAAATAGAATGTGATGCCTTTAGGGTTAGGATTGGTGTCATTCTGATGCAAGAAAACTGACTTATCACTTACTTTAGTGAGAAGCTCAGTAATGCTGCTTTAAACTATTCTACATATGATAAGGACTTATATACCCTTGTTTGAGCTCTTTAGAACTAGCACCATTACTTGCTACCTCGAGAATTCATCATTACACCAATCATCAATCCTTGAAACATTTATGAGGTCAACAAAAGCTTTCCCAACATCATGCAAAATGGATAGAATTCTTAGAAACTTTTTGCTATGTCATTAAGTATAAAAAGGGAAGCTCTAATAATGTTGCTGACATTCTATCATGTTCGCAGGTGCTCATCACAACTTTATAAGATTAGATAGTTAGATTTGACACCATCTTAGATCAGTATGAGCAAGATTCGTACTTTGAACCCATAGCGGTCAAATGCAACTATGGAGGAGCGATGGATGGATTTTATTTGAGCCAAGGATTTTTAATAAAGGGTAGACAAGTATGTGTATTGAGCAGTTAGGCTAGAGAATTACTTGTTCGGGAAGCCCATTCTAGAGGCTTTACTAGCCATTTTGGAGAAAAGAGGAGACTTGAACTATTGAAAGAGCATTTTTATTAGCTAAGGATGGTAAAGGATGTGCATAAAATTCTAAAACACTATGAGGTGTGTAAAGGAGCTAAAGGAAGGAAGGAACCTTATGGGGAATATACACCTCTACCTATACCTAATTAGCCTTGGACCGACCTAAGCATAGATTTCATGCTCAACCTACCTAGAACAACTAGATACATAACTTTATCATAGTAATGGTCAATCAGTTAAGTAAGATGAGGTACTTCATTCCCTTCCATGGAATTGATGATGCTTTACATGTCGTTAACCTTTTTTTGTAGGAAATTGTGTAGCTACATGGGATCCCTAGAAGTATTATTTCCGATCACAACTTGAAGTTTATAAGTTTCTTCTAGCGAACTTTGTGGAAGAGATTCAGCACTAAGCTAATGTTTAACACTTCTTCTCATCCTTAGATAAATGGTCAGAAGTGAATAAAATAGTTGTTAAGTCTACTTCGAGCCACAGTTAGGAATCTACATGAATAGGATTTATGTTTGCCCATCATCAAGTTTGCCTACAATTACTTGACCCACAGCTTAACAGGCTAATCACCTTTCGAGATTGTCCATGGCATCAACCAAAACTTACCTTTAGACATGATTGTTAACCCAACCCTTAGAGAAGAAAGCCAAACTAGCATATAGCTCATCGAGGAATTTTAAAGACTGCATAAGAGAGTTGCCGAGCAACTATCCAAAGCAGTAGCCTAATAGCAAAAGCAAGGAAACTAAGGGAGAAAGCACATTATTTACAATCTTGGAGATCTTGTATCAATTCACCTATGTAAGGAATAGATTCCAAGAAAGAGGATGCATAAACTTTTGTCCAGGTTGGATGGTCCATTTAAAGTTCTAAGGAGAATCAATGACAATGCCTACGAGCTAGAATTGCTAAAAGGATATAAGGTATCCCCAACATTCAACATCTTTGATTGAAGCCCTATATTACAAAAGAAGAAACCAACCAAGATTTGAGGACAAATCTTCAACAACTATAGGGAGTTGATGGAATGTCAACCTCTAGACCTGTTATTTGAGCTAATCTTAAAGACCTTCAAAGTTTTGTAAGAAGGGAAGAATATAAACCTCGCAAATTTAGTATTTTAAGTATATAGTTGAACTCAAGTACTATAAATAATTACCCTAAGTTAGTAGAATTGATAAATTTAAAACTAATTAAAACTTAGTTTCGAAACTTAGAACAAATGAGAAAACCTTAATATATTGATCAAACCTTAATCACGTATAAAAAGCCTAAACCTTATATGCATGTAAATACTAAAGATTGAACCTGAATAAGATAAAAACCTAAAACTAAAACCTTAAGTTTATAAACATACAAATTTAATTTTACGATGATAAAATCCTAATTAGGTATGATTATCAATCGATACACTTAATCGCATTAAATCGCTAACAAATAACTAGAGATGACTTCTAAATGCTAATAAATGTAAAGAGTGCTAAATTAATTTACATGATTGATAATATTATTTTATAATTGTTAGTAATCTTATATATATAAATAAATTACTATTATATAAATTTAATTATTTGAACCTAATTATAATATTTATTGTAGTTCATGTGTTATATGATAAATTTTAATAACATATTTTATAATTTTATTTATAATTATATTATTTATTAGATATATATAATATTATACAATCAAAATGTTGACCAAGTCAACATGTCACTATCATTTAAAATTTTCTTTTCTCTTCCTTTTCCTATCTTTTTTTTTTTCTCTTTTCCTTTCTTTTCTCTCCCTCCATGCCATGACACATTTTAACCCTCTAGAACCCTCTCTAATTATCTTCAATTTTCTCAAATCACACACATAATTAACTTATCTTCTTTCCCTTTACCAAACCAACAATACTCTCTCTGTTTTCTCGTCTTCTCCATTTTGTTTTCCCCTCATTTTCTCTAACTATCACTCCACTTCTAACCACACTACATATCTCATATTGTCATCAATATTTAGAGAGAAAGAAAAGGATTTCTACACCAAAACATTTTCAAAACAAGTAAATACATTTNATTTAATTATTTGAACCTAATTATAGTATTTATTATAGTTCATGTGTTATATAATAAATGTTAATAATATATTTTATATTTTTCCTTATAATTATATTATTTATTATTCTAAATAATATTTATGGGGTTATAAATATTAAAAGTTAATTTAAAAAATTATTTTATTTATTTATACACTCATTTCCTTGTTTAGACTTTTTCCTTATCTTTTTCTTTTTATTTTCTTTTCCTTCCTAATTTATATGTGTTAGATATATATAATATTATACAATTAAAATGTTGAGTAAATCAATAAGTCACTATCACCTAGAATTTTCTTTTATCTTCCTTTTCCTTTTCTTTTTCTTTTCTCTCCCTCCATGCCATGACACATTTTAACCCTTTAGAAGCCTCTCTAATCATCTTCAATTTTCTCAAGTCACACATAATCAAGTCATCTTCTTTCTTTTTACCAAACCAATAACACTCTCTCTCTCTTCCCATCTTTTCCATTTTGTTTTTCCTTCATTTTCTCTAACTATTACTCCACTTCTAACTACCATATTCTCATCAATATTTAGAGAGAAAGAAAAGGATTTCCACACCAAAACATTTTCAAAACAAGTAAATATATTTCCTTTATATTTTCTTTATATTTAGTTTGTATTCGTTGCATTATGTAAATTATAGTTTAGGTATTTTCTTTATATTTGTGTATATTATCATATTAGATGTATTATACATGTAACTTAGTATTTTGTAATTGAAACTTTATGTACATTTATTAGATTTTGTATATAGAAAGTTATTTCTTTTAGAAATTGTGTTTACATGTATAAATGTATAAATATAGTGGTATGCACATATAGATATATGTAAGGATATGTTATAGATCAAGTTAGCTATATGTACAAATATACATACATATATACGGTATATATATAAATACATACATATATAAACATAGTATAATATGTACATAAACATACATATAAGAAATATTAAGTATTTATACATATATAAATATATATATATGAAAATCAAAAGGGCATATAAATATGTATATATATGTAATACATCAAAATTTCTTAAAAACATATTAAGAAAATATAAATATATGTGTATAAAAGTATATATAAAACTGAGTATAAATACGTGTACATGTATATAAATATGTATAATAATAGTATACTAAAAGTATAACTATGTGTATATATGTATATATACATGTATAGATATACATACGATAATAGTATGTTATGAGTATAAATACATGTATATATATAAGTATATATACTAATATGTCAAGTAAGTATACATGCAATTAAGGATACATATGCACATATATATATATATATAAATAAAAGTACATATATACATATAATATGGTTATTTAATGTAACATAATAGAATGGATATATATGTATATATACATAAAATGGGCTGAAACCCTAAAGAAAATTAAAGCCTACATACTTATTAATTGATTAATTATAATAACATATACATATAAAAAACAATAATACAAAATTAAGGAAATATAAAAATAAGGAAAAATTAACAAATTGCCATATGGACAAATAGGAAAGTGCCACATCAGTAATTTACCTAAAATATATAATTAAACCGAAAAATTACAAAATAATTTGAAAATAATAATAATTAATTAATTAGGAAAATTACACTAATAACAAGAAAAAAAAAACATAATTAGTAAATGAAGCTTAAAAATGAAGAAATAGTGAAATTAATATAAGTTGGACTTAAAAACAAAATATCATAAAATACCATAAATTACAAATATATTTCCTATTTACCCCAATAAGTAAGTTAAACCATGTTTATGTCATGTTCGAGTTATAGTAGAAAATTAGGTAAACTATAATAGATATTAGTTAATTGAAGAGCCTAGTTTTTCAAATACTTATAAGTTTTATTATCCTTTTAGGTATTCAATTGTAGAGTTCTAAAAATCCCAAAGGCTTGAAAAATAAGCATTAATTTAGGTGAGGGAGTTTTGATGATTTGCTATCTGCTTACTGTTTGATGTTTATGATGCTTATTGGTTGATATCGATTGTTTATTAAATGATTGTTTTGCTTGTGAGCTATTATCCATGCGATCACTTTCTTAAACTGGTAAATATAAATATCTAACCAAAATAATCGGTTATATTTATTGCATGTTTATGACTCAACTGGTATATTGATGGAGAGTGCTAACTTTGCAAGTTTTTAAGAAAAGTATTTTTGGAAAACGTTTTTCCAATCCTAAATATATTTTTGGTGATTTTTGTATGACTTATGTGAGGCCTCATATTGCCTCGTGACTGATATTTTTATTATTGAGGCAAAGCTAACATGGTATCTTCAATTGATTGTGAGAAGATTCGCATATTTGTGCCCTTAGGGCCTTAGATGTATTTGAAAGTGAGATGACTCACTTTATGTGCTCAAAGGGCCTTGGATATATTTGGTAAATGGCCTTAGTTAGGATCCACTTATTTGGATTGATATTTCTTTCTCGGTTAGAGTAATAGTTAAGTGTCATCTATAGGGATAGTACCCCTAAGCAGCCTTATACAGTTAAGGTAAAGTGCTTCGTATGAGTAAGTATGGAGGAAAATTGATGTGTAGACTATATAAATCTACACCTTCTATAGTTTTGGACTCCTATGTATGTATTGCTTGCATTCATCGCACGTGCATTCATTACGTATATGGATAAACTTACGTGTTTGATAACTTGCTTAAATGGTAGTGGCGATGAACAAACTCACTTAGCTATGGTATGCTCATTCCTTAATAGTTTCTTTTGCAAGTTCATTTAAGTTAGGATTGGGATAAATTTCAAGTACTGAGTGCAAATTGGAGATAAGTTTGATAATGTTAGAGTTAATAAATAAGTGTATAGCTAGTATAAAAGTATCTTTTGTAGAAAATATTTATATATTAAGTATTTGTATAAGTTAATATCTCTTAAAAATTACAAAGTTGATTTACCCTATCTTATTATTTGGTAGGGGATACCAATTCTCTATAGTTCTGTTGGATTGTAGAATATCATGTATCCATAGCTATTTATATTTTACAATAGGTTAATTAATAAAAAAAATCAAAAACCTTAGTGATTAATTATTTAGAATCTTGCAATCTCTAACTTGTAAGGTGGTTTTTATATCATGAGTACACATACATTATGAAAATTTTAAATAATCCTACTAAGCCCCTCCTTAAGGTCATGACAAATTCTATCTGCTTAGCTTGGCTAAGATGAACTCTAATATTAGGAAGGCTTATTAATAACTCCTTGAGGGCCTAGCTCGGACATACCCTAATTTTCTTTGTCTTATGCCTAGGAATTGAGCTCCCAAACATTTTTTGTATGACCGACCCATCAAGTGCCAAGCATCCTATTATTGAGAACCCAACTGTCGACTAGCTTCATGCTAAGGACCTAAATGTTGACCTCCCAGCTTCTACCTACCAACCTATCTCTTTGTGTAAGTAGCTAGACTCCAGTACTTCACTACCCCATGCACTCACCTGTCTCTACTTTTTTTGACATAATACTATATTCTCTTTGTCATGATTCTCCCATTTGCCCGTTTTAGTAGTGTACTAAGTTCCTTTTCCTTATATTACCCCTAATGTTGTTTCACACATGTTCTTGTTGCGCTAAGGTATAATGCCTCCTCTACTTCAATCTATAAATCTTCATGTTTACAATTGTTGGGATAATTTTATCAATAAATTTTTCTATGTACCAACGGCATCTGTAACACCTTCTACATTTCTTATCTTGCTCAGGCTACTTGAATTATTAAGCTTACTTGTTTGTCATAATCAGTCTATCACTCTTTTATATCCTCATATAAATACTTTAACAATCATGTAGGTAATTTAACCCATCCTTTTTCCTATCATAGAAAATTCTCTTTGATGAATTTCCAAGCTATTCTCCAATTGTTGCTCTATCTAGAGTTGCCTATTTTTGTTCTTTTATAAAATCTCCCTATTCTAAAAGTTAGTGAATTTAAACTTCTTCTTAATATTTATTCAAACTAAGGTTCTCAATTTTAATTCCCTTTCTTCTACTACTTTGACTAGCTCCAATAATTAAATTAGCTAATATTTTCTATAACTTAATTACGTCCACTATTACTCACAATGGCTTTGGCTAAATTTGTTACTTCGATAAGACTTTAGTAGTCAAGCCTATTTAATATAACCATTTTCTTTAGCTTTTGCAATCATACGTCAAAGGTTAACTCGTTATCTCTCATATATTCAATTACTTCTTGTTTAAATCTCTTTCACACAACCTTTGATACTTTAGTATATCTTATTCTTATTTATTCATGGTCTCTTTAGGTTACATTAGGAGTACTCTTCTATGCCTTAATAAAACCATCCTAGTTACCCTACACAATCTCACATGCATTTCTATGCTAAAATCCTCAATTTTAGACAATATTTTCATGGCTCATAGAATTCTTTTATCCCTTTTTACTAGATCTTTACCCATTCTTTGATCCCTTTTTACTTTTGATCCCTATAAAAAAACTATGATACTTTGAAGCACATTCCACAAAACAACAATGTTCAAACAACTTTCTCAAAGTGATTACAATCTATTAGGTTCCAAACAAAGCTCTGATACTATCCTATAACGCCTCATCTCTCAAGGCATTTACTTATACTTTTTTATTAACACTTGGTACCTAAGAGATGGTTCATTATGCCATCCTCAAGTTAAGGATAAGGCTAAAATTGCAATAAATCTATTAACTCAACTCCATTATCTAAATTTCTAATTAAACTTCTTTCAATTATTATAGAACAACACAACGAAACTTTATAAAATAAAGGTCTCATTCAAAGTATCACATTTCACTTCACCATTCAACTCATAATTCAACTAAGACAATAAATTTTTTGCATTCAAAACTTTAATACTAGAAACCTAAAAGTAGCACAACGAACTTCTTGCAAACTTATTTCCAAGAACTTGATTTAAAACTTCATAGCTAATTGCTTTATCTTTTGCCCAGCCTAGTGATAAAGGCATATTTTACTCATATTCCATTGTGTAAATTATGTTGAATTATTATTGATTTTAAAGAAATAATTAAGAAATGGTACTTAAATATATTCATTTGGAAATTTTAGGTCTTGGAGAATTTAGAGTGGAATTATGAGCAATTTAGAGGAGTTTTTACACAAATGAAGGAAGCTCGAACCAATCTGCATTGACCTTCAATGAAAACAACCGGTCTTAAGCCAACTTTGATTTCCAGCCTAAATCAGTCGATAGCTATCTTTTGTTTACTCTATAAATAAGCGTTGTGTTGATATTTTAGGTGACTTTTTCATTTCCTTTTAATTCAAAGAGTTTTAGAAGAAATCGAGAGATATTCTAAGAGGATTTCGGCAATAGTTTCGTGGATAATTAAGAAGACCTTACCATTGCTGTAGAGATCATCCTTAGAGTTCTTGTAATTTTAGTTTTCTTTATCATTATTATGAAATTGGTGATTTCTATCTTATTATTGTTTATGCAATTCTATAATTTGTTCTTACTTTCAACCATGAATTTCCTTACAAGTCTAATTGTGATATGTGCTTTAATTTTAAATTTCATGGCTAAGTAGATTTTAATCATAGGAAATTGATGAAATCCTAGGTAGCTAAGATGATAATTGTAGTCATGTTATAGGGTTAATAGATGATAGGCTTTGGGGTACCAACCCAAGCCGATTGCCAAAGTCGAGGTCTTCTACTTGCTGACTCATTCTATTTGCCAAACTAAATAACACTATTTCTTGTAGATAGCGTGTTGTGAAGCATAAGGTCGAGACAACAATTGATCTTCACTTATGCCTAAGCAATCACTTACTCGACATCATGCTTGCCGATAGGTCGAGGTATCATGTTTCCGAGAGTTACATTCACTCGGCTAAAGTCTGTTGTCGACTTAGCAGTCGAGAGATCACTTTAAGTATTGGATCCACTCGGCACACCCTAGAGAACTATTGCCGACTGACTTCAGAACTTGGCAATTATGGGCCGACCTATTTGGTGTCTCAGCCAAACACTACGAAACTACCTCTAAGCCATGTCGAATGACCACATGTCGACTTCTCCCTGTAAAATGCACAATTTTATATTTCTGTACTTGTTTGTCTTTATTTTATTTATGGGCCCAATTCTTTATGGTTTAAGGCCTTGTACATTACTTACAATTTTACCACTAGGATTTAAGACGTACTATAAATTGCAACTTTTGTAATAATGCATAGACATATATGTAACAAAATTAATGAAAAACCCTTTTTAAGTCTTTTCTCTCGGAAAGTTCTCTCCCTTACCAGCTCAATCCTTTTAGCAAGGATTGTGGTAGGCAACCCTATCACTCAGACTGGTGCATCACATCCGGCGAGTATTAGGTCCATATATGATTCTACAATACAACATATCCGTAGAGTTAGTGTGTGGGATTTACTAAACCATCAACTTTCATTTATTTTTTGTTCATTTAGTAGGATCAGACCCATACCCCCACGATCGGCATTGTTTGTCCTTAGTCCTGGTTTATATCAATAGATATGTGTATGATTCATGGTTGCAATTTCTATAATTTCAATTATAATTCTCCATTGGTTATAATTGTTAGAAGCACTATTGATATAGGAGTTGATATAGTGTTTGTTAGGAATTTTTAATTAAACTTATTAGCTAATGCGGAAGCGACATTAATTAGATTATCTAAATATTAATGCAATGACTCTAGTTAATTATTTGCTAAGACATTAGGGATAATTAATTTAGGGCATTAGTCGATCAAAGCATTGGGAGATGTATAATTGTAATTTAAAGTCCACTGTTAATTGGTGACGTGAGGGTTGATCAATTAATTAGAGGTTTAAGTCCTTAATTTTCAAGGCATAATAATTTCACTTGAATAATTGCATAGCTATTAATCTATATAACATGATGGCAATTTGATTTGCACAACTAAGGTGGATTCTATTTTCCCCACATTCTCAATTGATTATTTCATTTTGATATACTCTCATGATTTTCTCTATGACAGCTTAAAGTTAATTATTGGATTAGTTAATCCACAATCTAATTCAATTGTCTAAATATTGATAAGAGCTATTATAGGTTTAGTAGTTTCTTAGTCCTCAAGGGATCAATAACCTTACTCATTCTTTATTACTTGATACTGACTTAGTATACTTGCTGGAGTATTCACTATATTCTTATATATATTTTGAGTAGATCAAGTTTTTAGTGCCGTTACTGAGGATAATAAATATTAAACCTTTTAGTTCTATTGGTAATTTAGGCGTACTTTACGACGTGTTTTGTTTCTTGTTCTCTTTGCTGGTGTTTTATGCGCAAGAGTAGAAATGCTAAAACTCTACCAATATATTTTGAAATAGAGTGCACTTTGCATCAATTGAGGAGAGAGAACAAAAGAAAGAGAGAAGTGTACGAAATCGAGATGGCAGGCAATGATAATAACAATCAGATACGGTGTGCTCCTAAAGCACTTCAGGACTACACAGTACCTACTGTTATGGGTTCTGCCATAAGGAGGCCTACCATTCAAGCCAATAACTTCGGACTAAAACCATCACTCATTCAGATGGTTCAGATAAATTAGTTTGGAGGATATCTAAATGAGAGTCTTAATGAGCATATTGTAGGATTCCTCCAATATTGCAATACAATGAAGATGAACAATGTTATAGATGAGGTCATCAGATTATAGCTCTTTCCCTTCTCACTAAAGGATAAAGCTCAAGCTTAGTTCCATTCATTGTCATAAGAGTCCATTACCACTTGGGCTGACCTCTCATCCAAATTTTTAAGGAGATTTTTCCCACCAACCAAGACTACAAAATTAAGAAACAATATCACCAACTTTACCAAGTTTAGTGGTGAGTCACTTTATGAGGCATGAGAGAGATTCAAGGAGGCAATCAAAAAATGCCTACATCATGGATTGCCAGATAATCTCTTGATTGAGATTTTCTATCTCAGCTTAGATCAGACATTGAGGTGTTTAGTAGATGCTACAACTAAAGGTACGCTAATGGGTAAGACTTATGATGAAGCATGTACATTGATAGAAGAGATGACCTCTAGTGTATATAATTGGCAAAATGAAAGAATCAAGTCAAGAGTGGCATTAGTCAATGACAATGATACTATGTCTCAATTAACAGTTCAAATTTCAGCACTCACTACTTAGGTAAGTAAACTCACCTCAACATAGTCTTTTAATGCTAATCACATTGCTTTTTGTGAGATATGTTCAAGACTACATTTAACTCATGAGTGCCTATTCAGGAACCCCTCAGCTTCATCTAGTAGAGAATAGGTGAACTATGTCAACAATTTCTAATGGGGTAATCAAGGACCTTATTCAAACACATACAATCTAGGGTAGAGCAATCATCCAAAATTCTCTTGGAGGAAAGAGAATAATGCATTTAAACCACCACCTAGATTCTAGAAGCAAGGTCCTACTCAGAATGCTCTACGTCAGTAGAATTAGTTTAGAATAGAAGAGCTCATGTTGAGCTATATGCAATAGATTGACACTATGTTATAGAATCAATAAGCTACTATTTAGAATTTAGAGAATTAGATTAGTTAGATCTCTCAACAATTGAGTAATAGACCATTAGGGTCTTTACCCAGCAATACTGAAGAGAATCCTAAGGGTATCAATGCTATAATGTTAAGGAGTGGTAAGGAAGTAAAAACAGTTGACAAAAAAGTTGAAGAAGAGGAGGAGAATCCTAAGAAAGGTAGAGGTAAACAGGAGGTAGAGGAACCAAAGCAGAAGTCATCAGAAGTGAAACCGTATGTTCCTCCTATGCCTTCTCCAAGAAGACTATAGCAACAGCAGCTAGATACCCAATTTGCTAAATTCTTAGATGTTTTTAAGAAGCTACAAATCAACATTCCTTTTGTAGAGGCACTTCAATAGATGCCTTCATATGCTAGATTCATGAAGGATCTACTCACCAAGAAGAGAAAGATTGATGGGAATGAACCTATGATGCTTACACAAGAGTGCTCTATGATTTTACAAAAAAATTTATCCAGCCTATTGAGAAAACAAAGAGATTAGGGGCATTTTACTGTTCCTTTCACTATAGAGATTTTTCATTTTGATAAAGTTCTTATTGATTCTGGTGTAAGTATAAATTTAATGCCTTTGTTTATTTTCAAGAAGCTAGGACTTAGAGATTATAAGGAGACTCATATTAGCTTGTAACTTGCTGGCAGGAGTATCAAATACCCAAGAGGTATTGTAGAGAATGTTTTAATGAAGGTAGACAAATTCATCTTCCCAATTGACTTTATAGTCATTGAAATGGAAGAGGATGAAGAGGTAACCATGATCCTTGGTAGATTGTTTCTTGCAACAAGTAAGGCATTAATAGATGTGGAATAGGGTAAGCTTACTTTAAAATTTATGGATGATCAAGTAACTTTTAATTTTTATGAAGCCATAAAAAAAATTTGATGATTGTAAATCCTGTTACACTATTGATATTATTGATGAGATTACTTGTGAGTCCATAGAAGAGAAAGTAAGATTGGATACCGTGGAATCAATTCTTAGGGATCTAAATGATTGGAGTGATGATGATGAGCTTCAGGAAGAATATATGGAATAGGTGTTAAGAATCAAAGTTCAATACTATGAGGAGTTAAGCACCAGTGAGAAGAAGCTAGTACCATCATTGACATAATCCTCAATGCTTGAACTTAAACCATTACCTAGTCATTTGAAATACACTTATCTTGGAATAGATGATACTTTTCCAATAATCATCTCCTCTTCTTTGACAAGTGATTAGGAGCAACAACTCTTAGGAGTTCTACGAGAGTATAAGGAAGTAATTAGGTGGACCATTGTTGATATTAAGGGGATTAGTCCTTTGATTTGCACTCATAGGATATTGTTGGAGGCTGAGTGCAAACCTACAGTATAACCATAAAGATGACTTAACTTAACTCTCAAGGAGGTAGTAAAGAAAGAGGTGCTTACATTATTGGATGTAGGTATTATCTACCCTATCTCAAGTAGTAAGTGGGTTATTCTCATTCAAGTAGTACCTAAAAAGGGTAGTATAACTGTAGTTAAAAATGAGGCTAATGAGTTAATCCCTACTCGTACTATGATTAGGTGGAGAGTTTATATAGACTATAGAAAACTGAATGATGCCACCCATAAAGACCATTCCCCCTCCCTTTCATAGATCAAATGTTAGAAAAACTTTTAAGGCATGACCATTACTATTTTCTAGATGGTTATTCTAGTTATAATCAAATTCATATAGCACCCGAGGACTAGGAGAAAACTACCTTTACATGTCCTTATGGTACCTTTACCTTTAAGAGAATACCTTTTGGTCTCTATACTGCACCTACTACATTCCAAAGATGCATGATGTCTATATTTTCTAACATGTTAGAAAATTTTATTCAAATATTTATAGATGACTTCTTTGTCTTTGGAAAGTCATTTGAATCATGTCTAACTAATTTAGGTTGTGTGCTTAAAAGATGCAGAGAGACTAATCTACTTCGAAATTGGTAGAAATACCATTTTATGGTAAGAGAGGGAATAGTCTTAGGTCATAAGGTGTCAAAAAAGGGGATTGAAGTTAATAGGGCAAAAGTGGAGATAATAGAGAAGTTGCTACTACCTACTTTAGTTAAAGGAGTCAGGAGCTTCCTAGGACATGCTGGCTTCTACAGGAGATTTATCAAGGGCTTCTCTAAAATCTCTAGACCTCTTTGTAATTTACTTAAAAAGATTCTACTTTTGTTTTTTATGATAGTTGTTTATAGGCATTAAATCTATTGAAGGAGAAGCTTACTTCGGCACCAATGATTGTTGCACCTAATTGGGGGCTCCCCTTTAAGTTAATGTATGATGCTAGTGACTATACTAAAGGAGTAGAATTGGGGTAGAGTAGAGGTAAGTTATTTCATGTAATATATTATGCTAATAGAACCTTGAATGAAGCCCAAAGAAACTATGCTACAACAGAAAAAGAGCTTTTAGTAATTATATTTACATATGACAAGTTTAGGCCTTATCTAATAGGTTCTAAGATCATAGTATATACAGACCATGCTACTCTGAACTATTTGTTTGCTAAAGTTGATGCTAAACCTAGGTTAATTCGTTAGATTTTACTACTATAGGAATTTGACCTTGAAATCAAAGATAAAAAGAAGAATTGAAAATGTGGTTGCTGATCATTTATCTTGTTTGGAATTGGATTGTTTAGAGCTACCTATATGTAGTAGAGATCCAAGGATTACCTTGGTATGCTAATATAGTCAATTACTTGGTTAGCAAAATCACACCATATGGTTATTTATTTCAAAAGAAAAAGAAGTTTTTACATGATGTGAAATACTATTTTTGAGATGAACCGTAACTATTTAAATGTTGTGTTGATGTAGTAATTAGATGTTGTGAGCTTGAAACTAAACAGCTTAACATAATTCAACACTATCATTCTAAGGAAGCAGGAGGCTATTTTGGTGTGAAAAGAACTGCAACTAAGATATTATCTTGTGGATTTTACTAGCCTAGATTATTTAGTGATTGTAGGGATTATGTTATGTCTTATGCTCAATGCGAAAGGACTAGCAATATTTTTAAGAGACATGAACTACCACAAAATAGCATTCTTGTAATTGAGTTTTTTGATATATGGGGAATAGACTTCATAGGTCCTTTTCCCTTATCTTTTTCAAATAAATATATACTTATGGCTATGGATTATGTGTCAAAGTGAGCCGAAGTAGTTGCTCTATAGACTAATGATGCTAGAGTTGCAATTAAATTTTTGAAAAAGAACATATTTTCTAGATTTGGGGTACTTAGAGCCATTATAAGTGATGGGGGATCACATTTTTACAGTCGATAGTTTGAAAAATTGTTGTCAAAACATGGAGTCACTCATAAAATTGTCACCCCTAGCATCCACAAACTTATGGACAGGTTGAGGTGTCCAATAGGGAAATAAAGCGTATCTTAGAGGAGATCGTCAATGCATCTAGGAAAGATATGTCTTTAAAACTTGATGATGCATTATGGGCTTATAGGACAGCTTTTAAAACCCTTATAGGAATGTCCCATACAAGATTATTTATGGTAAATCATGTCACCTACCTGTAAAGCTTGAACATAATGCATATTAAGCTATAAAATACCTTAACTTTAATTTACAAGCTACAGGTGAAAAGAGGCTACTCCAAATGAACCAAATGGATGAGATTAGAGAAGAAGCATATGAAAATGCTAGGATATATAAAGAGAGAGCTAAGTGATGGCATGATAACATCCAAAAGCGGGAGTTTTTACTTGGTCAAAAAGTGCTATTATATAACTCTTGATTGAAGTTGCTACCAAGTAAGTTAAAATCTCGATGGTTTGGGCCATTTGTGATAGCAAATGTTTTTCCCTATGGTACAATCGAGTTGAAGGTAGAAGATAATCGTACCTTTAAGGTAAATGGTCACCTTCTCAAGCATTATTTTGAAGGGAAAAATATAGATAGTAATGCCATTATCGTGGATTGTGAAAATTCGTTGTAAGAATCAAGAAAGTCAGGCTAGCGACTATAAACTAAGCGCTTCATGGGAGGCAGCCCATGTCTAACTAAGTTATTAATTTAAAAAGAAAAAAAAAGTGTGTGTGTTTTGCTGTTGGTCTATTTCTTTTTAGCACTCACCTGATTAGGTAGACTCTTGACAATTGCTATTACTCTATACTTTTGAGTAAATTTTTATACTACATTTGCTCTTTTATCTTTCTTCATGTTTGTAGATATAGGGCTAATCTGAACTATATGATCCTCTAAGCAGTATCATGGTTGGAATTCTCCTTTGCTGCTAAAAATCTAAAACCAAGGAAGTACTAGTTTTTCATTTTCTATGATTTTCTTCATTTCCTATTGTAAGTTGAATAAGAGACAATGAGGACACTATCTATTCTAAAGTTTGGGGAAGGGAATATAAGAAATAGAGTTTGAATCAAGTATGATGATGTTTGAAATCTGTGACTTAATTATTAAATCATTACATCTGACGTTTGTTTTTGTTTATGAACAGTTATAGCTATTACCTTGAATTATACTTGTCCCTAAGTATTTGGTAATTTGTTATCTGGCTATTTTTAGGCCAAAATTTTGGTTTTCTTGTTTGAAATCTAGATATTGTACAAAGAAAATTGTTGATAGTATTTGTTTGTAACTTACTTGAAAAATTGACTCATTGAGGTGCCTTACTCACCATTGTTGTGATTTTTGTACTTAGTTAAAATTAATTAGTCAAGTCTTTAGGAATCCAATTTACCTTGTTTTTAGCCTTAGAATTTGAAGTTTAAGAGTCAACCGAGTCCTTAAGTGAAAAGTAAACAGGTTTACTTTTACATAAGGTTAGTTAGTATATTCTCTTTTTGGTTGTTCTAATAGCGCTTTAACACTTAGTGAAAGAGGTAAATGAATCTTTATACTTCGTGATCCCTATAAAATAAGTTTAAAAAATTTTAGTAAGAATTCAAAAAGTTATACAAATAGAGCCTTTACTCTAATAACTCATGTAATTAAGCTAAGAATATCCTAACTTGAATGTTAGAGTAAGAAAGAGTTCATAGGAGTCTCTTTAAAATCTGGTCACTTGGGTGATGAGCTTAGGATGTACCGACTCAATGCACTCACTATAACGAAAAGGGTAGAAAGGCAAAGTTCAGTATATAAACTAAAAAAAAAAAGTAAAAAAGAAAAAAAAGTAAATGAGACATGGAAACATTGAATGCAAATTAATAAATGAATTATGGCTTGTAATAAAAAGGAAGAAAACCTAAGAATAGAGCAGATATCATATGTTTTCACTACCTTGTTAACTTGTTTGGAGGAATAATTAGAGGGATTATATGCCTGCTAATAACTGTGAAGCTTAAATGGATATTTTTCTTTCTAAGATTGAGTATCTACTTTTAAAATAAAAATCTTAAGCTAAATGCTTAGATTAAAATTTTTTTTCTCTAGAGTGGCTGACTAATTTTAATTGTAGTACTTTGATCACATATTCCGATTTGGGTTGAATAGTAGGCATCACAAAATAATGAGTCTAAAAGTGTGAAATATCAAATGCTTGAATTTGCAATTGGAGAAATTTGTATTTTCTATGATAGATTTCTTTCTTTAGTCCTATTTATTTTGCTTGAGGACAAGCAAAAGTTTAAGTGTAGGGAAGATGATAAAGGCATATTTTACTCATATTTCATTGTGTAAATTATGTTGAATTATTATTGATTTTAAAGAAATCATTAAAAAATGGTATTTAAGTATATTCATTTGGAAATTTTAGGTCTTAGAGGATTTAGAGTGGAATTATGAGTGATTTGGAGGAGTTTTTATGTGATGAAAGGAAGCTTGAACCAATCTGCATTGGCTTTCAATGAAAACAGCTGATCTTGAGCTAGCTTTGATTTCCAACCTAAATCAGTCGATAGCCATCTTTTGTTTGCTTTATAAATACATGTTGTGTTGATATTTTAGGTGAATTTTTCATTTCCTTTTAATTTAGAGATTTTTAGAAGAAGTCGAGAGATATTCTAAAAGGATTCTGGCAATAGTTTCATGGATCATTGAGAAGACCTTGCCATTGCTATAGGGATCATTCTTAGAGTTCTTGCAATTGGAGTTTTATTTATCATTATTACAGAATTGGTGATTTCTATCCTATTTTGTTTATGCAATTTTGTAATTCATTCTTACTTTGAACTACGAATTTCCTTACAAGTTTGATTGTGATAAGTGCTTTTATTTTAAATTCCATGGTTGGTTAGATTTTAATTATGGGAAATTGATGAAACCCTAAGTAGCTAAGGTGATAATTATAATCATGTTATAGGGTTAATAGATGTGTGGATGATTCATGATTACAATTTCTATAATTTCAATTATAATTCTCCATTAGTTATAATTGTTAAAAGCACTATTAATATGGGAGTTGATATAGTGTTTGTTAAAAATTCTTAATTAAACTCATTAGCTAATGTAGAAGCAGCATTAATTAGATTAATTAGAGATTATTCAGGGATTAATGCAATGACTCTAGTTAATTATTTGCTAAGACAATAAGGATAATTGATTTAAGGCATTAGTCAATCATATCATTTGGAGATATATGATTGTAACTTAAAGTCTACCATTAAATAGAGATCATATCATTAGCCTATATATTAGCCTAATATGTAACATAGTAATTAGTACTAGTAAGATATTTATCAAATTCATGTAAAACGAGCACTTTTAGATACATAATGGGTGCTAGTCAAGTTTGGAAAGTGTGATTGTTAAGGTTTTTAGTTTAGATTTAAAGCCTATAATAGTATTGCTTAGTTTTTTTTCATAAGATATCCTAATAATACTCAAAATAACTATTGTGACGATATAAAATTTACCGAAATCGGTTAAGAAACAAATAAGATATGGTCAAATGAAGTTCAAAACCATGATAGTGAAAGAATGAGCTAATGCAAGTTTATAAGGCTTTGGTTTTGACCCATAGTTGTCTTAGAGACTGTGTACATTTTCCTAGATGTAATAGGTGAGGAAGCACCACATCGTAAAGTTTAAGATTTTGCATTACTAACAAGCTTAGGTAAGTGGATATTTTTGTTTTTGTGTAAGTAGACTTGTGTCTACTTAACTTAAAGTCTACTATGCTGTGAACTGTAATTATGTGCTGGATTGGTTAAATACATGGCTTTGTTAAATATGTATTAATTGAGTGAAGTATTTCCTCATGTATGACTAATTCATTGATGTATGTTATTTCTTGGAGAACTTGGAAAATGAACTATCCTTCAAGTTGTTCACATATGTGTACCCTATATGAAGGAATGTACCATAAAGTTGAGACACAAAGCTAGAGTCAAGATAGTTGAGATGTTTATGACATGGAAGTTGAGATTCATGCCTGATACTAAGTTATTATATTGTTTATTGCATTCATAGCATTACATTGAAGGACTTACAAGTTAAGTTTCTAAAAGCTTAAATATTACTAAGCTAGGTTTTAAGCATATAGATTTGTATTGCTCAATTAGTTTTGGCCACTTCAAATGGTTTCAGCTAGACTAACTATGTGTTGTATTTCCAATCCACAATGGATGGTTTCTATTTTATTAAGTTTAGAGATCTTACTCCTAAGTAACTTCTTGTTTGCATGTCACGTACATGAGCATGTCACGTTTTCCTTGCATAGATAGTTTTTCTTGATAACTCGGATATTGAAATTGAATGTCTTACAATACTAATATTTAGGAATGCATGTTATGCTTATTTTGTGCTTTCTTTTATCCACTCTCACTTAGGTTATAAAGAGCTGAGGGGATACTAGTGTATGCTCAAGTTATGAAGAAAACTGATTGGGCATCAACATCTATTGGGGGAAAGTCTTATGAGAACCTATAGGATGGAGTCTGTCACTTTTGAAGAAGCCTTACTGTATTTTGATCGTAGTTCCATGAATGATCCATATAAATATAATAGAAGAAAAAAAAGTATTGTGTTTTAGGTTTAGTTGATAAGTGTAAAGCTAAAACTCCATTAAAGTACTCTTTTGTTATCAATAGAATTTTTGTTGAATATAAATAGGTATTCCTATATAATAGTACATCTTATACTATACTGGGATGTGACAACCCTTTACTTTTTTAAACTACAAAATAGAGCAGATTTAATAAAATAATTTTAATAAATTCTAAACGTATTGTTTATCAAAATTTTTCTTATATAAATTAAATATTTCATATAAGGAATATAAAAACCAAAAATTAGTGAAAAAAAACATCATTTACTATTTTTAAAAATTAATACAAAATTCATTGAAACTGAGCAATTTCTTAAGGAACTCACATAAGCACTTCTTATTTCAAAATTTTGGGTTAATATTTTAATTTTACATGCAAAAATGCCTAAGAAAACCAAGTTTCATAAATTATAGACATTGTTTGATATTTTTAATAAATTTAGAGATCTATGGGCGAAAATTTGAACTGGCCGTTTTGCCAGCCATAGGAGCTCCACCGGTGGTGAGGCCATGTCAATTAGACTTCTTATAGTAGCCACCTTTGACCACCAAAGTCCCGAGATGTTAGGTTGAGGCTTGCTATACAAACCCTATAGACTAAGTATCTTTCCTTGCTTTTTCTATATTTTTTAACAATTTATTTTTATTGCTTTTGATCCTTTTCTTATTGATTTCTAGTCATTAAAATGTTGAAAATAAATTGATGTTGGTGTATTTGTAGGTGCAAGGTTGGTTTAGGTCAAGGGGGTAGTGCCAAGTGTGTGTCATATGTTAATTTTCCATTAATTTATAGCAAGAGGTGGGATTTTCTCCTTCAATTGTTGATGAGTCACCATTTTAATCTAATTCCAAGCTGCCACGATCTAATTTGGATGGGATTGATGATCATGACTGTAGACACCCAATTTTTGCCCCCCCTCCCCCCCCCCCCCTTTTATTTTTCAAATTAGGTTATAAAATCCTAAATTAGGAAAAGTTTAAAAAATAGAAAATTAAAGAAAGCCCAAAAAAATAATTAAATAAGAAAAAATAGGAATTTTAGAAAAATATAAAAAAAAATAAGAAAATAGGAAAAAGCACAAAAAATAAGAAATTAAATAATAATAACAATAATAATACAAAAAATGAGAAATTTTGAAAAGTCACAAAAAATTGAAAAAATAAAAGATTTTAGAAAATAACATTTTATTAGAATAGATTTGTAATTTTAATCTAAGTTTAGGAGTTGAGCTGTTAAACTTAGGTTTAGATTTAAATCTAGCCCAAGCTAAGCAAGTCTATATGTGCAATTTAATTACACATGGACAAAGCATAGGCCAATAGCCTGACGGTTAAACATATGGGTATAATATTAGTATTAAGCATGAGGTCTTGGGTTCGAAACTTAGCAAAGGTAAGGAGGCCTTTTTCTTACTTTTTGTTTTTAATTACATTAGAGACTGCTAGTGTCAGGATCTAATTGTACCATGTATCTTAACACGTGACATCATTGGATTGGATGGCCTTTACTGACGTGGCATGCTACGTCAGCCGCCACGTGGCATGCTACGTCAGTCGCCACGTGCAGGTCGAGGTTTGTCAAGTTAGCTAACATAGCACTACATCAGCGTCACGTCAGCACTTTCCCTTTCTTTCCCTCGGTTTTCCCCCATTTTCTCCCGATTTTCCTCCTCTTTCCTTCTCAAGAACAGCACAATCCCTCCACTTTAGCTTCAATTTCTGTACAAATTCTACATACAGGCTCATAGTTTCTTGCATCAATCTTGCACTAGACATAGCATGCCTCGAATTAGTGATAAGAACAAGTCCAGATTCAGCCAAAAGCACATTCAAATTGACGTTCAAAAATCGAAAAAAAGCTAGGTTTTCGAGCATTTCTCATTAAATCTGATTCCAACTTTCCTTTGTTTTTAGGTTGGATTTGTGTATAAATTGATGATCATGAGACATAGACGGATACACATAATGAACAAAATCAATCCCCACACTCTCTCAATGCATTCCCGATCACTTTCTCTCTCTAACCAACTCTCTCTCTCTTCGATTCTCTTTCTTCACTCCAACTCGAGTTAAGCCACCACTTTAGGAAGACTACCCGCAGCTCAAGCTCCCCAACCCAGTTGCTTTCGACCTCCACCGTAACCTCTAGCAACTCCACTAAGGTAGTTACCACCAAACCCTGACCATCACCCCTCTCTCTCTCCTCGAACCACCACCCTCAATGTCCTTTGACCCAAACTAACACCACGGCCACTCTCCCCATACCCTTAAATCTCCAAACCAACACTCCATTCGTACCTAGCTACCACTACGTTAGAGGAACAAACACCATCGCCAACCGCCACTTTCAAAACCACCCAAAATGAGCTCCATTAACCATGCCATTTCCTCTACCCCCTCTAACCCCAATTAGAAACATACAAAAGCCCCTTTTCCCCTTCGATTTAGAGGCTAGATCAGGCTAAATCGTACCCCGTTGGTGCTAGTAGAGAAGAAGCCAAGATCCGACCCGACCTAACCTAGAGGATTCACTAGCAACTCGGTCCAGCAGTCCAACCTGACTCACAACCCAAGTTCGACCCATGCATCCTATTGCCTTTGCCCAATTTCTTTTTTATTTATTTATTTTTCTTATTTTGTTTTATTTATTTATTTATTTAATCCATGTAAATATAATAAAAAAATAAAGAAGAAAAAAAGAAAGGAAAAAGAAAAGAAAAAAGAAGAAAGAGAAGAAATAAAAAGAATAAGAAGTATTTTATTTTAGCTTTTTTTTTATTTTCACATTTAAACAAAAGAAAAACCATACAAAAAAATAGCTAACTAACAATAAAAAGTAAATAAATAAATAATAAATAAAAATAGAAAGGTTATTTTTTAACACTTAGAAAATCAATTTTTTAAAAATAAAAATAAAACAGATCCTTTCCAAATTAGGGCATTTTAGGTTTTCCAAAAATAAAATCCAACTTACGACCCCTTAATAATTTTTTCTCAAATCAACTCAAAATGGTTAAAAATGTAAACTCGGTAATTTTTCCAAAGTTAAAATCAATCAACCCGTTATATTTTCATTAAATGAACTACGGAAGTCAGATTTCGAATAGCGGGTATGTAGGCACCCATACGTAAGTACAAAGCAACTTAAAATATGAAAAGTTTTATTTTTTCCATTTTTAGATATTTATGTAAATTAATCAATTTAGTTGCATGCATCATAATTAGATGTTTTTTAGAAATTCAAAAGAGTATATTTGAAAAGCGAAGTTAAATTTGAAAAGTTTAAAGTGGTATCCATTTAGGGTTTAATAAATTGGGTCCCGGATCCAGATCTCTAGTTTTTAAAAAACCGTATTTATAACTTGGTTTTTTAATCGATAGACCAGTACCTAAGTTATATCCAATCCACCTAATTGGTTATAACTTAACCCCTTTTCTCAACTCCGATCAAGTGGTGACTCTAAATCTTTTCAAGTTGGAAAAAATGGTCTTCTTTAAACCCTAGTGGAGGGTTAATATTAAACGGGTAAGGTTTAGTATTGATCGGCTTAAAGAAGACCTAATTTTATAAAAAGAACCGAGAGGGTGAAAAACTAGGCTCGACAATGACTTGGTTTTTAAATAATTTTCACTATTTTATATTAATTTATCTATATTTTTATAATTTTATGTTAATATATGTGCATATTTTATACATATTATGTATATTAAGTATATGTAGAATAAATATTGTATATTTTCACTTTATTTTATTATTTTTATAAATTAAATAACTTATCTTTAAGATCTCACTATATTTTGAAGCTTAAATCTCAAGTTATTGATAAATATTAGCTTTAATTGATAAACTAACATTTTTATCAAATTAAACCTTTTATATTCTTCATTTTAAGAAATGGACTTTACTATGTTACTTCTTTTAACTTTTCTAGCCTTATTGTGAAATTTGAAGTAAAACAGAGAACATTGCCTAGCATCTTAAATTTAGAAGCTCAAAACCTAAGGTTATCACATAAGAATTTACTATAAATAGTCCTCTATCATTTTTAGCTAGAATATCTTGTCCTTTATCAACTAATGAATATTCTCCCTATATCTTGTGAGCAACCCTCCCAAGTTACAACCCTTCACCCTTATCTAATTTTATTAGGTTACTTCTAACTTTTCTAGCTTTATCATGAAATTTGAAGTAAATCAGATAATGTTGCCTAGTGTCCTAGATTTAGGGGCTCGGAACCTAGGGTTACCACATAAGGACTTACAACAAATAGTCCTATGTCATTCTTAGCTGGAATATCTTATCCTTTGTTAGTTAATGAATATTCTCCTTATGTCTTATGAGTAACCTTCTCAAGTTACAACGCTTTACCCTTATGTAATCTTGTCAGTAACTCAAGGTTAATGATAAGTGGACCTTAGCTATTTGTTGATGCATCATATCAAGCCGAGGCTAAGTCGTATGGTGTTCATCGATGGGTCATATACAGTGAACAGCCTTGGTAAACCTTGCAAATTTCGTAGTATAAGGGTTAGAAGTCAATAGATTCTTTCAAAAGATACCCTTAATGTTGGTAAGATAATTAGCTCTAAACATAAAAGACTACTCTTAAAAACCTAAACTCAAACTCTTAAAACCCTAATTGGCAGTACAAGCCCCAATTTGACCTCGACACTCAAAGTCCTCAAATTCTACAAGCAAATGCTAATAACTAATGTTAACAACCAAGGTCAACCTAATCTAATGAAACTAACCCTAAACTTCAATGGGAAAAAGACTGATAGTCGAAGCCCATGAAAGCTCCTTAAAATTGGTAAAGGGTAAGCTAAGTGAAAAATGAATATTGGTATAGATAACCCTAATAATAAATTCAAAACCTTAAAATGAATATGATATCCCTTAAATGAACCTTCGAACACTGAAGTCCTAATATGAATCCTAATACATGCGAACCTTTAAAATGATCGTAAAACCTCAATCTAGTGTTAAAAACCCTAATCCAACTATTAGACTCTAATTAAATAGTAAAACTATTCATTAATCAGAGACTAATCGCTTAATTTCCTTAAAACCTAATCTACCCTCTAAAACATACTTGAATAGTAAAAATTGTCTCAATTCCTTAAACTAATTAGACAAGATTACCCAATTACCTAATTACCCAATGGGCTTAACTGACTTAATTTGACACATTAAGCCCTAAAATATGCCTAATTTGTGCCAAGTGTACTAGCAATTAAGATTAAAAAACTTAATTACACCTTAATCTGCTAATTAGGTTTTATATCATAATTAACTACAAATCGAGAACAATTAATCATATGAAACAAAAGTAATTATAAGAAAATATCTCTTTAAGAATGCTAAATGTTATACTTAGGGAGACAATATGAACCCCATAAACTTTTGGAACCAAACTCAAAGTTAGGTACAATAGTTAATGGATAATCCCTAGAGCCACTCAAGATATAATAACAAATCATATAATAATAAAATCCATAAATAAAATGATTATACCTAAATCATAAGTCATGAACCCTAAATAATGAGTCAAAAAACCCTAAAGAGAGTAAAACTCTAAAACTTTAATCGTGCGAGTCAAACCCTAATACATGTGAAACCTTAAAACTATTGGAAAATATTAATAGATTGAGTAAAACCTTAATTGGAAGTCTAAAACCCCAATTCAACTAATAAACCTTAAGTGTATCCCTAAACTATTCGCTAATCTCAAATAATTTCTCTAATAGCATAGAAACCCTAAATTGTTAGTTTCGTATACAGTCTAAAAACCCTAATCAATCTTGAATAATAAAAGACTCTAACAAACAAAGTAATATAGGTAAATGAACTTAATTAAAGTGTTAAAATATGGAAAGACCCTAGTTACTAATTAAGCCTAAATTACTTAATTAATTATAATCATGATTAATTAGCTTAATCACCCTTTAATCCATTTTGCCGACTTTCATTACATCTTAACTAGTAGCAAGTTAAACACAATTAAAAACAAAAGAAAAAGAAATAATTGAGAATTAAAGGGCACTTGTCTTTAAGGAGATAAAATCCCTTCTCATTTAGCAAAAAGCAAATAAGGTACATTAGCACCAAAAGGGGACCATGTAGCCTTATCTCAAAGTAGCCACCTCTTGTCCCCCTTAATCTACCTTCAATATCTACCATTTCATCCCTCCAAATCCCTCATTTAACACCATTCTTTACACATAGAAAATCCTAGGAAATACTCTCAAGAAATCCAAACAAAAACCAAAGAAAAAGGGAAGAAAACAAAAGGACCTATCAAACCCCTCTACATACCTTAACACCTTTTGGCCTTACCACCACCACACGCCACTAAATGACAAGCTGCCAACACCAAAAGATCATAAACACACCTTAGTTTCTTGCTAACAAACATTTTCCCTTAAAGGAGTGAATTTTAACTTCGTTTTTCAGTGGAAAAGTTGGAACTCGTGCAGGCCTACCCAAGGCAAAACTCACCTTACTTAACTTCTTATTCACATAAGTTATACCTATGATATCTTAAGAGTTTAGGATTATAAATACTAGATGTCATAATCTTGTACATGTCATTTTGGAGTCATATAATTATACCTTCATTCATGTACTTAGATAGTTCATTACTTACATCCTAGAAGTGTAAGTGATTATTTTGTATAGATAACTTGAAAAGATATTAATAAAACTCCACGAAACCCTAAGTATCATCCATGACACCCCCTCCATAATATGTATCCATGTTGTTTTCACCATGTTATGTGATATTATTAGCTTTAAACAAGTAGAAATGTGATTAAAATAAGGAAACACACTAGAATAAGTGTTGGATGAAAGAAGTTGAAGGAAAGCCTAGAAGAACCCTACTTGGCCACTACTCTCTTGAAAGTTTCAAATCTATAAATTTTGATTTATTACCTCAATAACATGTTTATTTAGTGTTAAGTATGATTTAGGATGTAATTAACCAAGTTAAGTAAGGTAATAATGAGTTAATGGTCTAAACTAGTTAAGATGGTAATTAAGGCCTTAGGATTAATGTTAGAAACCCCATTAATGAAATGAACTAGATTTAGAACACTAAGTAAAATGGGTAATTTAGTTGACACATTAGGATATTTCTCCCAATGGAATAAGTTAGAATCAAGTTTAGGGTCCTAGAATGCAAATTAGGCCCAAACTAGCTTAGTTAGTTATTAAAGCCTTACAAATATGATTAGTAGCCTAATAAATGAAAAGAATCATATCCAATTCCTAATAGAAAATAGACTTATCTTAAGGCCTTTAGTGGGATTAAGCCTAAAAGAATAAGTAAAGTTGGGCTTAAGGCCCTTAAATATAAGATAAGTCCAAAAGCCTTTAAAAGAACAAAGAATATAGCCTAATAACTTAGTGACCAAATATGGTCCCTAAATTAAAAGGCTCATAAAATAAAATATAAAAGGTTCATTAGGTCTAAAAGCCAATTAAAACCATTCCTTATAGGCCTCTTAGTAGTTTAAGGCCCTAAATTAGTACAAAGGGCTCATTTAGGCCCATAAGAATAACATTAAGGCTTAAATTAAAAGTTATAGAATTTGATAAAAAATACTTAAACCTAAAATACCTAAATAAGGGCCCAAAAGGTCAAGTGTAAGGCTTGACACCTAAAATGAAGCCCAAAGCCTAAACTAGGCCTAAATCCTAAAGTAGTCAAACAAAAACTATTAACCAACAAACTTGTTTGGCCTAAACGAAAAAGTTATATGCGATCAATCAATATCACAAATAATCAATTCACTAAGGATATCTATAATGCAACAACTAATCCATTCCATAAATCAAAGTATTTTCACTTAACATACATATAACAATCACATGCATACCCTAAACCCTATATATTAAGTCATTTATCAATAACGTTTAAAATTCACTAATTACAAACACAAATAAGTATGGAATCATTAGGAGTATTCACTCGATCATAATAGTAATCACGGATCATAATAATCCTTGGGTAAGTTAGTGTTCATATCGAGATTACCTGATATTTAGGAAATATGAAAAATCATAAGTATTTGAGTGAAATAACTAAACTATTCATATATTTAGTACTAACTATCTAAATTAGTTATCTATTCATACAAAATTCCCAATTTCGTTAATTGCATATAAATTTTTTCATTTTAACTTTAATTGTTATGAACTTATAGTTAATTTTTATAGTTTTCGGATGTATTTTCATATAATGGAATCCATTTTAGACGTTGTAACTTACATTTTTCATTATGGCATAAAAATATCATGAGTTTTATTATTTTGAGTTAAATATTTATAAATTATTATCTTAAGCTTTTCTTTGTGGATTTATGATTTAATAAATTTCTAAATTTTATATTTTTGAAATTTCACTATTTTTAAGTCAATTTTATAGCAATTTACTTATTATACTATTTTTAAGGCTAAATACTTATTTAATTCACTTTTTGCTACTTTTGTAATTTTCTAATTAGTTAATTATTTTGTTATTACTACTATTTTTGAATTTACTTATAAATACAAAGTGTTGATGTGGTAGCTTCTTGGTGTTTCATGTGTCATTTTAGCAATTTTCACAATTTTTCCAATTTTTTAGTATCAATTAATATTTATGCATATATATATATATATATATCTATTATTATAATTTTATAAATTTTGAAAATTTATCTATTTCTCTCTCTAAAGCTCATGACATAAATATATATATATATATATATATTATTGCTTTATTTAATGATTTAGTATTTTAGTATATTTATATATATACTATTTAGGCATATAAATGTACTTATACTTTTACTATACTACTAATATACGTATTTTTATACTTATACATATACCTTTATACTTCGGTTCTTTTACATTATTTATGCATATGTACATATGTAAATTCACAATATAAACTTAAATATACCATATACTATATGTATATATGTGTACTATACATATACATATACTGTTGGACATATATATATATATAAAGAATGAAAATAAATAAACAAACATACTATATACGCATATATATATATACATATTTCTATATACCATATGTTTATATAATCAACTATAACATATATGTACATATAATTATACACCTAAATAGTTATATACATATATATCTTTCCATACATGTACAAAGAGTATATGTAAGTGGCTATTACAAAATAAATTAAATACAATATATATACTACTTAAATACTCCTTTTAGTGTCTTAAAGCTTCTAAACCAAGGATTCCTCTTTCTCCTCTTAGATTTGATGCAAAATACTATTGAAGTAGGTTATAAAACAAGTTGCACATTGATGACTTAAGGGAAAAAAGAAGAGGAAGATTAAAAGGGAAAGAGAAGTGGACAGTTAAGAGAGAGGAAGGTATGTGGGTGTTTCTTTTGTGTTATAAGTGAAAAGTAAAGTAAAAAAAAAAAAAAAAATTGTAACAAGGTTCATGTACAAGTGCAACCGGCTGAAAGAGGGAAAAAAATAAAAGAAGTAAAAGAGAAAGAAAAAGAAGATAAGATGAGTAATTATTTGATTTGACTAACACTTGATCTCTTTTAATCTTATGCCACATATTTAATCACATGTGAAAAATAAAGCAAACAAATGGCAACCGAAACATGGATCCAAGAGAAGAAACGTGCAAGAAGGATAAAGATAAAGAAGAAAAAGGAAAAAGAAAAAAAAAAGAAAAGGGAAAAGGAAAATTTAAAAAAAAATCAAGTTAACTTTTGAAAATGTATAATTATAAAATTATTAATAATTACAAAATAATATTCGTAATCTTATAAATTTTGTTAATTAAATTGTTACTCTTTATGTTTATAAATTTTTAGAAGTTATCTCTATTCATTCGTTAATGATTTTACACAATTATATGTATTAGTCGATAATCGTATTCTAGTAAGGTTTTAATACTTTTGGGATACATTTACAAAATTGATAAGTCTAGCTTTATGGTTTTAGGATTTTTATCAAGTTAGAGTTCAATCACTTATGTTTCCACATACATAGTGTTTAGAGTTTTTGTATTCGATTAAGAATCTAAGGTTTTTCTTATTCATAATATATTAAAATTTATAATTTAATAAAAATTTTAAATTATTTAGCCTTATTGACCTACGAAATTATCTAAGGCACTTAGATCTAATTTAGGGTTCAGACTAAAACGTTATAGAGTTTACACTTGGCTTTTAAGCTGTTACAAGAAGACTAAGAGAAGATGACGTTTACATGTCCTTATGGCACCTTTGACTATAGAAGGATGCCATTTGGCCTATATAATGCACCCGCCACCTTTTAGTAATGCATGATGGCAATCTTTGCAGATTTCACTAAAGACATAATGGAAGTGTTCATAGATGATTTCTCCATTTTCTAGAATTCTTTTGATCAAATGTAGTGTTAAATTAAGAGAAGTGCGATTTCACGGAGCAAGAGGGCATCATGATAGGACATAAAGTGTTTTGGAGAGATATTGAAGTGGACAATGTAAAAGTTGACATTATTGCAAAGTTGCCTCCTCCCACTTCAATTAGTTGTGTATAGTTTCTTATGCCATTTGGGGTTTTATAGGAGATTACTTCTAGAAAATTACTAGACCCTTAACTCAACTATTTGATAAAGACACTCCATTCGTCTTTTTAAATGAATGTTTGGAGGCATTTAATATTTCAAGGATAAGTTGATACATGCCCCTATAATGGTAGCACCAAATTGGAATTTTCGATTTGAACTTATGTGTGATGCAAGTAACCAAGTTGTCAACGTAGTTTTAGGATAAAGGTGAGAGAAACACTTCCGACCGATATTTGTGCTATCAAGACCCTCATAGAATCTCAATAGAATTACACTACTACAAAAAGGGGCTACTAGTAGTGGTCTTCACATTTGATAAATTCAAGTCATATCTAATCCTTTCTAAAATTATTATTTACATTGACCATTTTACTTTGCGTTATTTGTCCAATAAGATAGATGCCAAGCCCATATTGATCAGGTAGATACTGCTACTTCAAGAATTCAACCTAGAGATATGTGATAAGAAGGGAGCAAAGAATTTGGTTGCAAAATATCTATCTCACTTAAAGAATCTATCCTTAGATAAGTTAAATAAGTGATATATCGATGATGAATTTCTAGAAAAGCAACTTTACCCGGTAAGGCATTGGATAGTTCCTTGGTTTGCTAATACAGTAAATTACTTAGTTGTGACATTTTTCTTAAAGGACTATATTTTCAACAAAAGAAGGAATTTTTTCATGATGTGAAAGATTACTTTTGGATGCGTTCTTAGGTTTACTTTTCTTTAAGTTTTTGAAATCTATTATTTAGCAATTCAACACACTCTACTTTGAACAATCTTTTTAAGTGTTGTAAGTTCAGGAATCTTAAGAAGAGATTTTTTTCCTAAAGGGCAAAGCGAAAGATCTTGATCATGATTTGGGACGCGATCTACATCAAAGTGGAGGATTGAAAGAGAACAAATGAGGACCATGTTTAAGGATCATAACCATGATCTTACCTATGTACCTTTTGTTATGAATTTTAGCTGACAAATTCAAAGAGAAGCATGCTTGATAAATCATGCCTATGATCTTAGGAATGAGCCTCTCTAGAGTTAGGTAGGCATTTTCAAGGATAAACAACATGGCCAAGATCATACTCATGATCTTGCTTGTGTTCATGTTTAAATCACAAATTATTGTCTACACCTAAGGATTACACCTATGAACAACCTTATTTGAATTTTCCTTCACTTAAAACTTTCTCGATTCAGCTCACTTCTCTTTCAAAATCACTTTCTTTCTTTATCTCATTGCTTCTTTAAGTTATTTCTAAAACTAGAAAAAATCTTCCTAATTTTTCTTCTTATCAAAGATCAAGTTTCCTTTTTATGGATCAACAATGATGGGTACGTTTCTATGTATATGTATGTAGACACCCAATTTTTGTCACTTTCATTTTATTTTTATTCCAATAGGATAAGGGGTCCTAAATTAAGAAAAACACAAAAAACAAAATAGAAATTTAGGAAAAAGAATAAAAAATTGAAAAAACAAAAAAATTGAAAAAGTAGCAAAAAAATAGAAAATTGAAAAAATATAAGATTTTAGGGAATTTAGAAAATAAAAATTTAATAGGATAGATTTTCAAATAAGCTTAGAAGTGGGAACGTTGGGCTTAGGCTTAGATTTGAATCTAACTCAAACTAACTTGGTTCATATGTGTAATTGAATTGCACATATGGATAAGGTATAGGCCAACGGCTTAACGAATAAGCATATGAACTTGGCATTGGGTTTGAGCATGGGGTTAGGGGTTCAAATCTTGGTGAAAGTATACAAAAGCCTCTTATTTTTTCAGATAATACACTATATTGCACCGCCATGTGTCAGGATCTTATTGTGCTATGTATCCTAACACGTGGTTACATCAGATTGGTTGATGCTAATGTGGTAACCACGTGACATGGCACATTAGTTGCCATGTGTCACGTAAAGACACGTGGCATACTTTGGTTGGTCAGCACGGTTGATGTGGCATTACGTCAGCCCCTCTTTCCCTCTCTTTCTTTCCTTTTCCTTTCACTTTCCTTGATTTTCCTCCACTTTCCCCAATTGAAACAGTCCATCCCCTTCACTTTAGGTCCATTTTTTGCACAAATTTCACATACACATACACGATTTCCTGGTTTGATCTTGTTTACCACATAGCCTACTTCGAATTAAACCTAAGAACGCATCCAAATTGGTACATTTATGCATTCAAATCGAGCTTTAAAATTAAAAACAAAATTGAAATTTCAAAAATCTCAACTAATCTGAATTTGAGCTTTCCTTGTTTTCTGGGTTGTTTTCATGTATAAAAGGGGTTCATTGGAGCATATACAAATACAGACGAGCATTGGAATCACTCACAAACGCTCCCTCTCTCTTTTACAATTACTTTCTCCCTCTACACCCACCGAACCCTCTCTCTCTCTTCGACTTTCTCTCTTTAGCCACCTTCAAAGGGCACTACCACCTTAGCTGCAATCACCACACTCCCAACTTTCACCCACTATCCATTTTAACCGCTATTGTGACTATAAGCACCCTCCATTACCAAACCCTGACCATCGCACTCCCCGATCATGGCCATGAGCAGTTGAAGACAGTAGCCATCCATCCCCCAATCACACCTGTGATTAGTTGAAGACAACAACCATCTACCCCTCAATTGTGTCCGTAATCAGTTGAAGATGGTAGCAATCCACCCCCCAATCACGCTCGTAACTAGACCAAGGCAACTATCCTCACACCTAAATCTAACCCAACCCGATCTCCCAGGTTCGACCTATGTGCCTATTAGTACCTAAGTCTAGCCTTTTTCTTTCCTTTTTTTTTTTAATATTATTTTGTTTTGTTTATTTAGTCATTGTATCATGTTTGTAATGTAAAAGTGAAAAAAAAAAAGAGAAAAGAAAATAAAGTTATTTATTTATTTACTTTCTAGTTTAATAGATAAGAACAAATAATAAATAATAAAAATAAATAAATAGGGAAGAAATAAAATCATCTTATCACCTAGAAAAAAAATAAATTTTCCAAAAAAAAATCAAACAAAAAAATAAACGAACCCTTTCCAAATTTGGGAACTTTAGAATTTTCTAAAACAAAATAAAATTTCTAATTTAGGACTCTTTTTTTTAGAAATTTTCTTGAATAAATCAAATTGGGTTAAAAATGTAAATCCAGTATATTTTCAGAATTAAAACAAACCTAATCTACTAAATTTTTTATGAAAAATAACTACATACATCTGATCCTGAATAGTGGGTACATAGGCACCTACGGAGTGATAATAAAAATAAAAAATCTAATTTTCCTTTTCTTCCTAGATTATTTAAGTTATCCAATTAGAGTAATTAACAATTGAGTTTTATGAAATTAAAAAAACGTGATTTTTAAAATTAAGGTTAAATTTGGAAAGTTAGTGGTACTCGTAAGGGTTTAAAATTTTTAACCCCGAATCTAGATCTCTGATTTTCAAAAGCTATTTAATAAAATCAGTTTTATCACAGATTAGTGGTTAAGTGATAACCAATTCACCAAATTGGTTATAACTTAACTGTTTTTCTTGACTCTGGTTGGGTAGCGACTTTAATACATTTTAAAAAACTGGTTTTCTTTAAACTCTAATCGAAAGTCAGTATTAAATAGGTAAGGGTTTAATACTAATCGATTTAGAGAAGAATTAATTTAAAAAGAATCGGGAGGTAAAAAACCAAGCTCAACAATGTAGCTTCATTGTTATGTATGAATTATCATCCTCTTTAATACATTCTTATGACCCTTGCCAAAACACAAAGTGTGGCAAAAATCTCCATCATCACCCTTAAAACCAAAAAACACTCATCTTAGTCTTAAAAGGGCCTCTTCTCAACCTACAATGGAAGAGGACCCACTAGTCACTCTACCACCACATTCCAAACATATTTTAGAGTTTAAGACAACTTAACACTAAGCAAGAAAGGCTTTTTAAGATCTAGCTTCCTAAATTAGGAAACCACCAAACAAGAAAATATGGAAACTAAGATAAAAGCCATGGTTGAGACAAGGGATTGGGAGAAACTTTTAAGTGTCCAAGAACCAATTTATGAGGAATTCATTTCAAAATAACTAACTACCCTAACAATGGAACATGACCAACTACCTTATGGAGCTCGAAACTTACTATCTTTCCATTTGAGAAACACTAAATTCACACTTTTCATAGCTATATTAAGGGTGTTTATGGAATTCTATGATAAGGAATATGTCTACTCCCCTGAGTTCTACATACTAACCTATGAGCTCCCACATAAAGTCACCCCCACAAGCTACTAGCAAAAGTTAACTAAAGAAAAGACCTATAACCCCAAATTTTCTTAAAGATCCCACCTAAAAAATCCTACACACCGAATCCTCCATTAGTTACTCACCCATAAAATTAGTAAGAGAGGAAAAAGTACTAGGATGGTGGCGATGCATGAAGTATTTTATCTTTATAGTCTTGTGAAAGGATACCCAATTAATTAGGTTAACATTAGCATTCTAGATGCAATGCCATTGATGTGAGAGTCAAATAAATTGGACATGGGCCATATGTTGCACTTTTAGCAAAGAAATTGAAACTCTTTGTCAACAACCCCCAATTTACTATAATGAAGGATATCACTTCGATGTCGCTTTCCACTTTCCACTAGATGGATCTCTTATCGGATCATGTCGGTAAGGAAACAACAAAGAGAAAAGACTATGACACTTCTACCAATGAAGAGAGTTTGACCTACTAAGAAACTAAAGAGTGAGGTTTGAAAATTAGTGAAGTCTTAAGAACTCTTCATGCAATCTTTAAAGAGATTGTTCCGAAGACAAACACGTTTGATGGACTTTTGTAGCTACTTAGTCAACTAAGTCAAAATCAAAATCCCTTCACCTATTGAAGAGGACTTAATTGATGCGGATAAGAAAATAGATTTAAAGGATGATAATGAGAAGGATGAACAAGAGCTTGCAAAGAAGGAGACCCCTCAATTTTGATTCAATGATGAAGATGAGATTTCAGTAGAAGAGAATATCACTGAAGAGGATAACTTGGATTTCTTTTAATTGTTTTTCTTATTGTTTTTTCATTCAAGTTGACTATCCCCTTTATTTCAATTTCCATTGTTTTTAGCCCTCCTTTTTAGTACATGTTTTCTTTAGTTGCAATTTTTCCATTCATGTCTTTAATTTGCTATCAATAATGAAATAATAAATTCTCGTATATCTTGTACACTTGTCTTTCTTTTGTTAGCCTTTTTTAAATTCATGAATATTTAAATTGATGACTTCTTCTAAAGATGGCTCATATGAACTATCAATTCACAATTTGTACTTATCCTAGGGGTGTCTAATTTCTCTCCCATGTTTTTTTTTTCTATTATGCTTGTTCTTTTATTGCATATCCTTGTTACGCCTTATTGTAAGTACATTAGGGACAGTATATTAAATTAAGTGTAGGAGAGGGGGGTAAGATGTTTATATATCACTCATTACCATTGAGGAAACCAATTGCATTTCACTTCACACCACCTCTAACCCTAACATACCCCAACCACCTATCCCTACCCCCATCCCCCTGAACCACCAAACAAAAATTTTAATCCATAATCCAATTTTGTCCAATTACGTGCATTAATAGTACTTGTATGAAATTTTCTTAAATCACTATTGTACATTTTATATGTTGTTAGAATTGAATTATGGAATCTATGTGCGCAAGTTTATATATTATTTAGTTTGAGATTCTAAGGCATAAGTGACAATGACACAAAATACTGAAAAATAATAGAATTGGAAACATAAGTCTATTTCTAGTAAAGGCACCGAAAACAGACCACTACACAGATAGTGATAAAAATAATGGATTTTTTAAAATGAAGATTCTTTGAAAATATGTTGTTTGAACTTACTAGAGTGCTAGATTGAATGTAGTAATTGGTGAGTATTCACCAAATCATTTCCACGAGGATATTGGATATGGTTTTTAATAAGGTTTTAATGGGATGCACTTGAGTTCAACCCCGAGTAGGGCATCTCACTCAACTATGCAATGAAAAATCTTGTCTCAATCACATTTTCCTACATGATTAGCTAAATACTTAAAATCTTATCATGAATTAAGTGTTTTAGTTCTAGAAATTAAGAGGTCAATCTCCTCTTTGTCTCATAACCTATCCTAATCCACTAGAATAGCATAAGGTAGTGTGAATTCAGTGAGGTATCCACTCTTGATTTCCTCTCAGTCTTATAGTTGTAAAAACCCATTCATCAATACTCTACAGACTCATCAATACATGTTGAATTTATATGACTAATCTACTTTAGGTCTCATAATCATACTAGTCCATTTAACTCTCAAAGGATTTCCTAAGATTAATCTCCTATCGGTCTCATAATCATAAGAAAACCCATTAAGAGATTCATGAAAAGAACCTTAACCAACTTACTTAGAGCATTAAACACCAAAATCCCAACTAAATACACATACCCATCTTGGAACTACATGATTTCATCAACTACATCATTTACATTATCACAAACTCACAAGAAACTTTTCAGCCACATATGGTTTTAATAATAATAGCATAAATAGCTAAAAACGTAGCAACAACTTCCATGATCGAACAAGATATTAATCTATCGAAACAAGAACAAGAGCATAAATAAAGATTAAGACAACAAACCTACTTGAATCCACTACAATTGTCACAAAATATGCATTAAACTCTTAAAAACAAGTGCTAAATATTAAAGAAATAGTATAAAAACAGAAAACACAATAAGAAGCTCGTAAAACTATGCTAAAATATAAGTGAAACCTAATTGTGGCTTGCAATTTCTATAAGAAGTGCAAGTACTTATAAATTGATTCTGCCAATTAATTGGTAATGGGATTTACGAATTGATCGGTAGACATACGCTGGCCTAACGTTTTCTTCATGTTTTATGAAATCCAGTATTTTGGTTTAGGGTTTTAAGAACAATAAACCCTAGTCCCTACTTTATTCTACCAATCAATCAATAAAGATGGTACCTATTGGTTAGTATGGCTAAGTCCCCACTACAACCTTCTACTTAATCACCGTCCTCTCCTCCTGATCGATTGCTTGGTTAGTTGGTGAAGCTTGACATTTCAGGGCATATTGATCAATCGATAGGCTAAATTCTAATACTACTTCAATTTTAACTCCTCATTTAATTAAGGAGAGCTACCAAGACCATGTTAGCCCCAAATGCACCTATATACGTAACATATAATTAATAAAATTCAACAAAAAAATAAATCTTTTTCATAGATTTTCAACAACTTTGCTCAAGTTGGTAACTTAGTTTTTACACCAAATCTATCCTTTCTATTTTACTCATTTTTGCTTTTCGAGCATTCATTGTGCATTTGTCAGGGAATGTTCGAGTAGAATCTAGTACCCACTTCCATTCACAAGACACTAACAAACTTTTAGATTCCTCAAAAGAATGGTGTATACAAATAGGTTGACTTCCTAAAGCATGAAAATCTAACACAAAGTCAAAACATTTGCCTAAGTTCAAATCTTTAAACTACACCTAAATTAAGCATAACAAAATAAAGTAGAGAGGCCATTAATTGACTACAAAGTATTAGAAAGCATTCATGACTAATTCATAAAGGGAATTCATTCAAAATTAAGCCCTAATAGCTTCCATTTTATTCATATAACCTTTATAAGAATGATGACATACTTGAGGTGAAAAGCATTAAGTGTAAGGGAAGATGGATCCAAGTTTCAGGAAAAAGATCATTTTATTAGGTATACAGAAGGGATAACTTCTCATGAATTAAGCCCTAATCACTTCTTTCTACTTTTATGCATACAACCATTATAGGAATGATGACATACTTGAGGTAAAAGCATTAAGTGTAAGAGAAGATTGATCCAACTTTTAGAAAAAGATCATTTTCTTAGGTGCATAGAAGGCATAACTTCGCATGAAGTAATTCAATCATTAAAGCCTAATCAAAACCATATAATTTTAGTTTTCATGTCTAACCATCCTTACCCCTAACTTTAAGTTCAAAAGATAAATTCAACAATTTAGAACATGCACACTTAAAAACTAGGAGAGGAAAAGTTAGAATAGAACTCACCTAGTTTCTAGGTGTACTTTAAGTTATTTGACCTCCCTTTATTTATTTACAAATGTCTACACAACATAAAAGGAAACATAACTAAACAAACTCTAATATGGTTGACATAAACTAAATAAGAAGATAGGGAAGAGATGATAGCTTAGGTTGCCTGTCGTCAAGCGCTTATTTTTAAGCCTCCATTTTGGCTTATCAGTGTTGCCTTCATGGTAAATCCATAAACCTTACGAGATTTTAGTAACCTAAAAGCGAAGTTGGATGAAAAAGTTTTCAAATAGTCTCTAGAACCACCTAACATAATAATAAAACCCTAAACAAAAGAATTGAACCTTAAACGTTAAGCCAAAACCTTAAAGAAAGCAAAGCCCTAAAACCTTAGTTAAATGAGCAAAACCCTAGAAACCTTGATACTCGACAAAACTTAGAATGATAATAAAATCCTGAAAGGATTGCTAAGCCCTAATTAAATAATCAAATATCTTAACATGACAAATAAACACTAATAGTAAGGTTAAATCCATCGTTAAAAGTGATTAATATTGCCAATTAACTAAAAACCTAATTTCCAAGCTCGTATGCTAATCAAACAATTATAAACTAACATCAAACCTTAAGGAAACCCTAATTACACATGTAGGGTACTTAGATTAACTAAACTGTAGTATCAAAATCCAACAAAACCTTTAATGTATCCTAATTGTACTTAACTATCCTAATTATGCTTAACTACTATTAATTACCTTAATTAAACCCTAATCCAGGACTAGCTTTTATTACATCTTAATTAAATACAAGTTAAGCTTAAAGGGCTAAGGGACAAATGCACTAATGGCCTTAAAATATCTTGTCCTTTAGGGAGATAAAACCATTCTAAATAAGGCAAAAAGTAACCTATTACATGGTCTCCTTTTTCACCAAGTCCTTTCCTACCCAAATTGCCGCAAATTGTCCCCTACTCCTTCTCCCATTTCTGCCAACCACTTACCCTCTTTTGTACTCATTTCTTTTCATTTTTCAAACCCTAAAACACACTTACAATACTCTCTCATATATCTAACTTAAAGGCCCCTCAACTTCACTTGAAATCCTCCTCTCTTCCCTTATACATTACTTACCACCACCCTCACTCACACCAAACTCATGCCACCAAACCCACTACCACCAAGGACCATGCCACACACACACACACCCTTCACCACCAACCACCTCTCTCTCCACCACCACATCCTAACCAGCGATCACACTTAGGGAAAAGAGGACAACACTCCTAGCTTTGATAAGTGAATGGGCCTAACTTATCATTGTTTTCCTTTAGGGTTAATGCTAGTAAGTTATATCTTAAGTACTCTTAGTCATTTTATAACCATGCTTTAGATATTTTAGAGTGTTTTCTTGAAAAATGAGTATGATTATGATAGGAAAAAGGCACCCTAATGGATGTTCTAACCCTAGTAAGTAGAGAAGTGTAGTATAATGTTAGTTCAAGGACTAAATCACTAAATGATGTAATAAACCCCCTTTTACATTTGCATGTCACCACTTCCTTAGTTCCACTTCACTTGTCTACACAATATTATGTTATGATTGCAGTTATAGATGAGTAAAAACATAGATTACTTAAGGGAAATCACCTTAAAAACAAGTGTTACATGAAAATGGAAAGAATAGCCCTAAAGACACTTGATGGCCACCACTTCCATGAGGAATCCAAATCTCTAAAATTTAGTTTATTAACTTAATAACATGATTATTTAGTGTTAAGTATGATTTAGGACTTAATTGATTAAGTTAAGTAGGCTAATGTATAGCTAAAGCCCTAAACTAGCTTAGTTAGGGATTAGAGACTTAAAAATGGTGTTAGTAATCACCATAACTTTATTGATTAGATATGTAAACCTAAAAAAAGTGGGCCAAACTTAAGGCTAATATTGGGCTTAAGCCCAAAAAAGCCCAAAAAGATAATTAGGTTTAGGCCCAAGGCCCTAAAATGCAACTTAGGCTTAAAAAGCCTAAAAGGACTAAGTTTAAAGCCCATTTAGATAAGTGACCAGATCTGAACCTTAGATTGAAAGGCTTAGAATAAGTTATTTAAGAGGCATACTAAACCTAAAGGCTAATTCAAGACCCCTACCATAGGCCACTTATTGATTTGGAGCCTTAAACTTAGAAAAAAAAACCCATTTAAGCCCAAAAGAGTATCACCAAGGCCCACACTAAAAGTTTAAATTTTTGGGTAGAAAAAGTCTAATTAAAATACTTAAAAAAATCCCAAATCATTAAGTATAAGGCCTAAAATAAAAAACTAAGCCCAAGTCCCAAAACTAACCCTAAACCCTAAAGTGACCTAACTTAACTCCCCATTTGGGCCCACTAGCTTGTGAGGCACAAACAAAGAACTTGTTAACCTAAAAGCCTAAAAATAACCTCACCAAATGAAAGAACACTCAAAAATGATGAAAATGACTATAAGATCACTAAAAATAGAGTTAAAATGAAGAAACTATGTTTGAATTACAAAAACAACTAAAATAGGGTTATTAGGTAATAAAGCCTAGGTAGTTAGTACAAATAGAATACTCATAGATTTTAAATGTATTCTTTAAGTGATGAGGATTCTATGTTGGATGCAGTTGAGGACTATTAGGACTACTAAGTATTATGGTTGAGTGAGTATACCACCCTCTATTTTAATTTTTTATGTTTGTAGTTAATGAACTATCTAAATATATCTGATAATTGAATTTGTTGCATATTGGGGTATAGGGGATATTGTATGTGTTTGCTATGGTTGAATTCTGATTGCAAAATATCCTAAGATATTTTGAACATCTATGCTTGCTACATTAGAATTCAGGATATTAGAGTGTCTAAATATATTTATTTAACCACCTATAAATCTAAGTTAATAAATATTGGACCTATAATCAAACTAAACATGCATTGCATCTTATAGCATAAATTAAAGGGTGTTAGCACTATACGGTAGAATAGGAGATCATGCTTAGATGGATCTTTATTGATATTATGTATTGTGATTATTATCGTACAACATATTTTGTATGACATATTCTTGCCTTGACCTTTAGGAACTACTCAACTCCGAGGAGTGTCACATTCTACTTAAGGCTGTATCATGTCTACTACTAAAGGTTATGATGTTGTTAAGAGACTTCGTATTGGACATAGATACATTGGTCTTGACGTGCCTAAATACTTCCTAACCGAAGCAATGGTAGCCGTAAAAATGATGCTATATATAGCTACTAGCTGACTATATATACTATTACATTGCATATGCTTATTCATGCATTGATATGTTTGGTTAATAACTTGTTTCATAATAAGGTAAGAAGGTTACTCATTAAGCAGTTGAACTTACCACCCCCTACCCCTATAGTTTGTTGTTACAACAAGATCTTTAGCTAAAGCCGATTTGCAAGATACTCAAGGTAAGTTACACTAGCATAGGGTTGATTAGTATGAAGAAGATGAGAGCTCAAGAGAATACTTTACTTATATTTGAACTCTTTATTATGATTTAAGTATCCATACTATATTAAGTAGCATGAATTATTAGTAATAACTTATTCTAGTTTTGTATGACTTTTATTAGGGGAAATCCTTATATCCCCGTCCGATTTATGTTTGTGTTAATTTTAAATGGATGACATGATTTTATATTATGCGCTCAATTATTACTTTATACTAGCTACTAAGAGGAAGTCGAAGTCGTGAAATGCCTTGTATAGTATGCCAAAGGCCCCTAATTAAGGATGATGCTTGATTTCAGATCTTTCCATATTATATGGTGATACTGTCATGACTCGATCCCCCTTTAGGTTGTAACAAGATTCTCATCCGTCCTTCAGGGCTCATGTCCTCAGCTCCTTAGCCTTTGCTCGATTCTCCTTGCTCACAATTCCTTATTTTTGTCATGTAACTTTCTTTTTCTAATTCTACCTCTAAATTCAAATCTTTGTCTTCTTCCCTTAATTTTAAATTTGTTATTTAGCTTGGAGCATCACTTTCCTCTCCCCACTTTCCATAATAATCACTCTCTATCTCATATCCAAAACAGCTACAAAAATGGCTAAGAACTATCTCCCAAAGACTAATGGTTAATCTTCATCCTTCATGTCCATCACGATGAAGTTAACTAAGAAGTGATATGTTCTTACACTTATTGGTATGAAATGAACCTCTTCCAATGGTTTTGTCTAACCCTTATCAATGGTCCTTATGTATAATACGAGCTTTCCTCCATGAAACTTTCTAACTCTAATTCTAACTTAACTTTAAATTGTGAAAATCAAAATTTTTTTTTACCAAGGTTCGATTAACTTATTTTGAAATATTCTAAAAGAACAAATTTCCAAGAAACCACAACCTATAGCCATTTAAAGGTTTTAAATAGAAGTCGAACATGAGTAGAAATCTAGTTTTTGATTCAATCAAATTAGATAATTTTTTAAAATATTTTTAACATTTTTTTATTAGAATTCATATCAGGTTGAAGAGAGGAATATAATTTTAGAAGTTGGGGAGTTAATCAGATCTCATTTAGGAAGTGTTTTAGAAAAAGAAAAGAAAAGAAAATTGAAAAAAAGAATCAATGTTAATGAGGAGAAAGAAAAAGAAAAAAGGAAAAAAAAGTAAAAAATAAAAGGAAAAAACATAATTACACATCAAATAGTGGTGCCATGTGACACACAAAAAAGAGTATCATATGGCAAGCTAAGGTGTCACCACTTGTGTGGCTTCCATAGAGAAGCCATGCGACCCAACCATGTGGCGACATCTAGCAATAGGGGCTCAAAGTTTGACCCTATTTTCTCCTTCCCTCCCCTTTTGTGTTTGAAAATGTGTAGAAATTTAAGATTGAGTTCTTGAGGAAGAAAGGCAAGTATACCTAGGTATATTTTATCTTATTTTACCCACTTTTTGGCCTTTAAAAATTATGAAAAAAAAAGTAAAGTAGAAAGGGCATGAATAATTCTATTTGGGCTTGTTCAATTTTTAAATTTTATTGAAGAAAATTTGTAAAATAAAATAAATGAAATTTGAGTAACTAATAAATGGGTATATCTTGCACTCGAGGTTAAATTAGTAAAATTAAAGCATATTCCTGCAAAATGCCTGAAGATACTCAAATTAAAACATGGAAGGACATCTTCTATTGCATGTACATACCTTTATTTTCCATTAATTTATGCAAAAACATGTTCAATAATGGGAAGAATTGATATGCATTATAAAACTTGTTATTGTCATAAAAGATTTGATCTTTTCCAAACATTGATATTTCTTAAGGAGGAATCATAACTTGACACTATAAATAGGAGTACCAATTTTCAATAAAAGATCGTTTTATTAGGTGCATAGAAGGGATAACTTCACATGAATTAATTCAATCATTAAAGCCTAATCAAAACCACACAATTTTAATTTTCATATCTAACCTTCCTTACCTCCAACTTTAATTTCAATTTACCAACATCCCACCCCCTCCACCCACCTTACCTACCCCCTAGGCCCCTAATGCCCTTAATTCAAACCACTCCCAAGCATCACAAATAGCCTCATTTTGACGATTGTAAGCTTTCTCTCCCTAATGAGTTTAAAATTCAAACATCCACACTCTCTCTTTAATTTCCCCCATTATAGAGGAAATCAAAGAGAGACAAAAGTAGTGTTAGATTCCTTAATCTTTGTAGATCAAAGCTAAGTTAGGGATTTAGTTTAATTTCATGTTGGGTGGGAGTAATTTAAATTTGATGAAAAGAAGTTGATTAAAAGGTTTGTTCATATCAAACTCAAAGTTACTTAGCGAATTAAGATTCGTGTTACCGAGTTTTCTAGAAATGGAGATGGGGGTTCAAGGAGTAACCTCTCAAAAGTCCAAAGCCATTGGTCTTACCTCAACAACTAGCCAGTTTGCCCCTCAACTGTCTACTAGTTCAATTTGTATGGGAGGTAAGTATTATGTCCTTTCTTCTTTCTTTAATTTTTGTCCAAAAATGAAAAAATATATATATAAAATAATAAAAAATTATGTTCTTTTTAATTGATTACTTTGTTCATATTTGCTTGTATGTTTGGTTGATTTTAATAGTTTGATTGTTTGATAATATTTATGCATGTTTACTTTGTTATAAAAAAAAAATGCATGTTTACTTAAGTTGATTAATATGCATGGTTTATGATCAATTGCATGTTTAATTATAACGTTGGCTTGATAATTAATATGTTTTGAAGTTGTTTAGTATAGTTCCTCTTTTACATGTTTGTTCATTTATTTAAATGATAATTTACTTCACTTATTGGTTTGCATGTTGCTTGAATAAATAAGATTTTTCAAAATAAAAGAGGTTTTATCAAATTTCTCAAGGAGTGTGGGTTTTTTCAAAAAAGGTTTTTTTTAGAAAAATATTTTCATGAATAAAAAAAATTGATTTGGCCTTTTTCTCAAAATTAGTGATTTATTTTTAGAGTTTTCCACAAGTAGACCAAAAACTCATTTTTTCCAAAATTAATAAAAATTTATTAAACTAAAAATGATAAGAATTTTCCAAAAATAAGATAAACTAACAAATTAAAGTTTTTGGGAATTAAGAACTACATAGACTTAATCTGGCTTTGTGGGTACATAGACATTTCGAGTAGCTAAAAAAAATAAAAAAATCATTTTTCCCTTTTAATATTTTTCAAATAAATTAAAGTACTTTTATTTTGAAAATACCCATTTTCTAAAAAAAGAAGAGAGAAGGATTTTTCACCCATTAATTATTTCATGGATCTTTCTATGCAAACATTTAGGTTTTAATAAGTTAGCCCCTAGATCCATTTATGTTTATTTTTATTTTTCTAAAAAATTATTTTTAGGAAAATCAATGGACCAATAATTGAAATTAAGGTCCATTTACCCATGAGCTTTAATTTCACTCTTTTTCGAACCCAATTAGGTATCGACTCCTTTTCTTTATGTATTCAATTTTTTCCCCTAATGTAGTCTAGAGACTTAAATTAAATGAGCTGGATCTAATATAAGACAAATTAGGAAAAGGAAAACCAAATTTTCAACTTGATAGATTTGTAAATTCACTAACCACTAGGGAATTCTTAGTAGGCTAGCTATAAGGGATCCATGATATAATTATTTAGGCCTTTAATCCTTAAAAAAAATCAAAAGTAAAAACACAAAAATAAAATAATGTATCAAATTAAGCTTTATCATTCATTTTATTTATTTGTAAATAGTTGTATTAACTTGTGTTTTAATGATGTAGAAGTAAAATTGAAAACACAAAAAAAAAAAGGAAGAAAAAGCTCATTGGGCCAAATGAACTTTGGGGTGTGATTCATTCCATGAAATGTATGTTTAGATCTGGTTGAACCTAAATAGTCTTAGCCATTGTATAAGTTACAAGTGTTGTAGTATAACAATCACTTAAAGTTGATTGAGCCAACCTTACTCAAATTTTGATGTAGCCCATCAACCATCAAACTTAAGAACCTTTAAAACTCTCCCAATTGTATTCATGATAATAAAATAGAAAATGAAAAATAGTATGGCTGTAAACCATACTTTTAGTGGGCCTAAGACTTGATTAAGAGTACCTTCAGAACATTCCTAAAGATCAACTAAACTAAAAACTTAAGTTTATATTTAGAAACGAATTAAATTTTTACCATTCAAAAGCCAATTGTCGATAAAACCCGAGTTTGAAGAACTGCGAGCTCAAAAGCTACTTAAAACCCTAAACCTTAAAACCATTAAGGAATTTTAACCCTAAATAATTAATCGATAATTTAATTTGAATAATTTTATTCAACTTTAGAAAATTTCACAATTCTACAAAAATCAAATCATAAATCACAAAACAATGTAAGATAAAAATCCTAAAACAATTTTCTATAAAGCTATGCCCTTATCTTCATGCATAAGCCTTACACATAAATAAGTAGACCAACCAATCACCTTAGATAACTTATCAATTGAGAGTTGGAATCATTTATCAATTGATAACTTATCAAAATCTAGTGATAAGACAATTTCCTTATCACCTCTTCACTTATACTACATATGGACAAATTTTCACAAGAAATCATAAGCTTAACTTTAATAAAGGTGATAAGACCACTCCATGGCCTAAAAAGACTTCCAATGGCAGATCTAAAAAGGGGAGAAAGGGGGGCCATGCACTTGTCATTCACTCATTAATCACTTCTTCTTACACATCACTATTCACCCCTTAATGCTTACATCATCAAGAGTTGCAATTGTTGACTTTTTGTAAGCTTCGAGACAACACTTTCAAGACATTTAAACACTCCTTCTCTGTCCATTTCCAACTGGCCACACTCTCCATCATTTCCCTCATTTTCAATTTCACTTTCACTTCATCTTTCTTTCTTTTAAAACAAACATAAAAAGGGGAAACAACCTTACCCCACAAAATCCATTTTTCTTCTATTTTGAAGCTTCACTCATGGCATTTTTTTCTCTTGTTCTTGTGTAATTTTCTTTCACCATCTAAGGCCTTTTAAGACCATTAGAATCTTCCATAAACCCCATTCCAAAAGAGCAAAAGATTCGGGTTTCAAAAGGTGGCTAAAAGGAAGAGGCAAAGTTAAAGGCTTAAGTGGAATCTTAGTGCACAACCACCAAACTTTGCGTAAGTGTTTCTTGTGATATGTGGATTAGTATTTATGTTAGGAGACTTAGATTTCTTGAAGATATGAGTAAGGTTTGAGTTGTTATAACACCAAAAATCGTTTTAAGAAACAAACCCTAAAACTCTTACATGAAGTTGAAATATGAGCATGTAAAGTTGGTGTTTTGTATGGACATTTGTTTACTGCTTTGAATGGGAGATTTTAAGTTAAGAAAATCTTAAAATGAGAACTTTAATGGAAGATAAGCATGCTGGACATGAGGGTTGCATAGTCATTTGGATGTTGATTTCGTTTCCATTAAGTTGAACATACTCAAATCTAGACTTAAGTTAAGGAAAAATCCATCACATGAAGTTTTAAGAAGAAATCAACTTTGTATGACATGAGCTATGATATGGGAGTTGTATTAAGTATAAGATCTTTTATTTCTTTACGTGGAACATGAGTTAAAGGATCATTTGATGGAAGGAAACTTAAGTTAAGATTTGTATACAAGTAGTTAAGTGCATAATCTACCACCTAAACTTAAAGAAATGATGAAACAAGTTGAAAAACCAAGTAAGGACCCCTTAGGACCATCATGAAAAGATCTGGAACGTGGGAAAATAAGGCCTATAAATATGATAAAAGTGAAAGAACAAAGTGAAAATATTAACTAAAGCAAGTATAGTAAGCATATAAAGCCTAAAACTCAAAACCGGGCCTTAAACTCTCAAAACAAGCCTAGAACTCTAAGATGGGCCTTCAATAAAAATCTGACCAGCATCTTAAAGTACCAAGAGAAGTTGTTTTGAAGCCCATAATAAATCCATCTAAGGCCCCATAAGTCCACCAAAGTCATTAACTTTAGTTTGAACCAAAAACAAGCCCATTTGACAACCTAAGCCCACTAAAGGGCCCAAGAAGTAGTTGTTAGCCTTAGAAATATAAATCAAAGTTGTAAATTTGATCTCAAGGAGTATTTTAAGCTTAGGATAAAATCTAAAGACCAAGCCCAAAGAATTTCTCAAGTTATCAAAAAGCCCATTTACCAAACAAGGCCCAAAAACACTCCAACACATGAGGAACGCTACTATTCTGACCCATGGACAAAATTGTATACCTCATTTCAAAAATCTAACCTTACCATGTTAAATTACACTCGAAAACGATGAAGATTGATTATAAGATCATAAAAATCGAATTTAAAACGAAAAAGTTATACGCGATTGAACTTTAGGTAAAAACCAAGAAAAATTTCGAAAACTAGTCAAGAGTATAACTTAAGGAAAATTTACGTAGTTTCCTAAGTTTATTTCAATCCCTTATAAATATTATTTCAATGACTAGGGGACACCGTGTACGGAGACGACTTGTCTCCGGATTACATTGATTGACCCACATGGTTGAGTGAGTAAATTCTCGATGACTCTTTACTTGATTGTGCTTGTAGAATAAACGCACATAAACTTATATATATAAATTTGGATGCTTGTGGGATATGGGAGATGCATGTGTATGAATTTGTGGATGAATGTGATGACTTGTTAATTATATTTAATAAGGGGAATTGTTTGCATTATATATACATGTGAATTGTATGGAATGAAATTGTCTGATCACTTTGAAAATCGAGATAATCACTTATCTGATTAAGAAATCAAAATGAATCATGCATACCCCATATTGTATACGGATAACACCGACTACCGCTTCACGCAGAAGATGGGAAGGGACTTACAGGAATACGAGTTTTCTGCAGGATTGGGCACTAGCTACACCATCATATATATTGAGTCTCTGTCTTAAGCTGATGGGCTTACTAGGCGCTGGGAGACGCCAACCGTCAGCGAAGGGTTGAGTCTTGTGGCTTCTACTTAGGGCGTGTGATTATGGATTGCGGAGGCCACCACATCGCTAGACTTGGGATTTTGAAAATATGAGTTATTATTTGGTAATGAAAGTATATATATATGTATATATATACATAGTTTTGTTTTGACTTAAGCACAATAATGCTAATGAATTAAAACCCAAGGTCTAGAACCCAGATTTTGGTTTGAGTTGGTTAATTATCTCCAAACCCCAACTTCAAGGGGCGTAATTCTGAGTCGTATGCAGTTCGTAGGTTACTGCATGCATTGTTTGGCATACTGATTGTTCATGCATTCATATGATTGTGCATTTAATAAATTTCTGTCATACGGTATTGATGAGGGTAATTATCTCACTAAGCGTAAGCTTATACCCCAACAGTTCTTTTCCTTGCAGGTTGATTGATAGTTGGGAATGGGATAAGAATCGAGTGCAGAGTGTTACCATTGAACCAGTATGATGAAAAGCTTATGTAGTTAATTTAGAATGTTCCGAAAAATGACGAATATTTCAATCAAGTTTAGTGTCTTTAGTAAGTTTAGAATTTTTTGGAATTGTTTATCTTATTTCACTATCTTGGTAGGGGATACTGATTCTCTGCGGTTCTGAGGAATTGTGGAAAAATGGATATCCATAACTATTCATATTATATAATGAGTCAATGAATTAAAATTGAAGACTCTAGTAAATAATTATTTAGAGTCTTGCAATCTTTAACTTGCAAAGTGATTTTCTTATCATGAGTGCACACATAATATAGAAATTCTAGGCAATACTACTAGGCCCCTCCTAGGGTTGCTACAATGGCACTTTGTAAATATATATATGTTGCAACCTTAATTAATATTCAATGGTATTATACAACATTGTAAACTATTTTCTTTATGTTAAAAAAAATAGCTCACCCATTTTATACTCCTCTTACATATTAATAAGATTATGACTTAATAAAATTGTTGTAATTATTTAATTGCCACATTCGCATCTGTGTGTTTTCATTGTTGTTATATATTCATATTGTCATGCTTCAAACTAGGGAGTCATAATAGCCTTATCGTGTAAATCAATCTAAGTTAGAAACTAGCTACTTTAGCCGCTAATGTAGGTAAAGTTTACATTAGGCCTTCACCACTCCGTAGCTTTAAGTCATCCAATTTAATCCCTATTTGGTATCAACTTGTGGTGTAACTTACTAAAATAGCTTTTGAAAGAGATTTTGTGGTATAAAAGCTTGAAAAGAAAAATGACTTTAGAAAGAAAGGCATAACAAGATTTTATAAAAGTTCACAATTTTACAGAACATTGTACTGGTAATAATGGCTAAAAACAAAAGAGTCACTTGAAGAGGCCCTATTAGTTTTCCTAAAGGTTAGTAAAGTTAATAAACAAAATAGGATTCTAGCCAATTGGTCTTGCATCTCATACCCTAACCCCATTTTCTACACTTCTAGAAATTAGAGCAGTACTGGTATAACCATCAAAAGACTTGCAACACAACTCTAATGGAATGAAAGATATCTTACTTAGTATGTGAGTTGGAGACAATAGCATATATCTAACATAGAGTAACCGAAGTTTTCAAGTAAGGTTAATTAGATGTAATGTATGTTCAAGCAAATGACATCACATGATGTTGATCGGTTGTCGTGAGATCAAAGAAATTGTACCCGCACTAATCTAGGTTTCAAGGAGTTTAATGCCATGCACTTTGTAGATAGGAACCAAACCGAGGCTTACACAATGGAGAAACAAGCTTTACTCAAGACTACCTTCAAACCACAATCCCTTAATCTTGCCTATTTATTAGCTTTCTTATCAATTAGTTCAGCTTAAAACTTATCTCCTTATTGCACTTTCATAAATTTTACATTTTAATTTCTTCATTTTGGAGATTTGTTTATCTTGTAGAGATGATTCCTTTAGTATATAATTCTATTGTAGATCCATTATTTTAATTCTCATACTATATTTGATTGAGTTTACATACTATCACCATATAGTACACTTCATGATATTCTTCTAAACTTATGGGTAAGGTAAGTCTATATATCATATTCAACTTTTCCTACCGATTATCTTTGGTATTTACTTTATATTGCCAATTCTTATTAACTATATATTGTCCATCAATTCTAGTTTAAGTATAGAAATACCATAGATCCATCTATTACTACATAAAGCACCTTTACATCAATAAGTCCATAGTGTTTCTCTTCATTTTGTGCTTCTCTCCTATCTATTCGTACCTTTGAACTATGTCTCGAAGGATTATATTTACTTGGTTTTTGATTTTCATCATTTCTCTCTCTCTCTCTCTCTCTCTCTCTCTCTCTCTCTCTCTCTCTTTGAAATATAAGTTCTAAGTCTTTTAGATCAACAATCCTTAAGTATAATAGTTTCAAACTATCTTCCAATCCTTAATCTAAATAGAATCCTACTTTCAATAGTTTTGCAACCCTATTCTTTCCTACCGATGGATATCTTATCTTCTATCATTACTCCATATCTTACTCACTAGCTTTCTGAACCCGATTATTCATTATGTTGATGGTTTGTTTCCTATCATGAATTCTTAGTTAAATCTATTGATCTTTTAACTTTCTTACAATAGTTAGATACTACATCATAATTCCTACTACTTCTACAATTTAAAAGCACCTGTACAATCCACAAATGTAATCACAGAGTTGAGTTTTGCAAATCACAATCCTCTTACAATATACTTAGAAGGAAATAATACTAACTCGATAGAGGAATTTGATTTGAAAGTGACACGATTTGGAATTACTAGGATTTTTACTAATTTTAAGACTAACACAATATCCTTGAATCAATTCAAAATAAAGAGTTCATAGAATGAGCCAAATGACTTTTAACAAACATGACAATGGAAACATAAGAGTTGATAGCTTTGCCATCTTCGTCTTATATATTTACATGTACTCAAGATGTATTGGGGAGTTAAGATGATTCCATCATCATATTCCATTCTAGTAATATCTTTTTACTCCTTTTTATTTTCATGTATCATTTCAATTCATTTTAAGAATCTTCTCACATATTTTCTTGTGGTAACAATCTTTATCATCAACAATTTTCATCTCTCTAAACATGGCTCCGTTCATCCTTTCCTTGCTCTTCCTCCTATATATTTACTACATTCTTCATTGTACTCCTTTTAAAGTATAACTCTTACAATTACCTAAGAATTTCCCTTCTTACTCCTTAATTGAGTTTATAAAGTCCCTTGAATATGTTTTAATGTGTCCATCTCTAAAATAAATTATTTTCATCTATGTTGCTCTTTGTTATGATTCATCTACTTTTCTAAATTTTCTTGATTTTAGCCCTATTCATGCCTTAAGTCTTTACTTTACTCTTACTTCTAGTTTTCAAAATCATGTCAATATCTTAGCTTTACAATCCAACGCACTTTAAATCCTTGTTTCTAGACATATTATTAGAGTTCATCATCAAATAATAAAAATTTCAAATTGCTTACTTATGTTTCTACTAAGGTATATTCAAATCTTAATTTCAAGTAAGGGGTCCAATTTTCCAAACTATCTTGAAAGTACTTGTTTCAGATATCTTCCTATATATTGACCAAACTATTGACATGTTTAACTCATGGTGTTCTTAAATTCTTTTAGAATCTAACTCCTATCTTTGTCTTAATTGCTTTGTATATATCTTCTTTAGTACTTAAAAATTGTAAATATTTCTAAGTCAACTTGATTTGGGCTATTGAAGTCTTAGTTGAAGTAGTTTCATATATTCATCTCAAAAATATTAACTCATTGGAACAAATTCAAAAGTTTCAATATCTCCAAAAGTCTAAGAACCCAATGCTCTTTTCATTGTACTCCAATTCAAAACATTCCAATAAGCCAAAGTGTTGCAACAACATCATCGATCACATAAATATCTATCTTAATTGTCATCCATTTAGGTTTATCATCTTATGAGAATGGTAGAAATTTACTCTTAATAAATCCCAATGCATAAAAGCACCTATAAATAGCTTTTTATTCCCCCATCCTTTCATTTTGTATCCCATCACTTCATTAATCACATATCTCACCTCAACATATGATTCTTTGTCTTACACTTAATTGCAAATGACCTATAACTAAGTATACAATTCAATCATAATTGATTCCTTTGAGTAGGAATCTTTTGTTCTATTAACACCATAAAAATCCTAGAATACATATTTTGATCAACTTCTCCTAATATTCATATAGCACCTATGATAAGCATGTTATTCCCATACAAGTATTGTTAACCAAGTATGCCTAAGTAATGATAAATTCTTGTATCTAACCTTAGAAATTCAATAAAATATTTAAGTCTCCAAACTACTTTCTAAAAGAATTATTTCTTACTAATCCAATTCCATCTAGTTCCTAACAATAAATCTTCTACTGAGATTTTAGTATCCACAAATCAGTCATCTCATACAAATTATATATTCTACTTAACATCACAAAGTATTCCTTGTAATGTCTAAATCCTTACTCATTGGAAGTTGAGTACAAATCAACACTTGTAATTATAAGATCACCTGTATGCATTCTAATGATACAATAACATTTACATTCCTAAGCCATCACAATTTCTCTCGCTCTCTCTCTCTCTTTCTCTCTTATGTTTCCTTATAGGATAGTAACAAAAGTCCTATAAACCCTACAGAACCGATAGCTTGAACCCTAATTTAAGTCTAAGTGTCATACACTATGTCATGAGTTGATAAGGCTAATACAATAAAAGATTATAAAATTCAATAAATCAAATATAACACCGATAATAAAAACCCTAGAAATTGATCAAAACCCTAAAATTATAACTTTAAGCCTATAAAATAATTAAATATTACTCAATAGTGATATAATTATAGTTAATTGCTTATCAACTAAATCGCGTAATCGCATAAAATTTTTAATGAAATCGTTAAAATAATTTGTAAATATTATAATTGTAATAGGTACCAATAAAATTAATAAATTTTCATAAAATTCCAAAATTAATTTATGATGATTATTTTTATGATTTTTATGTTTAGAAAAGTTACATATATTTATTTTTAATTTCTATTTTCTTTCTTTTTCTCTTTTCTTTCTTTTTCTCCTCATTCACTTGCTACCATGTCCGAATGCTGGAAAGAAAAAAAATCGAGAGCAACAGCCTACGTGAGGAAAATGAAGTTCTAAGTGTTGATTTTGTAAAAAAAAAAAAATTAGATATGATTACATTGTCTTATCCTCGTAAATAAAGAGATTAGGTTAGCTTATTTTTATTATTTTATCCTTAAATTGCTGATAATGTTGGAACCAAAAGAAAAAAAGAAATCTGGAAATGAACAATTAAAAACACAAAGTGAAGAAAGAAAAGAAAAGCAAAGTAAAAATAAAACAAAAGCAAAAACCAAGAAGAAGAAGAAAAATAAGAAGAGGAAGAAGGAGGAGGAGGAGGAAAAGAAGGAGAAAATTAAACATATTTAGGTAAGTATAATTATTTTGGTTGTATATATGTATATTATATGGTATGTACATGTATATACTAAGTATTTTTGTTGGATTTTACTAAAGGTTTCATTACATATACATGTATGTATGTATAAGTAGATAAACAAATGCATATGTATCCTTATGTATGTATAAATATATGTATGTAGACATGTATATAGACACTATTAGGTAAAGTATACGGTATATGAATATACAGATGGGTATAAATAAGAATACATGGATATATATATATGCATGTACGCAAAAACAAAATATATATATATATATATGTATGTCTACATAAGAATATGTCTAGTAAGTATTTATTATTTTCACAAATTAAACATAGATATATATAGATCTATATGCACACGTGAAGATGTATCTTTAGGTATATATATGTATATAGTCTTTATTTTCATAAATGACATATATAAGTATAAGTATTCGTATATTATATATATATACATGTGTTTTGTATTTATATATTCACGTACACATGTAAGCTATATTTATATATATATATGTATACATACATATATCTATGTGGCGTAAATTTGTGTACAATTATAATAGTAAGTATATGTATAGCATATAGTATATAAAGTATATCGTACATTAAATAGTATATACGATACAATAATATTTGCTAAATAAAATAAGTTTATAAATATGTAAGAAGTAAGTATATATATATTACCGTAAATTAGGAATTACTAATTGAGTAAATTATAAAAATTAATCAAATATAATAATAAGTATATATATATGTATGTGTGTGTGTGTATTGTAAAATACAAATAAATAATAAATAATAAAAATAAAAGTAATAATAATAGTAGTAATAATAATAATTGTAATAAGTCTAAAATCTCAAAAATAGGTGAAAATAAGTAACTAAGGTAAAATATGCTTAAAATAATAAAATTATCAATTACATGATTTAAATAATTATTAAATCATAAATATATTAAGAAAAAGCTAAAATATATATTTTATAATTTTTTAAAATTAAAATAATAAATTTTGTGATATTTTTATATCATAGTTCAAACTATGAGTCACAACATCCAAAACGGACCTTGCTACGAGAAAATACACTCGAAAATGATCAAAATAAATTATAAGTTCATAACAATCCAAGTTAAAACGAAAAAGTTATACGTAATTTAATAAAAAGCTCGAATTGACAATTTTGTGTAATTAGGTAAAGTAAACCTTACAAATTACGATACTAGTTTAACTTTAAATTCCCAAACTTACAAATTTTTATATTCCTTATTCTCAAGTAATCTTGACCTTGATTCTGAGTTGCCACCAGATTATTATAACCCTTGAGTTACCTATGGCTGAGTGAGTTTTTCCTAATGATTCCATACTTGCTTGTGTTTGTAATTAGTGAATATAAATTATGATCAATAATTGAATGTTGTATGGGGTTGGGTTATACTTATGTATGATAATTAATTGTTAACGGTGAATTTAATTTAAATTACAATAATGTATTGATTGTTGCATAGTAGATTCACTAGAAACTGATTGTTTGTGACTTTAATTGATCACTGAATAATAAGACCTAATTTTACTCGACTAGAAAAAGTTAACTTGAAATACGCATAATCATGCACCGCATAACTATTTCTAGCTATCACATTACTAGAAGTAGCAAGAGGCCATACGTGGGTTGATTATTTGATTGTTATAGATTTTGTATAGTACATACGTGCGATATGATCTTACCCTAGCCTACAAGATTACTAGGTGTTAGAGGTGCCAACCACTTAGCTAAGGGTCAAGTCTAAAAGCCACCATTTAGGGGTAAGTGAGGGCTGTATGAACCTACTCACAATCATATGTAGAACTCGTTTTGATAAAACTGATAATGGATATACCATTACAATTTTAAATACAAAACGTGAAGTTTCGTTATGAAATAAGTTCTAGTATGATACCCGAATCTGACTGTATCAATGTATCTCCAACCCTAACTTCGAAGGGCGTTAAATCTGAGTTGCATGCAATACCTAGTCACCAGCATGTATTTATTTGGCATACTGGTTGACATGCATTCATTTGATTGAACTTAATTGTTATATCACTTGATTGTTGTATAGTTAAGGGAATTATCTGACTAAGAGAGTTAGCTTATACCCTTGTAGTCTTCTTTTGCAGGCTGAGTTTTTCGTAGAGTTAGGCTGTCGCATGCCCGAGGTTAGTTGTTCATCAAGGGGTCAATGTGGGAACAAGACGTATTCAAAGTGTTCGCATGATAGTTTATCTAGATTATAAATCTGAATATGTAATAAATTGATATTAGTTTAAGTTAAAAGTTCTATAGACCTTATATCTATAAATTCTTATAGAAATAGATTATGTTTTATATTTCTGTACCTTATTATTGTTATCATGAAATGATATTACTTATGCTTGCGCAACTCTTGGTTGTTAGTTGTAGCTATGGCCTTATATATCGTATAAAAGGTTGTCAATTGTAATGGAATTCAATCTACAGTCATTTGTATGGTATACGACGATTACCACGACTAGCCCACTCAGGTCGTGATAAGTTCCTTTAGTAGTTACTGCATTTTAATTCTACTTACCTATGATCCCTTCACTTAAGTTAATTTCTACAAATACAAATTTCAATACATTTATATCATTTAGAACTATATCCCTCTTACATTTTATATCCTTTAAATTTTTGTTTTCTAGTGCTAAACTTGCTTATGCAAATTCTCACATATGTATCTTAATGTGCTTTTAAACTTCATCTCGGATCATATACCTCAAATCTTAACTTAAGATTCCATTAATACATATCAAAATCAAAACTTACCTAAAAAAAAATGTACTACAGAACCTAAAAATCAACTTTCATCTAGCAAGGATCTACATACAAGCTTTCGTACATATGAAGATCACATATCCTCTTTTTAAGTATTGGTTTCTAATTGCATTTTCAATTAATTAATTATAGAATCATGACTAACTCAGCAAGAGAATTAAAGTACATCAGAATTGGAACTTTACTCCAAAATTTTATGTTGGAGTTTAATTTCATAACTAAGACAAATCATATCAAAATTAATCCTTTACACAAATGAAAACCATAAAGATAACTTCTACATATATATCTGCTAATAAATCGCATATTTATCTTCTAGCTTCTCTATTTCCAATTATTACTACGATTAACTATAAAGATAAGATTATATCTGTGCTATTAGAAGTGTTAGAACATTATATTCAGTGCAAAGCTCACTAACCACAAGAGTCCATTATGAAAATTATAGCTATTATATATTAGGAGTGATTAGTTTCCAAATCTATGGTTTTATCATAATCATTTAATCACTTGAAGTTATTTCCAAAATCATACTAATTGTTAACCTACAAACTAACAGACTCCTTGGAATTTATTATATTTATCCACTAAAAGTCTATTTGCATACTTATTCACATATATCCCACTATCTCTAAGTTGGAGTAGCTAATTATTGCCTATTTTGGAATCCCCAAAACATTATATTTGCTATACTTCCCTATTGTCCTTAATATTTTAAGTATGTTCCAATTTAAAACTTGACTATTTAATTCTCAATCAACTTACTACTTCAAGTCTCAGAAAATGTTCTTGCCTAAAATTCTCCTTTCTCTACTATTTTACACTTTTAAATCTTTACGTCCACCTATTTTCATCATTTAGTCTTCAACTTAGATTATTGTGACATCTAAGAAATTTTCATAAGTTTCCTTAGAATCTTCATTTAACTTCTAATCAGTTGTAGCTTTCTATAAAAACTTCACCAAATGGAAGCTTACAAGGCACCACATATGATTGATGAGAAAGTCTTTGAAAATGTAGAATACTTTTAGCGTCTCCTAGTTATAGCTTCTTTAATGACTCCCATTTCAACTCTTCAATCATTGAAAATGACATCATTAATACTAATGCAACATAACCTCTTATCTTAACAAGTATTCTTTCTACAAATAACAATAGTAGTTTAAATCTTCAATTATTTTCTAATTGTTCCAATCATTCCAACGTCTCTAAGACAATTTTCTCAATACATATATGCATATCATATAATTTCACCAAAATCATAGATACAATACTCAATTGTTCCATCTCAAAATAATTCCTACAATTTAACCTTACAATGCCTAAGTTCTTTACTATCTATTATTTTCTCCAAACATAAATAAGTCAATGATTCGGAATTTGAAAATAAGTATGACATAAGTTATATTAGTATTATCTATTACTCATTATTGCTTTACAATTTATATGTTCTTATACGTATCTATAATTTACACATAACCTTACAAGTTTGAATCTTTTACATCCCATTTACTTTCCCCAACTCTCAGTGTTCCTAAAGTGTTGTAATTCATTTTAATTATAACGTCTCAAAGTTAGTTTGGAAAAGTCATGCTTTTAAGCAAATGGTTGCGAACCATGCTCTGATACCACCTTGAAATGTCATGCCCTAAAACAACGAGTTGTAATAGCCCCGATATGTAAACCAACATAAGTTAGATGCTAGTTACTTTAGTCGCTAATATAGGTATAGTTTACACTAGGCCATTACAACTCTGCAGCTTTGAGTCATCCAATTTAATTCTTATTTAGCATCAACTTGTGGTGTGACATACTAAAATAGCTTTTGAAAGAGATTTTGTGGTATAAATGTAAGCCTTACGAAATTTCGATAACTCAAAAGAGGAGTTTGATGAAGGAGTCCTTGGATAACCCTAGAACTACCTAAACATTGTAATTGTACCTAAGTAAAGGAATCGAACCTTAAGTGTTCAACTAAAACCTTAATAGAAGTAAACTTTAAAAACCTAACTAAACGATCAAGAACCCTAATACTTGAAAAACCTTAGAATGATAGCAAAACCCTAAAATGATCATTTAACCCTAATTAAGTGTTCAAATACCTTACTGTCACAAATAAGCACTAGTCATAAGGTTGAATCGATTAATACAAATTATCGATAGCACTAAATGATTCAAACCCTAACTTTCAAGCTCATTTATGAATCAAATTACTATAAATGGACACCAAACCCTACGAACACGTATAGGGCATTTGATTTAGCTAAAATATAGTATCAAAGTTCAACAAAACCCTAAACGTATCTTAAGTGCACTTAATTAGCCTAATCATGCCTAATCACCACCAATTACCCTAATCAAACCCTAATCCTTAACCAACCTCATTACATCTTGATTACCTACAAGTCAAATATGATTAATAACCAAAAGGCAAACTCTTAATCCCCTTTTAAAATAATTTGTACCCTAAGGGGACAAGATCTAACTCAAATTGGCAAAAAGCACATAAGGTAATAGTCCCCTTTTTGTACGTTATCCTTGTTTTCCTTAAACCATCAAAGTTTGTCCCCCTAACCTCTATCCACTTCCATGACTAGCCAACCCCCTCCCTTCCTCATTTCTTGTTGTTTGACAACCCTAAAACATATCTAAAAACTCTCTTAAACTTCCTCTTAAAGATCAAGCCCTAAACCCCTTCTTCTTCTTCCTCTTCTCTGCAACACCAACCACTACACCATTAGCAACCTTGTTGCCCCTACCACCACCACTAAGCCCCATTCCATCCATACACGTTCCCCTCCAACATACCTACATGCATACTCAAGCTTACAGCCCACTCATCTCTAGAAGACTTTTCTACACTTTGCTTTAGTAAGAACTTAAATTAGGTTTTTCCTTAGTTTTCTTACAAAATAAGGTTAGATATTAATGTCTTCTTTGTTAAAACTTATTTTACAGCAACTCCATAAAAGTTCTAAGGTATTTCAAGAAGGTTAACAAAGGTTAGTACAAGAAAAGCCCCTTTTAGTAGAAGTTATAACACTATTAGAATAAGTAGTGTAAGTTTTAGTAGAAAATCTTCAAGTAGGTTGATAAGACTCTTGTTTTCCATGCATGCCACCCCATAAATGTTCCCCTACAACACTTTCACACACTTTTATGAAGTAATTATAGTTTTAGATTAGTAGAAATATAAGTCACTTAAGTGGAAACACCATAAAATCAAGTGTTATGTGAAAATGGAAGGTCTAACCCTAGAAACAACTCTTAGCCACCACTTTCATTAAACTACTAGATTTGGAACTCCTTATTTAGTAGCTTAATGACATGTTTATTTAGTGTTAAGTATAGTTTAAGACTTAATTAATCAAATTAAGCAAGCTAAAGTATGGTTAAGACTCTAAACAAGCTTGGCTAGTGATTATAGGCTTAAGAATGGTGTTAATAACCCTAAGAACAATAATAAATAGATCTGTAACCATATTAAAAATGGGCTAAACTTAAGTCTAATGTTAGGCTTGCACCTAAGGTCCTAAATAGTGATTTAGATACAAAAAGCCCAAAAGAACCAATTTTAAAGCCTACGCAACCAAGTGACCAGATTTGAATCCTCAATTAAAAGGTTAAGAAGAGTTATTTAAAAGGCCTACAAAACCCAAAGGCCCGTAGTGATTTATGGCTTGAAACTTAATAAGAAGGCTCATATGAACCTATAAGAGTATCACCAAAGCCCACTTTAAAATTTTAAGGTATTGGGTTGAAAAACCCATTTAAATACTTAAAAGAAGCTCAAAACTATTAAATATAAAGCCTAAAGTCAAAAACCAAGCCTAAGACACAAAATTAGGCCTAAAGTGACCCAACTTACATTTAGACCCACGACTTTGTAGGGCTTAAACAAAAACCTTACAAACCTAGGAACTTAAAAATAACTTTACCAAATGAAAAAACATTAAAAAACGATGAAAATGACCTTAAGATCACCGAAAATGGAGTTAAAATGAAGAAGATATGCCCAAATTACGAAAATAACTAACTCCAAGATAGTGAGCAATAAGCCTAGTTAATTGGTGCAAATAGAATACTCATAAACATTAATTATCTTCTTCAATGGATGAGGAGTTTGACTTAGACACTGTAGAGGATTACTGAGACCACTTAGCATCATGGCCGAATGAGTATACTACCCTTACTTTGCTTGTTTGTGCTTATGGCTAGCGAACCACTTAATTATTTCCAATAACTGAAATTGTTGCATGTTAAGACAAACGGGAAATTGTATGTGTTTGATATGTTTGGCTTTGTTTGCAAAAATATCTTAAGTTGATATGGATATTAGATACTAGTTACATTAGAACTTAGGATCTTAGAATGTCTATATATATTAATTAATTGCCCATGAACCGAAACTAATAAATACTTGACCCCTAATTGAAATGGATGTGCATCACATCTTTTAACATGATAATAAGGGCATCAACATCACATAGTAGAACAAGGGATCATGCCTAGTTGGATCTACATTATATCGTGTATATTGAATTTGTTATCATATGATATATTTTGTGTGACATGTTCTTGCATTGACTTTTAGGAACTACTTAGCTTTAAGGAGTATTGCCTTCTACTTAAGGCCAAGTCGTATCTATTGCTAAGGGTGTTTATATTGTTAAGAGATTTCATATTGGACATGGATACTTGGGTCCTGACGTGCCAAAATACTCCCTAACCTTAGCAACGATGGACGTTAAAACCGTGCTATATATAGTTACCAGCCGATTGTATATACTATTACATTGCATTTGTTTGACCATGCATTCATACACTTAATTAATCACTTGTTTGATATTGCTTATTAGTACAGTAAGAAGGTTATTCACTAAGTAGTTGAGTTTAACCCCTTATAGTTTATTGTTACAGTAGGACTTATGGCTGGAGTTGGGTCGTAGGATACCCAATGTTAGTTGCATCAGTCAAGGACATAGGATGTGAAGAAGTTGAGAGCTTAAACAAACCATTTGTATATATATATATCGACTCTCTTTAATTTCCAATTTTTAAGCATCTTTAGCTTATTGAGTAGCATAGACTACATAAGGTGATTTCTCTTGGTAATGTATGACTAATTTAGGGGAAACCTGATATTTCTACTTATCTATGTTATGTTAGTAATTATTTAGATAGTTTAACTTTAATTTATATGTTTTGCTATTACTTAATGCTAGTTACTAAGAAAAGGTTGTAGTTGCGAAATGCCTTTTGTAATATGCCAAAGGCCCTTGATCAAGGATAGCACTTGATCGCAAATCTTCATGTATTACATGGCAGTATTAGCACAACTCAACCCCCTCTAGGTTGTGACAATAAAAGCTTAAAAAGAAAACAAGTTTTATAAACAACTTCAAAAAGAAAGGCATAGTAAGATTTTATAAAAGTCTATAGGTTTATAGAACATTGTTTTGGTAATAATGGTTGAAAACTAGAGAATCACCTAAACAGTCCTTATTAGTTTTCTTAAAGGTTAGTAAAATTAATAAGCAAAATAAGATTCCAGCCAATTAGTCTTACATCTCACACCTTAACCCCGTTCTCTACACTTCTAAAACTTGGAACAGTACTAGTGTAACTACTGAGAGACCTATAAGATAACTATAAGGGAATAAGTGACAACTTGCTCAATAAGTGGTTTGGAGATAGTAGCACATATTTAACAAAGAGCAACCAAGGTTTTATTGTAAGGTTAATTAGATGCAAAGTATGTTTAGGCAAATGCCATCGCATGTCGTTAACCGATTGTCGTAAGATCAGTGAAACTATGCCCACTCTAATATGAGTTTCAAGGAGTTTAACACCACGTACAACATGAACTAGAAACAAATCTGGGCTTATGCAATGGAGAAACATGCTTCACCTGAGACTACCTTAGTCGCCAACCTTGCCGCAACTTCCTCTCTTATCACTTAATTTGACTAAGGGTTAGGAAAGGACCATTTCTATTATCCTCATCAAAGGGTCAGTGTTTAGCTTAAGAAACTTGATCGTTTTCCCCTAGTAGGTTGCAATGCAAGTTCGGTTAGTAGTTAAGTTAAGTTTGCATTAGATTGCTTTTAGGGTAATCAAGCAATTTCAATCAATTCAATCCAACAACATAATAAAGAATTCAATACAAAAAATCCATCACACCAAATAGAAAAACATTATTGATGCACACACATTGCATACATATAGGCAACTATCTTACAATTACAACCAAGACATATATTAGGGTCTTTAAGTATCATTCAATAATACTTTAAGGTGCAATGATGCACTAATCCCACTTACCTGGACTTGTGACACTTGATGGCCCTAATAGTTGATATTGTCTACTTTCATTGTTCTCCTTAAAATAATCAATATAATTATTTCATTTTTACTAAATAAGAAGTTAAATAAGTTTATTTAATAATTTAAGTGTGGGTATAAATTATCTCTAACAAGTGGTGTAAGCTTTATACCAAGTTCCAACTTGTTGTTGAAATCTCTAAACAAGGTTCTAAAAGCTCGCCTAGTACTAAGTCTCAATCTCAAAACCTGCTAACCAAGTCTTTAAGATTATCTTAGTTATACCCTTACTCCAATCAACTCTCTCAACCAAACTCTAAAGTTACGTTCACTAAGCATTTCATACTAACCAACCCTTAAGTCAAGTCTTAAAGCCATTCCGACAATATTTCCATTACCTAATCCTTCACAAATAGGCCTATGATGGGGTATAGTTAATTCTATCTTACTATCCAACTTTCTTATCAACCTTCTGAACTAAAGATTAAGTCCCTCTCTTTACAAACCAACCTTCTAAAGCTATTTCTAAAGTGAATTCATCTAAGCATTTTAAATTAGCCAACATTCTAATCAAGTCTCAAAACTCAATATAATTACCTTTCTTTTACCAAACAATTCCTTTAGCAAAGCTCCCACATTCATATTTCGAGTTAAGGTCCTTTCATCTATCAACCTTTTGGACAAGTTTCTGAAATCATTTCAACCATGTTTATTTTACTAAATACTATCCTAATCAAGACTCCGATATGATTATAATCCAAATTCTTGCACCAACCAATCTTCTAGTCAAGTATTGGAACAAAGAATTTAAGTCATCCCTTTACTAAATCAACCATCTAAACATGTCTCTAAAGTCTTTACAACCATGCTTCTTTTACCAAATAGCTTCTCAACAAGGCACGAATAGGGTTATAATTATATTCCTTTACTATCAATCCTTCTCATAAAGTATCTGAACTAGAAAATAAATCCCCCTTCTACTGGTTCAACCATCTAAAGAACTCTCTAAATAGGATCAATTTATGCATTTACTCCCAACAACTCACTACAACATCCTATTATAGTTTATAAGCATAGTAAAACATGATCATACAACTGATTCTTCATACCCATAATCACCATATCATCCTAAACTTCCAAATCCTCCTATCTTTACTTTAATGTAAGTAAGCCATAACCAATGGTTTGTGCATGCATCATATTCCATTTAAACCAACCAATCACCAAATCATTTCCTACAACAAAACATAGCTCATATGAGCTCTAAAAATGGTATAAGTTGATTTCGTCAAAACTACTTACATAAACCTCCTAAAAATAGCATTTTTCACCAAATTTAGAAGTTAAAAATTACTATAAATTATAGAAACTATTTTTTGGCTGAAATCTTTCCATAGGATCCCAACATGCATCATAAGGAAGTTCCAAAAAAATTTTGGCATTGAATGAATAGCAATAGGGTCATTCAAATTAGCTTGGAAAATTGTTCCATTTCGTTCGGTTTCTTAAGGAAGTACTATATCTACTAAAAATTTTTACAATCTGATATTCTTCCCTAAAAGTAAATACAAAAATACTTAAAAATAAATTTTCTCATGATTTTTTAAATTAATTTATTATTTTTGCAAAATTTGGCAAAATTGAACCAAAATCTTGACTCATTAGAAAACCACCGTCCAGCCACCACCATGATGTCAGCTTATCTAGGTGCTACTCCTACTGTTGACTAATGGTGGTGGCTTATGCCCAACATATCCCTAGACTGGTGTTCTCCAATTTTACTTGGTTTGCATAGTACTCGTTCTAATATTCTCTAGAATTTATCTTATTGTGTTCTTCTTGATTCTATAATTTTTCCAACTTCCTTACAACTTGATTAAAGTCCTGGAGAGGAGTGGTGATAATTCCTAAGCTTTAAGTGGTGAAAATGAGGATTTTTTTCTCTCTCTTGGTTTATGTACTCCCTTTTCCATGCAAAGATCGGTGTCTTCAATATGTTTCCTTTATGAATAGCTGTCTTTTGCTAGATCACACCCTAATACATGTGGATTGATGCTTTACTAATTTTTCCTTATTTTGTTATTATTTTCTTATAAATTTTTAGTGAACTATGCATATTTTTTTGGGGTTTTTAAGCATTACAAGTATATAATTATATATAATAATCACACTCGAAGTACAAGTGATATTTTTATATATTATTTTATGTCACCTTACATTTGTAATGTCCAAATGATTTATCTCTAAAGTTTGGTTAACTTCCGTTACCTAATTTACACATTTATGTTGAATAAATTATAATATAATATAATTTAGTAAAATTAACTATTTTTAGCTATAATATTATTATTTTATTATATTTTTAAAATCAAGACTTACCACATGTCATCTTTTAACTCATAGGATTTATACGTAAAATATTATTTTGATCGGTTCGCTTTCGCATACACCCTAAATTATTAACTTGGAATAGCTACGTGGAACTAATGGGCTCGCATTTCCACCCCTTCAAAAAAGTTTTATCCTCAAGAATTTAATTGTCTACCTTACCTGCTTCACACTTAAATACTTCAATATGTATCAACATATCATTAATTTAAGATTAAAGATTTCTCATAAACTTAATCTCTAGAGTAACCACGTCTCAATCCTGTAGTCTCCAAATCTATCTATCAAGTATCTAAATAAGTTACGCTTCCTTTGTGTTGTTATCTTGTAAGTTTATCAGCTTTCTTATCAATCAGTTCAACTTAAGACTATCTCCTTATTGTACTTTCACATATTTTACATTTTAATTTCTTCATGTTGTAGACTTGTTTATCATATATAGATAATTCCTTTAGTATATAATTCTATTGTAGATTCATTAGTTTAATTCTTATACTATATTTGATTGAGTTTACATACTATAACCATATGGTACACTTCATGATATTCTTCTAAACTTATGGGTAAGGTAAGTCCATATATTACTTTCAACCTTTCCTACCAATTGTCTTTGGGTATTTACTTTATATCATCAATCTCTACTATCTATATATTGTCCATCAATTCTAGTATAAGAACAAAAATACTATAGATCCATCCATTACTACATAGCGCACCTTTACGTCAATAAGTCCATAGTGTTTCTTTTCTTTTTATGCTTATCTCTTATCTATTCATATCCTCTAAACTACGTCTTGAAGTAGTATATTCACTTGGTTTCTAATTTTCATCATCATCTCTCTCTCTCTCTCTTTCTCTCTCTCTCTCCTTTTGAAATTTGAGTTATAAGTCTTTTAGATCCATGGTTCTTAAGTATAACAGTTTCAAACTATCTTCTAATCCTTAATCTAAATAGAATCTTACTTTCAATAGTCTTGCAACTATAAACCCCGTAAATCTAGCATTTTGAGTATAGAATCAAACTTACATACTATAGATGATTTTTTGAAGTCAATAAAGTAGATAAATTTAAAATCGATTAAAATTTTAATTCTAAAATTAAAACAAATATGGAAAAACCTAACTTCTTAATCAAAACTCTAATCACATACGAAAACCTTAAACCCTAAATATATATAACTATAAGAGATTGATCCTAAACTTAATAAAAAACTTTAATCACGTATGAAAACCCTAAATTCTATATGCATGTATATATGACAAATCGAACTCAAAATTGATCAAAGCCCTAAAACCAAAACTTTAAGCTTATTCATACACCAAATTACTACAAAGGCGATAAAACCCTAATTGAACTAAATAACTGAACAATACTAACGAATGATTAAAGATAACTTCTAATAGCTCATAAATGTAAAAATATTAAATTAATTCATAGGAATTTATAATATTATTTTATAATTATTATTGACCTTATATTTATATAGATAAGTTAGTATATGTTAATTTAGACATTTATTGGTTAATTAGATAATATGTAGTAAATATAAATAACATGATTTATAATTTACCTCGTAATAATACTAATTTTTTTTTTAAATATTATTTATAGGATTAGATATGTGTAAGGAAATTCTAATATATGTTTTTATTGATTTATTACATTTAATTTTCTATTTTTCCTCTTACTCATTTTTCTTTATCTATTTCCTTTTTATTTTTAAATTAATTATACATAATACATATAATATATTAAGAGTTGACTAAGTCAATTTTTACCTAGTCAACATTGACTAAGTCAATATGTCCTTTTCATGCATTTAATGCATTTTTTCTTTCTCTTTTCTTTTCTATTTCTTTTTCTTTTTCTTTTCTCTTTCCTCCCTCTCCATGCCATAAGCCTACTTATCCCTCTAGAATCCTCTCCTAAATACTTGATTTTGCTAGAAAATCTTGGAAACATGTAGAACCCCACCATTACAACTAAACGATCACATACTCTCTCCCTTTTTTCACTTCCATCTTCTAATTTTTTTTCTCTCAAACTCACCTAACTTTCAACCTTCATTTCTACCAATCAAACACTTATTTTTTCCAATACAAAAGGAGGAGGATTTCTACATCAAAGGTACTCCTAAATTAGGTAATTGTATTTCTTTTATATTTTCCATATATCTTGGTTGTATTTGTTATAGTATGTACATTAGCTTTTAAGTAATTTCTTAATTATATATATGTATACTATTATAGAAGATGTATTATACGTGTAAGTTAATGTTTTGTAAATGAAATTATTTGTATTAGTATTAAAGTTTGTGTATATGAGCATATTTCTTTTAAAAATGTTGGTCCTATATAAGATATCAAGAAGGGAGGTGAATTGATATCTTTAGACTTTTGAAAATTTTTCGATATAAGAAAAATAAAATTTACCCCCTCTTAACAGCTTATAATGATGAATAGTGATATTTAACAATTTAATACACAACAATAAAGCAAAGTAAAATAGTAAGGAAAGAGAATATCATGTAGAGATTTTATAGAGCTTCGGTCTTTTACCTATTGCTCTTTTCCAGCTCCACTGCTAGGGACCTGGTCTATTTCACCAGTATCGTTCCACTTAATCCACTAAATCAAATCACAAAAATTACAAGTGCTTGTCATACGTGGACTTTACAACTCTCTACTTTGCCTATCTAGACTCTCTATAATATAGGCTAATACAGATCTATAAAGTATAAGTGTACTTATCTCAACACTTAAACAACAAATAAGAATTACAAATTACAAATAAGAACAAAAGTATAAATCTCAAATAATTTTGCTCAAGAGAGAAATGATGAATGTTGAATAATTTGCTTCGATGCAGCTATCTGAATAAGTATTTGAAGTACTTTCTATGACCTTTCAAAAGGTAAAACCTGATCTTAATTTTTTCTTTTTGCGAGAGATTTTTCCTAATTGGTACTCGAACATTTTTTAATCCTTTCTCTTTTATATAGAAATCTTCTAATGGCTAAAAACTGAAGATGATCTTCACTTTCGTAAATATCCAACTGTTAGTTATTCGAGATAAGTCCTTAGATATTTTTAGAGAGGATCTTAATCTTTTGAATTTCAAAACCAACTCTCCTTAATTTTTTTTAGATCAGATAAACTTAAATCCATAACCACTAGATAAGCTTTTGTTTTAAACTTGATGAATAGATATGCCTATATAAAACTCATATTTGAATTTCCATAAAATCTAATTTGACCTTATCCTTATCCATATTTGTGCCTATCTTGATTTTTCTTTTTCAAAAATTAATTCGCTCAAAGATAATCCTCACAAATCTTAACTCCATCTTGAGTGAAATGGGATTAAATGTATTTTCCTAGTACACCCAATCTAGTGGAGCTAGGGCTTGATTAATTTGAATCTGATTTGAAGCTATTTTCAACGTCATACTTCCAAACCTACTTTCTTAACAAGCTTCTAAAAAATATCAGCCTTTTGTTTTTTAAGTTTCTAAATAAGCTTTTGGAGTGCTATATCAATTTTTCTTATAAAAGCTTCTAAATTATTCTTTGAAGATTTTCAGACTAGTCTATTTTCAATCCATTCGAAGCTTCTAAATAAGCTTTTGAATACATCTTAACTTGGTGAAATTAAACTTTCTAAAAATCTTTCTGTAAGCCTGCACTCCTAAAGATTCATTAGCTTTTAACCCTTTTCGTTGTCATCAAAATATACGAGAGATATCTAACATTCTCCCCATTTTTTATGATAACAAATACACTATTATAAAACCAAAACGCACAAAAGATTTATGATGTTATGCAATGTGTGCGCAATGTACAATATGCAAATAGTGTGCAGTGTATGTAGTATGCGTTCCACAACAGTTTTTGGTTTTTCTCTCCCCCTTTTTTGTTATCATTCTTAATAAACTCCCCTTTAATCTTTATAAAAAGTGCAAATTTGAATAAAATATAACAAACATAAAAGATCAAACTCCATTGACTAAGGAAATATCATAACCAAGTTCAGAAACAAAATAGAAATAGCAAGAAACAAGTCTACAGGTGGACAAAAACAATATATGCTAGAACATAATTTTTGCTAGAACAGAGTAGTTATTTTTGGGATTGCTTTGTTTTCTTCCTAGCACACAGTTTGAATATGCTAGAATACGATGGAAGAACTTTGCTAGGAGAATGAGTGGCGTCAGAAGATGTTGCGACAAATAAAGTGGGTTCATTGCTTTTGTCAAATGATGGTGTAGTTTGGATGGGATCAAGTGGAGAAGTTTCTTTAGTGGAAGCCACAAATAAAGTTTCAGTGTAACCTTTAGGAGGTGTCTATTCTTCAGGATTAAGAGCAAGAGTAGCAACTTAAGGTGACTTGTTAGGAGATTGTGGTGAGATGACAGGGGTCTTATCTGAAGTTGGAACAGAACTGAAAACAATCTGATCCATTGATTAAGTAGAAGGATCGGGTTCAGGAGGTATGAGAGTTTGAAACAGGAATCGATGGTTCTGTAGGTGTGAGATGAGGTTCAGATGCAGGTACAGATGGTTTAGAGCGTTTAGTGGTTTCGTTCTGTATAGGGGGTTCAAGATCAATAGTAGGATGTGCTTGGTCAGTAAGGTTTGATTCAATAACAGACTCTTTAACCTAAGCTTTGAATAAGTCTTTCATTCTAACAATTTGATCCTTGACAATTTTTCTTACAACTTCTTTGTTTCCTTTAGAAAATTGTTCTACAAAGGTTAAGCTTTCCCCTTGTTTGTTGTGAACTAGCTGAATCTCTGAACTATCTAAGTCACCTTCTGAAGTTGTCCCAGTTGATTCCCTAAATTCAACACTACCTGATCTTCTAATCAATTTCCCTTTCTTCTTTGATTCCTTCTCAGCTGGCTCCTTTCCTCTTTTCCTTTTATTTCCATTGCCTTTTTCTTCAATAATGACCCTTCTTTTTATATTTGAAGGATGAAAAAATATTCCTCCATTATGTGAATGCCAAAGCTTGTCATTCATATAAATTCCCATCATTTTAAAGATTCTTTCACTAAGTCTAATAGGAGAAAAAGGAGAATTTGTTTCTCCTGGAAGTTTTAGCTTCTTGAAATTAAAAAGAGCCATTAACACATTTCCATATGGCCTAACATCCACATGTTGCCACATGTGTCACATCATTAATTTCACAACATCTACCTGTCTTTTTCCTAACATTGCCAAGATCATCAGTACATCTTCTCTAGTTATAGAGGTTGCATTACCCCTCCTAGGTAGCACAAAAGAGTTAACAAATTTGTATATAATTCTAACTAAAAATTCAAACTCAGTACTAAAGATGTTTCTCCCTATCCCCAAATTGATTCCATCATTCAATTTAGTGAATAAATTATCCTCTGTTGATTGTCCTAAGCTTTCATCATCATTCAACTCTTTAATGCCAAAGCATTTTAGAATGTCCTTCTTAGTGATTTTTATCTTCTGTCTTAACACAGTTGACTTCCAGATTACCATCAAGCTTTCTATAAAATTCATCTATCAATTCTCCATACATCACTCCATGCAAATCAACCAGACCATTTATACCCAATCTATTCAAATAATCTTTCCAGTAAAAACCATTCTTCTCAAAGTATTTAAGGTCTAAATAAAAGGAATCTTTGATGGAAAGATTTTTACTTTTTACAGTGTACCACTTCTTGGGTTTATCTTTTGATTTGAAGGAAGGAATTGATGTCTTAACTTTAGGCAATTTTTCCACCTTCTGGGGAGATTTTGAAGTCTTCTTAACTAAGGTAGTCGACTTAGATTTTCGAAGAGATTTCCTTGGCTTTAGAATAAGGTCAGGTTCTAAAAGATTTCTTTCAGAAACTTTTTTAGATGGTTTGCTTAAGGGTTTAGATTCTTTTGATTCAGTAACCTCTTCAAATGAACTGGATTCTTTATCATCCTAAACAACTTTCTAAATAACTTCTTAAACTTGTTCAGAATGTACTTCAGAGGTGTTATTCTAACTCACTTCTTGGGCATTCCCTTCCGATGGTTCATCTCAAAGTTTAAGGCTTAGGGTTTTTTCAGATGATTCTTGGTGTGTTTCGGAGGGTAGATTTGGTTGAGGATTTGCAAAATTGGTAGTTTTTTGTTTCTTGTTTATCAAGAATGATGGGATTCTTGGGATCATTTTAGATTTTTGATTTAATCCCTTTAGTTGCAATGTAGTTAGATTTTCCAAGGTGCCATTAGAGTTGAGATGGGAAAAATTACGAGAGAAGAATAGGAAAGGTTTGATGAAGAGGGAGAAAGAGAGAATAGAAATGAGGCTTTTACGAGTGATTAAACTGCTCATGTAGTGGCAGTTATTTGAAGGAAATGAACTGACTTAATGGACCCACTAAAGAGAATTTTGTAGACCCACTAAGAACATGCTAAGGCCCTCAAAATTTTCATGTCCAGCAAATGTAAAAAAAAAAAGACTTACACGTGACAAACAGAAAATACAACTAAGAAAAATTATAAACAAATAAACTAAATTAACAAAAAGGATTACAAACACCTAATTCATTACGAATGAATTCAAATCTCAATTTATCTAGAGGTTTAGTAAAAATATTAGCAAATTGATATTAAGTTAAAACAAAATCAACACTCACATTATTATTTGCTACACGATCACGAATGAAATGATGCCTTATTTCTATGTGTTTTGATCTTGAATGATGAACTGGATTTTTCGTCAAATTAATAGCACTCGTATTATCACATTTTATGGGAATATTTTTACAACTTATTCCATAGTTATTTAATTGTTATTTTAACCAAAGAATTTGAGCACAACAATTTCCAATAGATACATATTCAACTTTTGCAGTTGAAAGAGTAACCAAATTTTGTTTCTTGGAAGACCAAGAAACTGACTTATCTTGTAAGAACTGACATGTTCCTGAAGTACTCTTTCTATCTACTTTGCAACTCCCATAGTAAACATCTGAATATCCTATAAGATCAAAATTTTTACCTTTAGCATACTAAATTCCCAATTTTGCAATGCTTCTTATATATTTAAAAATCTATTTAATTGTAGTTAAGTGTGTTTCAGTTGGTGAACTCTAAATTCTAGCACACACATAAGTACTAAACAAAATATCAGGTCGTAAAGCAGTTAGATACAATAAAGATCCAATAAAGTTGTGATAAAAAGTTTTTCATTTACCTTTTTGCCATTACCTATGATATCAAACTTTGTTGAGATACTCATAGGTATTGAAGAATCCTTAGTATTCTCAAAACCAAATTTCTTCAATATCTGTCTGGTGTACTTCTCTTGATGAACAAAAATTCCATTCTCTGATTGTTTAGATTTGTAATCCTAAGAAGAAGTTTAATTCACCCATGAGTGATATCTCAAATTTTATTTATATCAAACTTGAAAATTCTTGACAATATATTTCATTAGTTGAACCAAAAACAATATCATCAACATAGATTTGTACAATTAGTATATCTTTTTCATAATGCTTCGTGAAAAGTGTAGTATTTGCTTCCCCTTTTAGAATGTCTTTTTTAATCAAGAATTGACTTAATACATCATACTAAGCACGGTGAGCCTATTTTAGTCCATACAAGGCTTTTTTTAATTTAAACACATGATTCGATTTAAAGGGATCTTTAAATCTAAGAGGTTGATCAACATACACTTCTTCTTTTATGAATTCATTGAGAAAAGCACTTTTTACATCTATTCGATACAACTTAATATTTTTCGAACAAGCAAAAGCAAGTAACAATCTTATAGCTTCCGACCTAGCAACAGGAAAATAGGTTTCATCATAGTCTATTCTTTCTTCCTGTGAAAAAACCTTTAGCTACTAACCGTGCTTTGTTTCAGACTATTTTTCCATGCTCATCCAGTTTGTTCTTAAATACCCAATTAGTTCTTAAATACCCAATTAGTTCCAATGATTAATTTGTCTTTTAGTCCTAGAACTAGACTCCAAACCTGATTTCTTTGAAATTGATCAAGTTCTTCTTGCATAGCCAATATCCAATTATTATCATTTAAAGCTTCATCAATTGAATGAGGTTCAATTTCAAATATAAGAGTAAACTGATTTTCAAAATTTTGTAAGTTCGATCTTGTTCTTATTCTAGATCTAACATTACCAATTATAAGCTCAAGAGGATTATCAGGTTTAAATTTTAAAGTTGATCGATGAGTATGAAAGTGTTCAGAAGCTTATGACTTACCTTTTAAATGATTTTCAACATACCTGGTATTAGTTTCTAAAGTACCTTCTGATACAATTTTTGTTTCGGTTATATCAAGCATCTTAGAAGCTTCTAAACTACCTTTTGAAGGAGGTTTTGTTTTTCCTTCTTTTGAATCCGGACGAACTGTATTCTTCTTGTCAATTGAAATTTCATTGTCTGATTTTTCATGGATTGTTTCTTCAATAAATTTAACATTTATTGACTCTTCCACAACTTTTGTTTCTTTATTGTATACTCGGTATACTTTTGAGTTTAGAGAGTAGCCTAAAAAGATGGCTTCATTTGCTCTCTCTTCAAATTTTCCTAAGGCTTTTTCTGTTTTCCTAATAAAACACTTACAACCAAAAGTGTAAAAATATGAAATCATAGGTTTCCTTCTTTTGTAAATCTCATAAGTAGTTTTATTTGTCAAGGGTCTTACACATACATGATTAATGATATAACAAGTTGTTAAAGCTGCTTCAGCCCAAAAATGATCAGCTATATTACTTTCATTAAGTAAAGTTCTCGTCATTTCTTAGATAGTCCTGTTTTTGTATTCAACTACTCTATTTTGTTGTGGAATGTAAGGTGCGGAAAAATTATAAGCAATGCCTTTGTCTTCACAAAACGAAATAAAATAAAAAATTTCAAATTTCTTGCCATGATCAATTTGTAAGCTGATGATAGAGAGGCCTTTTTCATTTTCAAATTTTTTTGAAAAGATTTCAAAACTTTTAAAAGTATCACTTTTATAACACAAAAATAAGATCCAATTAAATCTAGAGAAATCATCTACCACCACAAGTCCATATTTATTTCTTCTTAAACTTAGAGTGTGAGTGGGGCCAAAGAGATTTAAATGCAATAACTCTAAAGGTTTTTGAGTAAAAATAACCTTCTTACTCTTATGAGATAACGAATTCATTTTATTCTTCAAACAAGCAACACAACGAGTATTTTCATGAGCATGTAGTTTAGGTAAACCTAAGATTAAACTCTTTTTTGACAAGTTCTCCAATTGTTGAAAATTTATATGTCCTAGTCTTTTGTGCCAAAGCATAGCATTATCATTTATAGAAATAAAACAGCTTTTAGCTGATACTTTAGATGGTTTAATTAGATAGACATTCTTCTTTTTGAAACCTTCAAATAGCTTAAAACCATCCTTATTAAATCCAACACATTTATCATGTTCAAAAACTATTCTATATCCTTTATCACATAATTGACTTATACTTAATAAGTTATGTTTTAATCCTTTAACTAGCAACACATTTTCGATTGAATGAGGTACCAAACCAATTGACCCTACCGCAATTATTTTACCTCTACCATTGTCACTAAACTTCACATAACTATCTTCCTTTCATTGTAGATTTGTAAACAACAAAGCATCACTGGTTATGTGTCTTGAACATCCACTGTCAAGATACCATGTTCCTTTTATTTTTACTTCGTAGTCCTACACACATTAAAGCATAATCAAATCTGTTTACGAACCTAGCGAAGCTTGAGTCCATAGGAATTCAAGCTCATGTTTTGAATTGAACCTTAGTTATTAGTAAGCTTGTATTTTTTGTAAAAGCAATATTTCTCTATATGACTTATTTTATTACAAAGAAAACAAGCATAAGGTTTCTGCTCAGTATACCTGTTATTTACCACTTTTCTTTAGTGGATTCTTCCTGAAATACCCTTTGTTCAACCTTTTATTATACCCTCTAAAATGATACTTATCGTTGTTTCGAGAGAACATTCTGTTGTACTTTCTGATAGGCTCAAACACTTTGTTGTTTTCCCTATCTTTTATCATTTCTTGATTTTTTATCTTTTGATTTAACAAAAACTATTTCTTTCTTTGTCTTAGATGTTTCTCTAAATTCAAAATCTAAAAATTCGAAACCTAGTTTAGATTTTGAATTTGACTACAAATCAACATTTGTAATTTCTTGTTACTTCCGTCAAACTTGCAAAAGGTATTCTTAATTGACTTAGATAGATCTTCCACACAATTTTTCAAATTCTTAATTTCTCCTTTTAAAATTAGATTTTCATTAACTAAAGCTTCACAGGCAATATGCAATCCTTCAAAGTCATTTTTTAGAAAATCATTTTCATCTACTAGCAACTTATTAGCTTGACTGAGTGTATGCTTTTTAGTTTTCAACGTTTTAACGTCAAATTTAAGCATAGATATTTTATTACTTGACTTGGAAAGAGCTTTGAGGAGTTTATTAATTTTGGCACATATATCATTGTCGAGCCTAATTTCGATTTCCTTAATTTGACCTATATTAAGCCCAGCTCGATTGATATAGATTACTCGACATTAAACTTAAGAAAATACTTCTCTTTTAAAAAAAATTTAAAAAATTGGAGTNTTCCGAAGGTTTTGTTATCAGTGTTATATTTGATTTATTAAACTTCATTTTCTTTTATTATTATTAGCTTTATCGACTTATTGTACAGTTTAGGACACTCGGACTTGAGTTAAGGTTTAACTACTATTTTTCCTAGGGTTTACATCGGCACAGTCAAATCCGAGTATTATACTAGAACTTATCTTATAACGAAACTCCGCGTTTCATATTTAAAAATATAATGGTATATCCATTATCAGTTTGATCAAAAACGAGTTCTACATATAATTGTGAGTGGGTTTATGCAGCCTTCACTCACCCCTAAACGGAAGCCTCTGAACTCAACCTTTAGCGAGGCAATTGGCACCTCCAACGCATAATAATCTCGCGGGCCAGGGTAAGGTCATATTGCATATGTACACCATACAAAATCTATAACAATCAAATAATCAACCTACGTATAGCCTCTAACTACTTTCGTGTAATGTGACCGTTGGAAATAGTTATGCGGTGTATGATTATGCGTGTTTCAAGTTAACATTTTCTAGTCGAGTAAAATTAGGTCTTATTATTCAGTGATCAATCAATGTCACAAATAATCAGTTCCTAATGAATCTACTATGCAACAATCAATACATTATTGTAATTTAAAGTAAATTCACTATTAATAATCAATTATCATACACAAGCATAACTTAACCCCATACAACATTCAATTATTGATCATAATTTATATTCATTAATTACAAACATAAGCAAATATGGGGTCATTAAAAAAAACTCACTCAACCATAGGTAACTCAAGGGTCGTAATAATTTGGTGGCAGCTTAAGGTCAAGGTCAAGGTCAAGATCACATAAGAATAAGGAATATAAAAATTTGTAAGTTTGGGAATTTAAAACTAAACTAGTATCGTAACTTGTAAGGTTTACTTCACTTAGTTATAAAAAATTGTCGATTCAAGTTTTTTTATCGAATCGCGTATAACATTTTCGTTTTAGCTTAGATCATTATAAACTTATAATCCATTTTGATCATTTTTTAGTGTATTTTTTTTTATAGCAAGGCCTGTTTTGGACATTGTGACTTGTAGTTTGAACTGTAGTATAAAAATATCACAAAATTTATTATTTTAATTTTAAAAAATTATAAAATATAAATTTTAGCTTTTTCTTAATATATTTATGATTTAATAATTATTTAAGTCATGTAATTGATAATTTTATTATTTCAAGCATATTTTACCTTAATTACTTATTTTCACCTATTTTTGAGATTTTAGACTTATTACAATTATTATTATTACTATTACTGTTATTACTTTTATTTTTATTATTTATTTATATTTTACAATACACACACATATATATATACTTATTATTTTATTTGATTAATTTTTATAATTTACTTAATTAGTAATTCCTAATTTACGGTAGTATATATATATATACCTACTTCTTACATATTTATGAACTTATTTTATTTAGTAAATATTATTGTATCGTATATATTACTTAATGTACGGTATACTTTATATACTATATGCTATATCACGCTACATTTATATATACATATATACATATATATATATAAATATAGCTTACACATGTACATGAATATATAAATACAAAACACATGTATATATATATAATATACGAATACTTATACTTATATATATATACATATGAAAATAAAGATTTTTTACATATATATACCTAAAGATACATCTTCACGTGTGCATATAGATCTATAAATATCTATGTTTAATTTGTGAAAATAATAAATACTTACTAGACATATTCTTTTGTACACATACATATATATATATTTTCGTGTACATGCATATATTTATCCATGTATTCTTATTTATACACATATATATATTCATATACCGTATATTTTACCTAATAATATCTATATACATGTCTACATACATATATTTATACATACATAAGGATACATATGAATTTGTTTATTTACTTATATATACATATATGTATATGTAATGAAACCTTTAGTATAATACCACAAAATACTTAGTATATACATATACATACCATATAATATACATATATATAACTAAAATAATTATACTTACCTAATTATGTTGGTAATAGTCTTAATTTCCTTCTTCTTTTTCTCCTCCTTCCTCTTTTTCTTCTTAATTTCTTCTTGTTCCTCTCGGTTTGGTTTTTAATTTGTTTTTCCTTTTATATTTTTTTTCTTTTTCTGTTTTGTTCCAACTTTTCCAGACGTGAACTTAAATGGTTTTGAAAAAAATTAAGATAATTAAAGATCAATTGATAAAATAAGTGATGCATTAAATATGATGGGACAAAGTAATCAAATTCCTTATTTTTTCCTCATAACTAATTCACCACGTGGGCTGCTATTCTTGATCTTTTTTTTTTTTTCTTCCAGGACATGGTAGCAATAGAAAATGAGGAGAAGAAAGAAAAGAGAAAAAGAAAGAAAGGAAAAGGAAGAAATAGAAATTAAAAATAAATATATGTAACTTTTCTAAACCTAAAAATCATAAAAATAATCATCATAAATTAATTTTGGAATTTTATGAAAATTTATCAATTTAATTAATACTCGTTAATTATAATTTTTACAAATTATTTTAACGATTTTGTTTATACAATTATGCGATTTAGTCGATAATTATAATTGACTACAATCACATTACTATTAAGTGATATTTAATTATTTTATAGGCTTAAAGTTATAGTTTTAGGGTTTCGATTAATTTCTAAGGTTTTTATTATCGATGTTATATTCGATTTATCAAATTTCATAATCTTTTATTGTTACTTACCTTATTGACTCATGACACAATTTAAGACATCGAACTTAAATTAAGGTTCAGACTACCGATTTTTTAGGGTTTACAATGAGTTTGTAAATATCGAATTTAGAACAAAAAAGCTATCACAATTTAGAATATAGAGAAAACTTAAGGATACAAGTAAATTGATTATATTATTTAATAAATATGATCTTACAAATAAATAACTAGGATAAAACTCCAACAAAATAAAGAAATAACTAAACATAATTATTTATGAGCATACATATATAATTTCCTACAAAAGAAAAACCAACAAATACATATCTTAAAACATGGATAAGACATAATTATAAGATACAAAGTTCTTTAAAAGATCAAAGTGTTATATATATACATGCGTAATTAAAAAGTCAAAGTACTTCGAAGAAGAAATGCTTTCATATATAATAACAATATATATGTGAATATAAAACGGTAGTGATAATAACACCTAATAATAATAATAACAATAATAATAATAATCATACACTTATAGGAAATAAATTGAATATATATATATAAATACATATGCTATTAAGTTAGAAGATGACTATCATATGATAGAGCTAAAGTATTTATTTATCTAGATATTCGATTTCAAAATGTCTTAGCTAACTCTGTTACTCTATCTGATATATATATATTATATATATATATATATATATCTCGTTATACTAATATCTATTTTACTATACATGAATACTAAACTAAATAAGATTATAGCAAAATATCGATATAAAACTTACAAACAGTTGAATAATCTAAACTTATATTATGTTATTATCCACATAATAAAGTAATACAAACTTGTTAAGAATTAATTATGAAAATGTAAAAATTTAAAATAAAACTAAAAAGTTAGATGAAATTCAATACCTAAGTAGAAATGGGAATCTTAAGATAGATAATGAGTTGGTTAGGCTATTTAATATGATATCTAGATGCTCATTAGGTTCCTCTTATGTCTATTTATCAGGATGTTAGAAAGAGAATAGTCTGAAATTTTTTAGAAAGTATTTCAAGAGCTTTATAAGCATAAGTGGTATAAGACATCATTTAGAAGCTGGTTTAAAAGCCTCAAAAAAGGAAGACTGATACTGTTTAGAAGGTTATTCAGAAAGTTGGTCTAGAAAAGTAACGTGGAAAATCAATTTATATCATATTCAAATTAATCAAGGCCTTGCTCCATTAGATTAAGTGCATTAAGGAAATATACTTAATCCCGTTTCACTCAAAATCAAATCATAATCCATGAGGATTTTTGAGCGAATTTTTGAAAAATCAAGGTAAGCACAAATACAGATAAGGATAAAATTGAATCAAATTTTATGGAAATTCAAATCTTGAATATAAGTTTTATCTAAAGGTTTCTAATAAGACATATCTCCTTGATAAATTCAAATAAAAAGATTATTTGGTGGTTATAGATTGAAATTTATCTGATCTAAACAAAATAAGGAGAGTTTTTTTTTAAATTCAAAATTATCAAAATCTTCTCAAAATATCCTAGGATTATCTTTAGCAAACTAACGATTAGATAGATACAAAAAAGTTAATCTTCAGATTTTTAGTTGTCAGAAGATTTCCATATAAAAGAGAAAGGATTCAAAATGACTAGATACAACTCTAGAAAAAGCTCTTGCAAAACAAAAAATTGAGATTGAATTATACCTTCTAAAAAGTTACAGAAAGTCTTTCAAATACTTTTTCAAAAAGTTGCACCAAAGCAAATTATTCAACATTCATTATTTCTCTTTAGAACAAACTTGTTTGATTTTTATAATTGTGTTCTCATTTACAATTTATAAATCTTATTTATTGTTTTAAGTCAGTTTGTGCTCTATAATTTTGTATTAGCCTAAATTATTGAGAGGCTAGATAAGTAGAGTAGAGTGCTGTAAAGTTCATGTATGACAAGCACTTGTAATTTTTTTATGATTTGATTTAGAGGATTAAGCGAAATAGCATTGGTGAAGTAAACTAGGTCCCCAGCAGTGGAGTTAGAAGAGAGCAATAGGCAGAATGCCAAAGCTCCATAAAATCTTTACTTGATATTCTCTTTCCTTACTCCTTCATTTTGCTTTATTGTTGTGTGTTAAATTGTTAAATATCAATATTCACCAATATAAGTTGTTAAGAGGGGTAAATTTTATTTTTCTAATATCGAAAAAGGTTTAAAAATTTAACGATATCAATTCATCCTCCTCCCCCCCTGATATCTTATATGGGACCAACATAGGAGATATTGATCAAAAAGGCAAGCTGCCTATTAATTGCTAGGAGTCATATAAGGTTTGGTCAAGTGAGTACTCTAGATAACTTTATACTTATTTCATACTTTTAGTTAGTGCACCTAAATTAAATATTAACAACTTGATGTATAGAAGTTCGGGTTATGCATGTGCTTGATATTGGTTGATTCTTATGCAAAATATTATTAAATACAATAATTGAAATTTTGGTTTATATGATTGACTGTTGCACGATTGGAATGATTTGCTAATATTGGTTGATCGCTCAATAATTTAACATAATTATATCCAGCTTGTCTTAAATAAAAAGGTTCATGCATCAACTATGCATTGCCAACATAATATGAATGATTACTCACTAAGCTCTCATAGTATACTCCCTAACAGTTTTTCTTTTATAGGTTGAAAGATAATCAGGCATGAGTTAAGAGTCGAGCATTGAGAGCAAGTATTGAGATGTTTTAGAGGTTAGAATTGGGAAAAAAAAATTGTATAGTCATTTAAAACTTTAAATGTAAATTCTACTCATATATTTAGATTTTGTAACTTCAATAAGTTTAAATTTTAAGTCTTTACTACTTGATCTTATTATTTGGTAGGGAATACCGATTCTCTACAGTTTTAAGGAACTATGGCATGATGGATATCCATAGTTATTTATATTTTATAACATGTTAATCAATTAACAATTTAGAAACCCTAGTGATAAATTATATAGAGTCATGCCATCTTTGACTTGTAAGGTAGTTTTTATATCATTGGTGCACACATGATATGAAAATTGTACGCAATCCTACTAGGCCCCTATAGAGTCCTGATAGCAATCCTATTCTTTCCTACCCATGGATATCTTATCTTCCATCATTACTCAATATCTTACTCATTAGCTTTCTAAACCAAATTATTCATTATGTTGATGGTTCGTTTCCTATCATTAATTCTTAGTTAAATCTATCGATCTTTTAACTTTCTTACGTTAGTTCGATGCTACATCTTAATTCCTATTGCTTCCATAATTTAAAAGCACCCCTACAATCCATACATCTAATCACAGAGTTGAGTTTGTCAAATCACAATCCTCTCATAACATACTCAGAAGGAAATAACACTAACTCGATAGAGGAATTTAATTTGAAAGTGACACAATATGGAATTAGCAAGATTTTGATGAATTTTAAGATTGACACGATATCCTTGAATTAATTCAAAATAAAGACTTTATAGAATGAGATAAATGACTTTTAACAGATATGACAATGGAAACATAAGAGTTGATAGGTTTTCCATCTTCGTCTTATATATTTACGTGCACTCAAGACATATTGGGGAGTTAAGATGATTCCATCATCATATTCTAATCTAGTAATATCTTTTTACTCCTTTTTATTTTCATGTATCATTTCAATTTATTTTAAGCATCTTCTCACATATTTTCTTGTGGTAAAAATCTTTATCATCAACAATTTTCATCTCTCTAAACGTGGCTCCATTCATCTTTTCCTTACTCTTCATCCTATATATTTACTACATTCTTCATTGTACTCCTTTTAAAGTATAACTCTTACAATTACCTAAGAATTTCCCTTCTTACTGCCTAATTGAGTTTATAAAGTCCCTTAAATATGTATTAATGTGTCCATCTCTAAAATAAGTTACTTTCATCTATGTTGCTCTTTGTTATGGTTCATCCACTTTTCTAAATTATCTTGATTTCAACCTAATTCATGCCTTAAGTCTTTGCTTTTCTCTTAAATCTAGTTTTCAAAATCATATTAATATCTTAGCTTTACAATCCAACACACTTTAAATCCTTGTTTTTGGACATATTACAGTGTTCATCATTATATGATAAAATTTTCATCTTGCTTACTTATGTTTCTACTAGGGTATATTCAAACCTTAATTTCAAGTAAGGGGTTCAATTTCCCCCATTATCTTGAAAGTACTTTCATATATCTTCATTTATATTGACCAAATTATTGACATGTTTAAATTTTGGTGTTCTTAAATCCTTTTAGAATCTAACTCCTATCTTTGTCTTAATTGCTTTGTATATATCTTCTTTGGTACTTAGAAATTCTAAATATTTCTAACTTAACTCGATTTAGGCTATTGAAGTCTTAGTTGAAGTAGTTTCCTATATTCATCTTGAAAATATTAACTCATTGGAACAAATTCAAAAGTTTTAATATCTCCTAAATTCTAAGATCCCAATGCTCTTTTCATTGTACTCCAATCCAAGACATTCCAATCAGCCAAAGTATTGCAATAACATCTTTGATCACATAGATAGTTACCTTAATTGTCATCTAGAAATAGCTTTTTATTCTCCCATCCTTTCCTTATGTGTCCCATCACTACGTTAACCATATATCTCACCTGCACAAATGATTGTTTGTCTTACACTTATTCACAAATGACCTATAACTAAGTATACAATTTAATCATAATTGATTACTTTGAGTGGGAATCTTCTGCTCTATTAATACCATAAAAATCCTACAATACATATTTTGATCAACTTCTCCTGGCATTTATATAGCACCTATGATAGGCATGTTTTTCCTATACAAGTATCATTAACCAAGTATACTTAAGTAATGATAAATTCATGCATCTAACCTCAAAACTTCAATAAAATGTTTAAGTCTTCGAACTACTTTCTAAAAGAGTTATTTCTTGCTGATCCAATTTACTCTAGTTCCTAACAATAAATCTTCTATTGAGATTTTTAGTATCCACAAATCATTCATCTCATACAGATTATGTATTCTACTAAACATCACAAAGTATTCCCTATAATGTCTAAATCCCTGCTCATTAGAAGTTGAGTAAAAATCTACACTTGTAATTATCAAATCACTCATATGCAAACTTATGATACAATAACATTTACATTCCCAAGGCATCATAATTTCTCTCTCTCTCTCTTTTTCCATGTAAGATAGTAACAAAAGTCCCTTTGGCAATTACTACATTTTAATTCTGCTTAGCTATGATCCCTTCACTTAAGTTAATTTTTACAAATATAGTTATGATCCCTTCACATAAGTTAATTTCTACAAATACAAATTTCAATACATTTATGTCATTTAGAACAATATCCCTCTTACATCTTATATCCTCTAAATTCCCATTTTCCAGTGCTCAACTTGCTTATGGAAATTCTCACATATTTATCTCAAGGTGCTTTCAAACATCATCTCAGATCATATATGTCAAATCCTAGCTTATGGTTCCATTAATATATATAGAAATCCAAACTTACCTAAAAAAAATGTACTTTAGAACCTAAAAATCAACTTTCATCTCGCAAAGATCTACATACTAGCTTCCATGCATATGAAGATCACATATCCTATTTTTAAGTATTGATTTCTAATTACATTTTCAATTAATTAATTATAGAATCATGACTAACTCAACAAGAGAATTGATGTACCTTGGAATCAAAACTCTACTACAAAATTTTATGTTAGGGCTTAATTTCATAACCAAGAGAAATCATATAAAAATTTATCCTTCCCACAAATGAAAACCATATAAATAACTTCTGCATATATATCTACAAATAAATCGCATATTTATCTTCCAACTTCTCTATTTCTACTACAGTTAGTTATAAAGATAAGATCATATATGTGCTATTATAAGTATTAGAACATTCTATTCGATACAAAGCTCACCAACCATACGAGTCCATTATGAAATTATAGCTATTATTATTAAGAGCGATCATGTTGAACTCGATGCTGCTGAGTGAAGTTAATAAACTATAGGCCAAACTTGCTTATGGATTGAAGAAGGCTTTGGTGATGAGTATAGCTGAGCTCTAAGAGACCCTTAAAGCTAATGTGTCAACCTTCATGTTGCTCAAGTGACTATTAGAGTTAAAGAAGTAGGGTAAACTACCCTAGGAGGTAAAAGAGTTGCTAGATGAGTATGCTAATCTATTCCCCGAACAGTTACTGAAGAATTGCCCCCAATTAAAGGCATAGAACACTACATTTACTTAATACCCAATGTTGCTCTACCGAATAAGCTCGCATATCAGATGAGTCTCAAGGAGGCTTCTGAACTCCAATGTTAAGTCAATGAGTTATTGGAGAGAAGGTATGCTAGGGAAAGTTTTAGCCTTTGTGCTCTACCAATGCTTTTAGTGCCAAAAAAGGATGGTACCTAGTAGATGTGTGTTAACAACCGAGCTGTAAAGAAGATAACAATCTAATATAGGTATCCAATCCCTAAGTTGGAAGATATTCTAGATGAATTGAATGGAGCCAAGATCTTTAGCAAGATTGATATGAAATCTAGCTACCATCAAATCCAAATGAGACCAGAAGATAAGTGGAAAACAGTATTCAAAACTTGACATGGACTTTATGAATGGATGGTCATGACCTTTAGCTTATCAAATGCCTCGAGCACTTTCATGAGACTGATGAACCATGTGCTAAGACATTCGATAGGGAAGTGTGTCATGGTATACTTTGACGACATCTTAGTTACAATGCCAATATGTCGAGTCACTATAAACATCTCCAAGTTGTATTGAATATCCTCTATGTTGAGAGATTATTTTGCAACCTTAAGAAGTGTTGTTTTTGCTAGGAGGAAGTGGTAATCTTAAGCTACATAGTAAGTAGAGAAGGCTTACAAGTGGACGACTAGAAGATTTAAGCAATCGCCTAGTGGCTGACTCCTACTACTTATGCCAATATAAGAAGTTTCCATGGATTAGCTTCATCCTACAAAAGATTCATTAAGAATTTTAGTACCCTCATCTCACCACTTATTAAGCTAACAAAGAAGAACACCGACTTTCGATAGGGAGGAAGTGAGGAGAAGAGTTTTGCTAAAATAAAGGAAAGGTTGACCTTCACCCCTATACTTGTTCTACCTAACTTCAAGAAAATATTTAAGGTGGAATGTAATGCATTAAGCATTGGAATAGTTGATGCAGGAAGGCTAACAAATTGCCTATCATAGTGAGAAGCTTAGAGGACCTTAACTAAATTACTCTACCTATGACAAAGAACTCTTGGCATTGATCTGAGCATTGCAAGTATGGTAGCATTATCTACTACCAAGCAAATTTTTCATCTATATTGATCATGAATCCTTAAGGTACCTCCGAAGTTAGACCAAATTATCGAAATGGTAAGCGAGATGGATTAAATTTTTTGAAGGATTCGATTTTATGATAAAATATAAGTAGGGAAAGAGCAACATAGTTACAACTACTCTTTCAAGAAAGCATGCACTTCTAAATGAACTGCAAACTAGATTATTTAGGTTTGCAAGTATCAAAGAACAGTATTCTAAGGATCCACACTTTAGGCCCATACTTACGCGTTATGTTGATAGAAGGATAGTAGACGAGTATCATATAGAGGAAGGATACTTATTTCAAGGAAAGAAATTGTGTGTATCGACGTGTTCACTTCAGGAGCTGCTGATCAGGGAAGCCCATAATGAAGGACTGTTTAAACATTTTGGGGAGAAAAGAACATATGAATTGCTGAGTGGTCAAATCTTTTGGTCGAGAATAAGGTAAGATGTACACCGAGTTGTTGAAAGCTATGTTGTGTGTAAGAGGGCCAAGTGCTAAGCCGAACAAGGAAAAGTAATGCCTTTACTTGTTCTGATGAAGCTATGGATTGAATTGAGCATAGATTTTGTTCCCGAACTACCATAAACTACCTAAAGCAAAGATTCTATGATGTTTGTCGTGGATAGGTTCAGCAAAATGGTACACTTTGTACCTTATTCCAAGACTAACGATACTTTAACTATTGCTTCTCTTTTATTGCAGGAAATTGTATGGTTATACAGTGTACCAAGAAGTATAGTCTTTAATAGAGACCTGAAGTTCTTGAGCCATTTCTGGAAGACCTTGTGGCATCAGATGGGGACCAAACTACTACTTAGCACTTCTTGTTGCCCCCAAACTAATGGCCAAAAAAAGGTGGTTAACCATACTTTGGGATTACTGCTCCGAGCTATAGTAGGCAAGAACTTGGCTGACTAGGACATTTGCTTACCAGTAATCGAATTCGCTTACAACCAAACAATGCATGACACCACTAAGTAGAACCCCTTCAAAGTGGTATATGGTTTTAATCCCGAGTTACCCCTCGATCACACCCCTATACCTATGCCCGCATAAGGGGACCTTGACATAAGAGCTAAAGCACAATCTCTTCAATACATCTACAACAAAGTCACTCAACACATCAACTAAGCCACTAGACGTATGCATGAAAAGACTAAGGGTAGGATGGCCAAACATTTTTAGCTAAGAGACTTGGTGTGGCTACACTTAAGCAAAGAGAGGTTTCCGAGTAAGAGGAGGAACAAACTATCCCTAAGGGCTGAAGGACCTTTCAGAATCCTCTAGAAGTTTAATGATAATGCATATAGATTAGAGTTATTCAAAGACTATGGGGTTTTTAACACCTTCAACGTTGCCAACCTTAATCCATATAACCCTGACGGAGAGCTAACTAGAGACCATTCGGATTTAATCCCAAATCCAAATAAACTCAGAGGGAATGACAGGAATTAAGCTACTGAGCTCTTGACCCATAGTCGAGCCCCAAGCACTAGAAGGGCTAGCAAGGTGGATCCTCCTCCTCTAGTTAACTCCTACTAAAGCCAAGTATCTCTTTGTTGAATCACTCTATATGTTGAGCCAAATGACTGCCTATCTGTTTCAAGTGTATCGAATTGTAAATTGCTAAGATAACAACCAGGCCATTCTCGAGTGCTCACTTACATCCAAACCAACTAACTACTGGACTTCACCTTTACCAAGATGCTACGAGAGAGACCCTAGACTAATCCTTAGTTACCCTTACTCTGACCAACAATTCAATCATACTTTTTGCCCTCATCCTCCAACGGCCTCGCCAATATATCTTTACCACGTGTAACATCTATCATACTAATCATTACTTTTCTTGAATATTCATTTTTACCTTTTTGTATTCTTATATATTACTTCTTTAGGGTAATACCCTTTTTGTCTTTTCCCTTTCTAAGCAAATTGCCCTAACTTATTGGGTATAAATACCTTTTGTATTTGTAGCTGTAATCAAATAATCTTCAATACAATTGAATATTCTTCCTTTTTGTAAACACTATTTTGTTTATTCTTATTTCACTCTTATCTTAACACTTAAGTAAGGCTAAGTAGCGAGTAACCTCACTGGACCTTCTTATACATCATAGGGAGTTGTGCCGTAAGTCTTCGAAAGTTCCATTGGTATGTCATTTCCATTGGGACTATTCATGGGTTTTGCTTACCTCTCATTCGCTTTTGTTCTTTTACACATTCTCCATCATTTCCTTTTTCAAGCTTTCGGTAAGCTTGGACCCATTCAGCCATCGGCCTTATCTATTCTTGGTCACGGTTTGTACCATAACGTCTCAAAGTTAGTTTGGAAGAGTCACACTTTTAAGCAAATGGTTGATAACCATACTTTGATACCACCTTAAACTATCATGCCCTAAATCAGGAAATTATAATAGCCTCGCATGTAAACCAACCTAAGTTAGAAGCTAGCTACTTTAAAAAGAAAACAAGTTTTATAAACAACTTCAAAAAGAAAGGCATAGTAAGATTTTATAAAAGTCTACAGGTTTATAGAACATTATACTAATAATAATGGTTGAAAACTAAAGAGTCACCTAAAGAGACCCTATTAGTTTTCCTAAAGATTAGTAAAGTTAATAAGCAAAATAAGATTCTAGCTAATTGGTCTTGCATTTCACACCCTGAACCCATTCTCTGCACTTTAGGAACTTGGAACAGTACTAATGTAACTACCGAGAGACCTGCAAAACAACTATAATAGAATGAGTGATAACTTGCTTACCAAGTGGGTGGTAGATAGTAGCACATATCTGACACATAACAAACAGGTTTTTCAAGTAAGGTTAATTAGATGCAATGTATGTTCAAGCAAATACCATCGCATAACATTGACTGGTTGTCATGAGATCAAAGAAATTGCTCCCACTCTAATACAGGTTTTGTAGAGTTTGACATCATGCACTTGGCAGATTGGAACCAAACCGGAGCTTGCGCAATAGAGAAACAAGCTCTGCCCAAGATTACTTTCAAACCATAATCCCCAACCTTACCACGACCTCCTTTCTTGTCACTTAGTTTGACTAAGGGTAGAGAATAGACCATTTCCGCTATCCTCATCGAAGGGTCTGTATTTAGCTTAAGAAACCTAATCATTTTTCTCTAGTAGGTTATGATGCAAGTCCAATTAGTAGTTGAGTTGAGTTTGTGTTAGATTACTATTGGGGTGATTAAGCAATTTTGAATAATTTAGTCTAACAATATCATAAAGCAACCAATATAAAAAATCCATCACACCAAATAGCAAATCATTATTAATGCACATACATTGCATACACACAGGCAACTATCTTCTAATCACAACCAAGACATATATTAGGGTCTCCAAGTATCGTTAAATAATACTTTAAGGTATGGTGATGTATTAATCCCACTTACCTAGACTTGTGACGCTTGATGGCCCTGATAGTTGATGTCACCCGCTTTCATTGTTCTCCCAAAGATAATCAATATAATTATTTTAGTTTTACTAAATAAGAAGTTAAATAAGTTCATTTAATAATTTAAGTGTGGGTGTGACTTATCTCTAATGAGTGGTGTAAGCTTTATATCGATTCTAAGTTGCTTTTGAAAGCTTTGAATAAGGTTCTGAAAGCTTGCTTAGTACTAAGTTTTGATCTCAAAACCTTCTAACCACATCTTTGAGATTATCTTAATTATACCCTTACTCTAATCAACTCTCTAAACAAGACTCTAAAGTTATCTCCACTAAGCATTTCACACTAACCAACCCTTGAATCAAGTCTTGAAGCCATTCTGACTATATTCCCATTACCAAATACTTCCTGAATGGGCTTATGATGGGGTATAGTTAATTCCATCTTACTATCCAACTTTCTAATCAACCTTCTGAACCAAAGATTAAGTCCTTCTCTTTATAGACCAACCCTTTGAAGCTGTTTTTGAAGTGATTGCTTCTAAGCTTTTTAAACCAACCAACATTTTAATCAAGTCTTAGAACTCAATACAATCACCCTTCTTTTACCAAACAACTCCTAAAGCGAAACTCCCACATATTTAAGTTAAAGTCCTTTCATCCACCAACCTTCTAGACAAGTTTCTACAGTCATTTCAACCATGTTTATTTTACTAAATACTATCCTAATCAAGACTCCGATATTATTATAATCCAGATTCTTGCAACAACTAATCTTTCGGTCAAGTATTGGAACAAAGAATTTAATTCATCCCTTTACCAAATCAACCATCTGAACATGTCTCTGAAGTCTTTACAACTATACTTCTTTTACCAAATGGATTCTCAAACAAGGCCCTAGCAGGGTTATAATTACAATCCTTTACTATCTATCGTTCTCATGAGGCATCTGAACTAGGAAATAAATCCCCCTTCTACTAGTTCAACCATTTGAAGAACTCTCTAAATAGGATCAATTCTTGCATTTACTCTCAATAACTCGCCACAACATCTTATTCTAGTTTACAAGCATGACAAAACATGATGATACAACAGATTCTTCATACCCATAATCACCATATCATCCTAAACTTCCAAATCCTCCAATCATTACTTTTATGTAAGTAAGCCATTATGGTTTGTGCATGCATCAATTTCCATTTAATCTAACCAATCTCTAGATCATTTCCTACAACAAAACATAGCTTATATGAGCTCTAGAACCGATACGAGTTGATTTCCTCAATGCTACTTACACAAAAGCTCCTAAAAGTTGCATTTTTCACCAAATTTAAAGCCTAAAAATTACTAAAAATTATAGAAAATATTTTTGGCTAAAATCTTTTCATAGGATCCAAACTTGCATCATAAGGAAGTTCCATAAAAATTTTGGCTTCAAAACAACAATAATAGGGTCATTCAAATTAGCTTTGAAAATTATTCCATTTCGCTCGATTTCTTAAGGAAGTATAATATCCACTAAAAATTTTTATGATATGATATTCTTTCCTAAAATTACATGAAAAAATACTTCAAAATAAATTTTCTCATAATTTTTCAAATTAATTTATTATTTTTACAAAATTTGGCAAAATCGAACCAAAATCTTGACTTACTAGAAAACCACCGTCCGACCACCACAATGTCATCCCATCTAGGCACTACTCCTACTGTTAGCCGGTGGTGGTGGTAGTTTATGTCCAGCACACCCCAAGACTTGTGCTCTCCAATTCTACTCGGTTTGCACAGTACTTATTCTAATTTTCTCCATAATTTATCCTATTGTTTTCTTCTTGATTATATAATTTTCCTAACTTCCTTACAACTTGATTAAAGTCTTGGAGAGGAGTTGTAATAATTCTTAAGCTTTAAGTGGTGAAAATGAGGATTCTTTCTCTCTCTTGGTTTATATACTCCCTTTTCCATGCAAAGCTAGGTGTCTTCAATTTGTTTCCTTTATGAATAGCTATCTTTTTGCTAGATCATGCCTTAACACGTGTAGATCTGATGCTTTACTAATTTTTCAATTATTTTTTTTATAAATTTTTAGTTAACTATGCATTTTTTTTTTTGTGTTTTAAGCATTATGGGTATATAATTATATATAATAATCACACCTGAAGTACATGTGCTATTTTTATATATTATTTTATGTCACTTTATTATTTAATGTCAAAATAATTTATCTCTAAAGTTCAATTAACTTTTGCTACCTAATTTACGCATTTACAGTAAATAAATTACAATATAATATAATTTAGTAAAATTAACTATTTTTAGTTATGATATTATGATTTTATTATATTTCTAAAATCTACACTTACACGTGTCATCGTCTAACTCTTAGGATTTATACATAAAATATTATCTTAATCGGGCCACTTTTGCTTACACACTAAATTACTACCTTAGAATAACTATGTGAAACTACGAGGCTCACACATATATCTAATATATTGATATATATATGTATGTATATTTAAAACAAAAGAGAAACTTCATAAAAGAAAAAGAAAATTAGCCTGGTAAATAATCTTTACCCATAGTTTGTAAATACTCATAACCCATAGATCCATTACCTTGTGAAATAGTAACTAACATAGGTATCTTTATTTATAAATACTTATAACCTACTTTGCAAATATTCATAACTCTTAATTGTCAACTGTGTAACTTATAGTAATATAATAGTTGCCACCCTTATAATAGGATTTTACCACCATTGTAACAAAGCCTTTGTTTCAATTAAGATTCCTTGAAAATAATTTCTTCACAAAAAATAAAGATTACAATAAATATTCATTTTTTCGTTTTTCCTAAAAATAAGAAATCAAGCTTTTGAATAAATCGTTACTCATAGCTAAAAAAAGTCTCCTTTCTACCCTTGTAAAACTTGTAACCCTTCACTTGCCATGTAAATTATTCCTATAACATAATGTAGCACTACCCTAATAACAACATTCACTTGTCATGACCCTAAGGGGAGCTTAGTAAGATTGCTTAAAATTTTCATATCATGTGTGCGTTCATGATACAAAAACTGCCTTCTAAGTTAGAGATTATAAGACTCTAATTAATTATTCACTAGGGTCAATTCTTAATTTATTAACTTATAGAAAATTATAAACAACTATAGATATCTAATAATTCACAGTCTACTAGAATTGTAGAGAATTGGTATTCCCTTCTAAATAATAAGACAGGGTAAGTCAACTTTATAAATTACAAGAAATACTAAATTATATAGAATCCTAACATATAATTACTTTTTATATAAGATATTTTTGTACCAGCTATACACTTTCCAATTAACTCTAACGTTATCTTACATATCTTTGATTTGCACTCTATACTCAAAACTTTCCTAACCCCAGCTTAAATGAACCTACAAAAGAAACTATAAGGGAATGAGCAAACCATGGCATAGTGAGTTTGTTCCTCACCACTAGTGTTTAAGCAAGTTATCAAATATTATTAGTACACATGTAAGTTTATCTACACATGAAATGGATGCATATACAATGAATGCAAACAACACATCCATAGAAGTCTGAAACAATAGAAGGTGTAGATTTATGTCATGTACATGTCGATTATCCCCCATATTTACCCATATGAGGCTCTTCATCTTACTCACATGAGGTTGTTAGGGTGCACTATCCCTTTAGATGATATTTGACTATTACCTTAGTTGATAAAGAAACACTTATCCAAATAGATAGACCCCAACTAGGGCCATTCACCATTAACAGATCATATCCAAGGCCTTCCAAGCTCAATATCTATAAATCTAATCCAAGGTCCCATTGGCTTAACTATACAAGTCCTCTTGGTATCAATCAATTGGAGAAGCTCTATTAGCTTTACCTCAATGATTGAAATATCATCAACGGGTACCATGGGCCCTTACAGAAGTTGTATAAGACTCTATTTGAGACTGGAAAAAAAAAATAAAAACATTTTCAAAAATACCTTTCTCAAAAATTGACAAAGCTAGCACTCTCCATAAGTATACTATTAAATCATAAACATGCGACAAATATAACTAGTTATTTTGGTCAAACATTTATGCTAACCGATTTAAGGAGGCGATCATATGGATGATAGCACTTAGGGAAAAAGGGTCATTCAAACACATAAGCAATAACAACCAACAAGACATCAAGCAAGTATCATGCATAAGCAAATAGTTGATTATTAGAACCCCCCTCATCTAGATTAATAATCACTTTATAGGCCATTGGAATTTTCAAAACTTGACAATTAAGTACCTAAAAGATAATAAGACTCATAAATATTTGGAGATGCTAGGCTTCTCTAGTAACTAAATCTCTATAGTAGTTTTATAAACCATAGAAAATCGATAGTCTGAATTCTAATTCAAGTCCGAGCATCCTAAACTGTGTAATAAGTCGATAAGGCTAGTAACAATAAAAGATAGTGAAATTTAATAAATCGAATATAACATCGATAATAAAACCCTAGAAATTGATCGAAACCCTAAATCGCGTACTAAAACCCTAAACCTGATTTACACACTATTAACCAAAATTGAACTCGAATTTGATTGAAACCCTAAAAGTATAACTATAGGCCTATAAAATAGTTAAATATTACTCAATATAGTGATATAATTATAGTCAATTGTAATTATCGACTAAATCACTTATTTACATAAAATTTTAACAAAATCGCTATAATAATTTGTAAAAATTATAATTATAATGGATACCAATTAAATTGATAAATTTTCACAAAATTTCAAAATTAATTTATGATGAGTATTGTTATAATTTATATGTTTAGAAAAATTACAAATATTTATTTTTAATTTTTATTTTCTTCCTTTTTCTTTCTTTCTTTTTCTCTTTTCTTTCTTTTCTTCTTTCTCCTTGGCTGCCATGTCCTGCAATCAAAAGAAAAAAATCAGATTAAGCAGCCTACGTGAGGAATTAAAATTACAAGTGTTGCAATTAGGAGAAGCAAATCAAATACAAATAGATTAGGTTGTCTTTTCTCTAAAAATGCTTAAATCAAATGGATTTGTTTAAGATATATATATAATATAAATATATAATTATTCCAGCTAAAAGTGAATGTATGGACATGGAAATAAAAAGAAGAAAAATCTAGAAAAAAATAAAAAAGATTCAAACTGATAAGAAGAAGAAAAAATTCTGGAAACTTAAAACGCCAAAACGTGAAAAGGAAGAAGAAGAAGGAAGAAGAGAAGAAGAAAAATAAAAAAAATAATAAGTAAGTAAAATTATTTTTGTAGTATAGATTTATATTATATGGTATGTACATGTATATATGTAGTATTTGTATCGTATTTTAGTAAATATTACATTACCATTACATGTATGTATGCATAAGTAATTAAATTGAGATATATATGTAAGTATAAAGACATGTATGTAGACATGTATGTACATAGGTATAATATACGGTAGGTGTATGTATTATGTATTTATAAGATTACATATAATATGTATTAAGTATTTTTACAAAATAAGTTAGATATATATATATATATATATGTACACGTGAAACACGTATGGATGTATATATGTATACAAAATTATTTTCATATGTATATATATNTATATACATAATCTTCATATGGCGTATATATATATATATAACATGGAGTATATGTATAACATATAGTATATATATTGTATACCAAATATTAAGTAAGTAGTATATATAATATAATAATATATACTAAATAAAATAAATTCATAAATATATAAGGAGTAGGTATATATATATATATATATATATAATACTATAAATTAGGAATTACTCATTAAAGTAAAATTATAAAATCTATCAAATATAGTATAAGTCTATATATATATGTGTGTGTGTGTGTGTATCGTAAAATATAAATGAGTAATAAGAAAATAATGAATAATAAAAATAATAATAGCAATAATAATAATAATTGTAATAAGACTAAACCTCAAAAATAGGAAAAGTATGCTCAAAATAATAAAAATATCAATTATATGATTTAAATAATTATTAAATCATAAATATATTAAGAAAAAAGCTAAAATTAATATTTTATAATTCTTAAACTAAAATAATAAATTTTGCGATATTTTTTTATCAAAATTCAAACTGCGAGTTATAACGTCTAAAACAGACCTCGTTATGAGAAAATACGCTCAAAAACGATTAAAATGAACTATAAGTTCATAATGATCTAAGCTAAAACGAAAAAGTTATACATGATTCGATAAAAAGCACGAATCGATAATTTCACGTATCTAGGTGAAGTAAGTTATACAAATTATGATACTAATTTAGCTTTAAATTCCCAAACTTACAAATTTTTATTATTCTCAGATGATTTTAATATTGACCCTAAGCTGCCACTAGATTACTGCGACCCTTGAGTTAACTATGGCTGAGTGAGTTTTTCCTAATGATTCCATACTTATTTGTGTTTGTAGTTTGTAAATATATGTTATGATCAATAAATGAATGTGTATGGGGTTGGGTTATGCTTGTGTATGATAATTGTTGTTAATGGTGAATTTACTTTAAATTACAATAATGTATTGATTGTTGCATAGTAGATTCATTAAGAATTAATTGTTTGTGACTTGGAATGATTACTGAATAAATAAGACCTAATTTTATTTAACTAGAAAAGTTAACTTGAATCACGCATAATCACGCACTACATAACTAATTTCGGTAGTCACATTATACAGAGGTAACAAGAGGCCATACGTAGGTTGATTATTGATTGTTATAGATTTCGTACGGTGCACACGTGCGATATGACCTTACCTTGGCCCATGGGATGACTAGGTATTGGAGGCGCCAACCGCCTGACTAAGGGTCAAGTCTAGGGGCCTTCGTTTAGGGGTGAGTGAGGGCTACGTAAACCTACTTACAATTATATGTAGAACTCATTTTAATAAAACTAATAATGGATATACCATTACATTTTAAATACGAAACGCGGAGTTTCGTTATGAGATAAGTTTTAATATGATACTCGGATCTGACTATGTCAATGTATCTCCAACCCTAATTTTAGAGGGCATTAAATTTGAGTTGCATGCAGTACCTGATCACCTGCATGTATTTGTTTGGCATACTGATTGTAACGCATTCATTTGATTGAACTTAATTATTGGATAACTTACTTGTTGTATGGTTGAGGGAATTATCTCACTAAGCTAATTAGCTTATACTCTTATAGTCATTTTTCGCAAGCTGAGTTATTTGTGGAGTCAGGCCATCACATGCCCAAGGTTAGTGTTCTACACGGGGTCAATGTGGGAGCTGGACATGATCAGAGAGTACTTCTAATAGTTTATAGAGCTGATTATGTAATCTAGTAATACTAGTTTGACTTAAGACATGTTTTAGACTTTTTATTTGTAAACTCTTATATAAATAGACTATGTGTTATGTTTTTATAATTTATTATTTATCATGAAATGATATTACTTATACTTACGCACTCTTGGTAGTTAGGTGTAGCTATAGTTGTAGTTATAGCTGTAGCTGTAGCTATAACCTTGTTTATCGTATAAAAGGGTCATCAATTGTAAAGGAATTCAATCTGTAATCCTTTGTACGGTATACGGTGACCATCACGACTAACTCCATTAGGTCGTAACAAGTTTGCCTAATTTCCCAGTATAACTCAAGCATGACATTAGCATGGTTTAACTAATTTATTAGGATAAATAGGAAATATATGGGCATATTTGTAAATAATTATATCTTATGTATTTATTTATTTACTTTAAGGGTTTATCCTCATTATTAGTTTATAAGGTCAATTAACTTAGTTATCTTACCTATTTTTCTCAATTCATCTTAAACTTTTAGTTACGTATAACTTTTTCATTTTAATTCCGATTTTTATAATCTTATAGTCGATCTTTATTGTTTTTAAACACACTTTCATGTAGCGAGATTTGTTTTAGATGTTGGAACCCATGTTTTCTGATATGAGCCTGGAATATTGTGAATTGATTTATTTTTAACCCAAATGTTTTAATTATCATTTTGAGCTTTTCTTTAATGATTTTATTGATTTGATTTTTCTTTATTTTTAATAACAACTTAAATAATTTCTAAATTTTTATATTTTCTAAATAGTTTTACTTTTGGCTCTATTTTGTCATAAATTCCTTATTTCACTATTTTAAGCTTAAATTTATAATTATATTCCTTTTTATGATATTTGCAATTTTTAAATTAAATTATTATTATTATTTTCTTATTATTTTTGTAATTTGTAGTTATTGTGAGACAGTAGTAACTCGGTATCAATATGTGTTAAGATGTTTGGTACAATTTAAGGCTTGCAGGAAATTTTGTTTGAATTGAGTCAAATTTTAACCTGAGGAGTCCTAGTAAAATTTAACCCTCAAAATGAAGTATATAGAATATTTGTTGTAATAAAATATAACTATATCAGTATCACTCGTTGATCACCTCTTAATAAAGCTATCAAGTCTTACAATTTAAATTCTCATATTTTATCCTTTACTTGGTTAAATGGCTAAGTATACCTATTGTTTGTTAGTATGGATAAGTATAGGGTCGTCTCCATTGGGAAAAGGATTTAAACACTAATATTAATTATTCTTTCTATTAACTAATGACCGAATGATTAAATGCAGTAATTTAACTGATTTCTCCCACAAAACTATACTAATTCTACATTTACACCAAGAGAACATAACAAATAAGATTAACACGAAAACAACAAATTACAAAGCAAGTTTACTCCATCATATTAACATGGCTTATGAACTATCTATCCTAACGATTACTCATCTATAGGAATTCTCTACTTGAGAGTATTCTGCTCAGAATTACTTAATTTTAATCCCGATTGCGTTCCTTAAAATCTCTTCTCAAAGAATGGATAAGTCAAGATTGCATTAGAAGCTTACTAATCCTTGAATTCCGTGCAACATGCAACGAACTTACTAAAAATATCTCTATTAATAGGAGTAGTTCGTTCTACTGACTAAGATCTATTCAGTGGAATTGTTTCTCAACATATTCCGTTGAAATCTTCTGCAAGATTGTGTCATGTACTATACTCTCTCAACGTGTATGAAGTTTTAATGTAATACCCCAGAAAAAAAAAGGGGATATAAAAGAATAAAGTCATAAAAATAAATAAAGGATGAGTAGGCTACAAGTAAGGTGTATTAAGGACTTAAGCAACAGTTTAATGAAAGGTATGTTAGAAGTACAAAAATTACCTGACATAGCTAGTGCATGTATTATGTTATTTACTAGAAACTCCTTTAGACTTCTTGGAGTTAATGAATGTAACTCTTCCACTACTAACCTAAGAAACGCTTAAGGTACATCAAGAATATTAAATCTTATCGATTTTTAGAGGAAAAAGTTGGATTAATTTAAATCTCTCTTGGTAATGTAACTCTTTTAAAGAAGGGAATCCCAAGGCTTACACAACCTTAGGAGATTTCCAATGGTAAGTGAAGAGTCAATTATAGAATTTAAGTTTTAATTAAATCCAAGTGATACACATTGATATTTTAGGATTATGTGTTGACTGGCTATGAGAAAATGAAGAAACTAGAAAGAATTGTCAAAAATTAAGGTAAAGTATCCCTTGCACTATAGATTTTTCTTATAATCTTTCTATATAAGAAGGTTATGGTGATGATTTGGTAGTTAAAGTGATAAAAGTAATGGAAAAGTTTGATGCTGATAGAATAAGTGTTGAATTTGAAACAAGAGCAATAATAGATGTTTACATGATCTAGTTATGTTTAGGAGGTTAAAAAGATAGAAGTATAATACTTGAGAGTAGAGATATATAGTAAAAAACAAGATAAGATAGTAAAAGATATGAACATTTACCATATAAAAAAAAAAACTATTAAGATAAAATGCTTATTATTAAATGGCTTAGAGGAATACACGCTACAAGTAATACGTCTTACAATTATGGAATTTATAAACATAAAAGCGTATTGAGTTCTATTTGACTTGTAATTTTGATTAGTGAATAAAAGAAATAACAATAATGATGATAATGTAATAAATAGTAGCTAATGATAATGCTATTGAGATTTATGTAAATTTATAAACCTTTATAAAACTATCTTTGACCAATATATAATAAAACATGGAATTAATAAGACATTTAGAAAAAGGGAAAACACAAAGTAAGAAACAAAAGTATTTTTTTGAAGAAAATACAATGGACAAAACATAACCTTTATACAAGAATTATTGACTACTAAATGGCTATATGAAAAATTGAAAATTGTCAAAGTAGTAAATATAGTAAGAGTACATTTAAATATTACAAGAATATCTATGTATTCATAAACACACATCAATTTTTTTGGATGACCAATATAGGGAAAATTAAAAAGCTACTATATGACAATTAAGAAATAAGAAATAATCAAGTGTACCGATTGGAAGAATACGAAATAAAGAATTAGAATTATAAACCAATCAACCAAAAATCTATTATAATTTCCTTGCACAAAATTAAAGTCCATTTTAACCACATTCTATATAAATGGAGACGTTACAAGAACATAATAATAGCTAACAATAATAATAACAATATTAACAATGCTAATAATAATAATTAAGTATCTTAACAATAATAATGATGCTAACAACCATAGTAAGCTGTCTCACTAGACCATTCATGATGAGCAATAACACAATGATAACAAAGAGTTTATTAAATTTTGAACTAATAATGATAATAATGGAGTTTAATGGGATGTTTCATATGTATATTAATGCATGTATGCATGTGATGGGGCTAATGAGTTTCTTTTCTATCTTGTGATTGGTCAAATTCATGTTAAATATGCCAACGGTGTTGTCGTGTCATGTTGTGTTTATTGTGTAAGTCAAGCTAGGTTGTCAGTCATGTCTTGATCAAGTCAAATTATGTCTTGTTACTCGTTGGTCCATATCTATGTATATGTGTATTGAGATGCTTTATATGAAAACTACTCAACTTTAACTGAAGGCAACAAAAGTATAAAAGTATTCAATTGATAATTATCAAATAATTAATCTATAACAAAATTCTTTGAAACTCAATTAAACAACTGCAAATGCATCAAATATTTCAAATACATCATAATCTATAATCATAATAATTATAGTGACATGGTAAAATCAATCAAACATATGTATACCAAAAGCATGATGTAGCAACAAGTATATCCCCTTCAATCTAATAGCTTTAGGCTCGATGCAAGTCACAAAAGAATGGTAACTCAAGATTAAATTATGGTAGCTTTAGTAGAAGTGTCAAATAGTAAGAACTCTCAAAATAGGTGGTTGAAAGTGGTTGGTAGAGAGAAGAATTTTAACAAACTTTGGAAGTGTAAACTTTCTTCTGTAGAGTCATAGAATTTTTCAAGGATTATAAGATCTAAAAGTTGGGGACTCTTGTTGTTTTACTAAGCCTATTATATGTTGGGAGTTATAGAATGATGATGGAAATGAGGTTGTAAGAAACAATTTGGGTATGGCTCCTATTGTCAATGTTGTAGTTATTCATCTAGTGTTGGTAGTATTATAATTGAATGATTTATAAATGGGAAGTGGATGATATAAGAAGATAGGATGAAGAGCATATTTAAATATAAAAGAGATAAAAGAAGAAAATATAGGGTTTAAGTCAATTTTTTTTTTCTCACTTCTAAGGTGTTACAAAATTTATTAAGCTATGGGGCAAATTTAGTACAACCTGATCGACAGATAGAGGAATAATAGAAAGGTAACATGAGATAAGTGGAAGAAAGTTATTATGAGGCTAAAAGGACCTAAGTAATTTAGTGATTATGATTGAAGTCTATGTTGGAGTTAGAAAGAGAGAGAGTTGGATATTTAGATAGAATTATAGATACCGAAGAGAATTTGAAGAAGACAAATTTATTTGTTGCTAAGGTATAGCGAAGTAACCATAATGAATAAGAGGTTACTTAAGAACCGAGAATTGATATTCCTAAGCTAGTAAAGTTGGAGCACTCAAATAAATAAAAGGAGTTTAGCTATTAAAAGTTGACTTAGATAGCAATACTACTTTTTGGGAGAAACTAGTCATAACCTAATGTTATTAGGAAAGTAATCTAAGTGAGCTTGAGTTTTATGGATCAAAGTGGACTAAGGATCAAGTTATGATAAGCAATAATAATAAAGATAAATTATAAGGAAAAACAATCCAAATTTCATAGTTAAATTATAATAAGAGTAGCATAGCAGAAGACACGTTGAAGAAGAGACCTTAAGTAATTGAAGATTTATGACAATAATAAGAGATTTGATAGATAGTAGATAACAATTTTAGGAATGATCTTCTAACAAGACAAATAGTCAGATATGTAAAGGTGATCTTAAGGAGGAGAAATAACTAATAAGTAAGACTCAAGGGAGCAACTTACCTTAAAGTCAAAGAAACTTATGGAAAAAAGTCTCCAAAGTTACCTCAATGTTCAAGCAACTTTCGAGGATGAAAGTTCTTTAAAGAGAAGGAAAACGCAATACCCTAGAAAAAAAAAAGGGGGGATATAAAAGAATAAATTCATAAAAATAAATAAAGGATGAGTAAGTTATAAGTAAGGGGTATTAAGGTCTTAGGCAAAGGTTTAATGAAAGGTAATGTTGGAAGTATAAAAATTTCCTAACCTCGCTAGTACATAAATTACGTCATTTCCTATAAACTCTTTCAAACTTCTTGGAGTTAACAAATATGACTCTTCCACTACAAACCTAAGAAACACTCAAGGTACATTAAGAATATTAAATCTTATCGGCTTTTAGAGAAAAAAGTTAGATTGATTTAAATCTCTCTTAGTAATGTAACTCATCTAAAGAAGGGAATCCTAAAGCTTACACAACCTTTGGAGATTTCTAATGATAAGTGAAGAGTCAATTATAGAATTTAGGTTTTAATTAAATCTAAGTGATACCATTGATATTTTAGAGTTATGTGTTGATTAGCTATGAGAAAATGAAGAAACTTGAAAGAATTGTTGAAAATCAAGGTAAAGTATCCCTTACACCATAGATTTTTCTTATAATCTTTCTATTTAAGAAGATTATGGTGATGATTTGGCAGTTAAAGTAATAAAAGTAATGGAAAAGTTTGATATTGATGGAATAAGTATTGAATTTGAAATAAGAGCTACAGTTGTGTAATTTGTAATGTATTGTTAATGAGATTTTTGTTGAAGAGTTAGGTTGTTTATAATAATTTAAGGGTGTTTTGATCCATGTATTTAGACATAGGAGGATAAAATAAGTTTAGAAAGGTTTTAGGCAAAAGAGAAAAAAAAAAAGTTCAACCAAAAAGTTACACAACCAAAAGACACGACCATGTCCGTGGTCATATCTTTAACAGTAGATGATGTAAGCTGATAGACCAAAAAGTTACATAACCAAAAGACACGATCTTATCCTTGGTTGTGTCCCTTGTAGTAATGAAGTGTAACTCAGTAAGTTATATGGCTAAAAAGACATAATTGTGTCCTTGACCGTATCATAGGCTTTGATCCTTTAATTTGAGTTCTTCCTCTTATATTTTGTTTTATTCCTTTATTATTTCTAAAGTAAACCCCTTTAATGTATCATTAAGTGAATTTTAGGAGATTTAAATGGTTTAAAAGTGAGTTTTAATTAAGAGACAACGTTTATTCAATATTTAAAGGAGTTGGATGAGTATTTATTGCTTCAAGGATTTAAAGCTAGGCTTGATTCGTTGGTAAGAGGTTCTAAAAATCCATGTACGTAACACTTGCTTGCTGTATGTGAGTGTTAGAATAGCATAAATTAAAATGAATTAAATGTATATCCAGCTTATGTATCGTTCTATTGCTTATGTTTGGCTTGTCTCAAGGGTCCGGAGTGGCAAATCCCAAAGGAGCAACCCCAATAATCCTTACAATGCATTGTCCTTAGTGGAGTCTCGCTTGAAAATGATTTGGGGTAGATCTAGGATGCTGTAGAGTAACCCAAAGAGGCATGCCTAATGTTAGGTTGTAGAAGGGTCCGAAGAGGCATACCTAACTTTAAGTTGTAGAGGGGCTTAAAGAGGTTTGTCCAAACATTAGGTTGTGATACGAATTGTGATGTGATCAAATTATCAAGGACCGCTAATGTGTACTTATGTAACCGACTTAAATGTAAAGATAACAAAATGAATTGTATGATTTACTTGTTTTGCATTCCTATGCATGTGAATATGTATTGTTTGATCATGTACATGTAATTATGTACTGCATACTGAGCTTTGACTCACTTTATTATATTTCAGATGCAAGACCTACAGTTGTACTACTTGATTTTAATAACTTATGGAGCTAACTGTTACTACCTTAGGGTTAGGAAGAGTGAAGAATACATTTGTTATTGAAGATTAACCTAAGAAATTAAATCATAAGATTATTTAGTCTTATGTGCTAATGATAATTGATTGGGTATTAATATTTCTTAACTAGAAGTTGTCCTAGTACTATTTGAAGATTTATTTGTATAAGATTATTTGGAGAGTTTTATAGTATTATTTGGTGTTTTAGTTAGATGTTACGCTCGACGTATCATTAGAGACTAAGGATACATGGCAATCTATGATGCCTTTAGTTTTAGGGCATTACATCTAATCGCTAGAAATGTGTAATCATTAGGAATAATAATAATTCAAAATACATTCATGTTAAAATGACTTCGTAAACTCTGATTTATCACTTACACATGATAGAAAAAAAAAACAAATATAGAGAAATAGGATAAAAGGATTAAAACACAACATGAAAGAAGAGAGAAGAAGAAAACCACTTTTGATTAACTTGAAGGATTTTGATACAATAATATATAAACATTAGATTCTTCACAATTCTCTTAAAGTTAGTGAAGAATAATACACAAACTCACGTTATGTATTTCATTACACTAAGAACACAAATAAGACACTTAATGGATTCCAATAATCTGTTGTGTTTCTTGATGGTGTTCATTCCGATGTCATTTTATAAACCCCGTAAATTTGGCTATTTAAGAGTAGAATTGAACCCTAATACTGCAGATAACTAGATAAGTCAATAAGGCTGAGCAAGATAAAAATTTAATAAATTATAAATTTGAATATATTATAAGTAATAAAAACTATAGAAAAATCTATCAAAGCCTAAATCGCATACTAAAACCCTAAAATTGACTTACACACCATTAATCAAAATTGAACCCAAATTTAATTGAAACCCTAAAATTATAAATATAAACCTACAAAATAGTTAAATATTACTCAATAGTGATAAAATTATAGTCAATTGCAATTTTCGACTAAATCGCCTATTCGCGTGAAATTTTAACGAAATCGCTCTAATAACTTGTAAAAATTTTAATTGTACCGGATACTAATTAAATTGATAAAATTTCATAAAAATTTAAAAATTAATTTACAATGAGAATTGTTATAATTTATAAGTTTCGAAAAATTACATATGTTTATTATTAATTTTTATTTTCCTTCTCATTCTTTTTCAATTTATCTCTTTTCTCTCTTTTCTTCCTTTCCTTCTTTTTCTTCAATTGCAACGTTCTAGAAATCAAATGGTAGCCCATGTGAGAAAAAAATTACCGTGTGTTAAGTTTACAAGAAAAGAAATATTTTGAGATAAGAACTTTGTCCCAGCTTCATTAATTCAAAAGATTAGGATAAGATTTAGCTTATTTTTTTCTTTTTTTTTTTAATTGCTACACATATAAAAAGAGAGGAAACAACTCTTGGAAGAAAAATTGGAAAATAAATCAAGAGAGAAAAAAAAAATTTTTTTCTGGACACAAAAACGTGAGAAAAGAGAAGGAAGGAAAAGAAGAAGAAAAGAAGAAGGAGAAGAAGAAGAAGAAGAGAAATTAAATTAATAGGAAAATAAATTATTTTTTATAGATGTATGTTATATAGTATATACATGTATAAATATGGTATTTGTATGGTATTTTTTTAAATATCACACTACTATTATATACATATATGCATAAATACATAAATTGAATAATATATGTATGTATAAGGCTAAGTATGTATACATGTATATAGTATTATGTATATAATTAGTATTATGTATTTCATTAAATAACTATAGTATATATGTATATAATTTTTTTTGTACCATAAACTATGTATGCATATATGTACCCATGTATAATTATTTTTGTATATATATATATAATCGTACAATATGAATATATGTGTATAGGACATATACAGAGCATATATAGGACATATATATAGGAATAATATAGAGTATATGTATGGTGGTATATGGCATATACTATATAATACATATATAATATCTTGTATACATATTTTATAACAAATACTATATAAATATATATATATCGAATATATATGTATGTATTTATATTTATGTACACTTGTAAGACTTATATGTATAAATACAAATACATGAATACAAGAATATGTATATAAAAGTATGTTTATTTTCAATAAATACATATACATATATAAGGCGTATAATGTATATATACTTATAAGTAGTATACCGAATATGTATTAGCATATAAGATATATAATATTTACTAAATTCATGAATATGTAAGGTGTAGATATATATATATATATATATTACCGTAATTAAGGATTTTTCAATAAAATAAATTATAAAATATATTATAAGTATATATATATATGTATAAACCGTAAAATATATAAATAACAAGAAAATAATAAATAATAATAACAATCGTAATAAGAATAAAATCTCAAAAATAGGAAAAATAAGCTTAAAATAATAAAAATATCAATTATATGATTTAAATAATTATTAAATTATAAATATATTAAGAAAAAGATAATATTAGTATTTTATAATTTTTAAACTAAAATAATAAATTTTGTAATATTTTTATGTCACAATTTACATTGCGAGTCATAACATCCAAAACGGACCTCGTTAAAAGAAAATACGCTCGAAAACGATCAAAATGGACTATAAGTTCATAACGATCCGAGCTAAAATGAAAAAGTTATACACGATTCAATAAAAAGCTCGAATCGATGATTTCATGTAAATCAATAATCGATTTAAGTAAACGGTACGATTTAGCATGCTAGTTTAGTTATTAATTCCCAAACTTATTACCTTCCATATTCCCCTAATGTTAGATGATCCTGAGATCGAAATCGACTTACCTTTGGACTATTACAATCCTTGACATCATTTATGACCAAGTGAGTACTTCCGATTTGTGCTTGTAGTTAGTGCACATGAATTAAATATTAATAACTTGATGCATGGGGGTTTGGGTTATGTATGTGACTGATATTGATTGATTACTATGCAAAATATTGTTAAATGTGGTAGTTGAAGATTTGGTTATATAATTGATTGTTGCATTATTTGAATGATTTGTTGATAATATTTGACCACCTCATAAATTGACTTAATCATATTCAACCCAACTAAAATTAAATGGTTCATGCATAAAGCACGAACATTGCATATAATGTTCTGGTCGTCACCTCACACGGTTGGTAACGAAGGGCCTTGGAAGGATAGATTCCCACATGATTTGATTAGTACAGTATAGGAGCATTAGTACAACAAGACCCTACCCTTGGCTCACGGGTTCTATTGGTGTCGAAGACGCTAACCGTAGGTAGCTGGAGGTCGCGTCTAAAGACTATTGCTGTAAGGTATGAGTGTGGATTGCGGGAGCCAGCTCACCGCTAGACCTGGATATTTGTATACTATTGACTAATGGAAGTAGAAACCTATTTAGTGAAACAGGGAATTAATATATATATATATAATGATATAAGGGTAAAAACTCAGGTGCTAGAGCCCGGTTGTGATTGGTGTCAATGTATCTCCAACCCTTACTTCGGAGGGCATTAAATCCGATGTTATATGCAGTACTGGTCAACTGCATATATACTGTTTGGCATACTGTTTGTTCATGCATTCATATGTTTGGTAATAAATTGTTTGATAACTTGTTTGTTAGTATAGTATGAGGGATAACTCACTAAGCTCTTGTAGCTTACTTCCCAATAGTTTTCTCTTGCAGGTTGTTAGATAATTGGGCATGGGTTAAGAATTGAGAGTTGAGTGTCAACATCTGGATGCATAGAAGTTAGACTTTGAGGACAAATTAGATGGTTTATTTGAATTATTATATACTACATTTAAATTTTGGTGACTTTAGTAAGTTTGAGTTTTAGAACTTTACTAACTAATCTTTTTGTTTGGTAGGGGATACCGATTCTCTGTGTTTTTGTTGGACTGTGGCTTATTGAATATCCATAGTCACATATATGTGGTTGTAAGTTAATTAAATTAAGAATAAAAGAAAATAATAAATAAAAACTTTAGTGATTAATTGTTAGAATCTTGCAATCGCTAACTTGCAAGATGATTTTCAAATCATGGGTGCACACATGATATGAAAATTTTAGACAATTCTACTAGGCCCCCTTTAGGGTCATAACACTTCATTGCATACAAAAACAAGAATACACATGAAAACTGCTTTATTCAAAGCTCGTATCTATTATAAGCTCCAAAATGAAAGATGATTTAAAAAAAAATGCAGGAACTAAAATTCTTTTCTACTTCTTGCCCTTATTTTTGTCACTTCTTCGAACTTGGCCCATTTAGTTGAATTGATCTTTTGGAGATATACCCAATTGCTTCGAATGGCGAGCCACCTTATCAAATGATACTAATAGATCTTCAATGCTCGATGTTGGAGGTTGTCTATTCGATGCCCCTAGGTTAGGGATACCACTGCTAATCAACCCATCAATCTTTAGAAATTTTAGTTGAATAATCTTGGCATCAATCAAATCTTGTACCTTATGCTTCAGTTTTCAACAGTCTTCTGTGATATGTCCCACCTAGCCTACATGATATTTACACCATTTATTAGGGTCATGATCCTTTGGCTTATATTTCTTTGTTGGGTTTTTGCATGTCAGTAGTCCTATATCTCTCAACTGCTTGAACACTTAGGCTATTGGAATCTTATGCTGCATAAATCGCCTCCTCTTGTTGGCTTGATTCTAGGCTTTCCCAATCAGCACATTCGCTCTTGATTTCTCTTTTATTGAATCTTCTTCATGCTTCGGCTGTAACTTCCTATTCATATTAGGATATAGGTTTTCGAGTTGCTCAAGCACATAACCCATCTCCATTTCCGTGCTAATGAGCCTTTCTCTTAATAATACTAACTTTTTTTTTAGGGTAGCAACCTTTTCTTCCAAACCTTGGCAGTAACATGCCCCCCTAGACTTAACCATTCAAATCTTTTTCTAGTAACTTTTCTAAACTTTGTATCATGTTGATAGTAGGCTCTTGAATTTGCATCTCTTTAGACTCATATGCTTGAGATGGTGTGTCAATAGGCCCTTGGGCTTGGATATAGGCCATGGTCTCAACTTGCCTCATGTACTTGCTCTGAACCCCTTTTACTATGGCTATTCTCCATTTAAGAGCTTCAAACATCTTGTTTTTAAGAATGAGTGATATAAGCTTTAGGTTAGGCTAAACCACTTAAAAGGCAATATTTTAAAACTTGCAAGAATCCCTTCTTGTTAGCAACACTGCATTTGCTCTCTTAAAGAAAATCAAGTTTTTGATTTTGAAACCCCC